>OX459045.1:10942208-11408994 GCA_949775005.1 Orthosia gothica
CACTAGCGTCGATTTGATCGAAACATCGGATTACAAGACGTACGGCGATACACCATCGGTACATGGTGGCCACCCATACGCACTAAAAGTTTTGTAAATACTTTCATTATGAGTACACCTAAGGAGTGGCATACCCTGCCGGAGTCTGTGTTTCCCGATAGCTACAACCTAACGGTCTTTAAATCAAGAGTGAATAGGGTTACTTCGAAGTAAGCGTGCTTCACCGTCAACCTCGTCGTCGCTGACCATCTGGTGAGATAGTGGTCAAGCGCAAGCCTATCTATAATAAAAAAGCATTTATGCTGGGTTCGATTCCTAGGTCGGATAAAATATTTCTTCCGTGCCATTCTCCCTGCATGTTTTTGGTTATAGGTCAGGAACCTATTTGGTCGCATATCGTGGACTAGTTTACTATTACTTGGCCAAGTCGTAAAGAGACTGCCAACAAAAATGAAAACTATAAACTATGAAATAACAATTGCTCTCAGTTATTCTATCACACTAACTTCACATAAGCAGGTCGATGACACTGTCAAATTAGTATGTCGCTGACACATTGCCCCTGTCAAAAATCGCTCAGCCGGCTTTCAATTCAAAAACGAAGTAAGTGCATGCCTTCAAATTAAATATCCGAGGCCCTACACTGATAGAAAGTACTCTAATCGAATCTTTCGAATTGTCGTTGTGTACCTTGAAGATTTACGCACGTGAATAATTTAATCCAACTCCTTTTAAGTTACTTGCTAGACGCGATAAAGTCTGAAAATACGTTTATTTATCCACCAGCCAGCCACATTCAGTTGCTAAAGGCTTTTAGAACAAAAAGACCCGTTGACTGAACGGATTTAGCGGCTGATTAGGATGGTCTGAGAATTTCTGCTCAATAAAAGAAATGGGTACAATTGAATTGGTATCATTAGGTACTCGTATAAATACGACGGTGTAGAAATGTGCAGCTTGGCAGAGTTGGATTCTTTTAAGAATTTACTTTTCTGTGACTTGATGAATATCACAACCTAGGATTATATTTATCATTTTACACTTTACACAATTATTGGAAGGCAAACTAAATATGGTGTTATTTGCTGATGACACATTTTTAATTTTTAAAATAAATAGACGTTCTTGTCAGGTTGACGACGTAAATAACGCGCTACGGCAGGTTCAGGATTGGTTCACTGCCAATAATTTAGTTTTAAATGGTAAAAAAAAACAAATTCGTAAGATTTTCCTTGCCAAATGTCAAAAGTACTGATTGTGACATTATATTAAACAAGGAGAAGCTCGAATTCATCGATAAAACGGTTTTCCTGGGGATCACGCTAGACTCAAGGTTGCAATGGGGTCCTCATTTAGTATCACTTGCGGGGCGGCTGAGTTCGGCAGCTTATGCTGTCAGAAAGATTCGTCAATTTACTGATGTGGATACCGCTAGGCTAGTCTATTTTAGTTACTTTCATAGTACATAGTACTTCTTACGGTATCTTACCATGGGGAAAGGCTGCAGACATTAAGTCTATTTTTATTCTGCAAAAACGAGCCATCAGAGCGATTTACAATCTTCGCCGGCGCGATTCTCTAAGGGAACTGTTTAAGGACATTAACATCATGACGGTTCCTTGTCAATATATTTATGAAAATATCACGTACGTGAGACAGAATTTACATCTTTTTAGTAAAAACGGAGACAGAGATAATTACATTACTAGAAATAGGGACCAATTAGTTCAACCAGGTTTACATACATGTACAAAATGTTACAATAAAATTCCTCCCCACATTCTAGAACTGAATGAGACGAAATTAAAATATTGTATAAAACGCACACTATGCAGGCAGGCATATTATAAGTTGGGGGATTACATCACTGATAAAAATGCTTGGCTCAATGCTAGTCCTGCTCCACAACCAATAGGGCGCAAAAACAAATGATATGTTTATGTTTGTGTTGTATAGACTCGATTTCTTTTAGTATTGTATAGCTGCACAGCACGTGTGTGGGTACTATGTACCCAACTGTAAATCTACCATTTGCTATACCTATGTGTCGTTTGTTGACTTGTGTGTGCCCTGGCAGTTGATTGTGTCATGCTCTCTCAAATGACTCTCTGATGGTGGCGCGTGTGTTGTATCATGCGGTTCCCTTCATGATGGTTGAGCTGGGTGGTGCCGATTCATGCGTCATGTTCGTGAACGGGCGCCGTCAGTTTGGATTGGTCATAACTCAACTTCTTCGGATGTTAATGTTTTTCTAGTACCTATTATATAACTGCACAGTACATGTGTGAGTACTTTTAATACTTTATACCTTTACGTAGTATAGTGTGTAGTGCTATTCTGTGCATTGTCCTCACATATGTGAATTTATAAATGTATGTACTCATGTACCTAAATATTGTAAAATACTTGTTTTTTTTTAAGGAGTTTCTTGTGCATTCTTCTCCATAACAAGCTACTTTCCGAATGCACGGTAGAATCAACTTTTATTCCATGTGAATTTAAAAAGTATGGAGTTTCTTGTGCATTCTTCTCCATAACAAGCTACTTTCCGAATACACGGTAGAATCAACTTTTATTCTATGTAAATTTAAATTGTGACATTCAAAAGTGGCGCTTGGTGGCCCAGTTGAAATAAATATCTTTTGTCTTTTTCACTTTGGTAAAACAAATTGAGAATTTTAGTTTTGGGAAGATGAATATGATGTTATTTCATTCAATGAAAAGTTTATACGTTTTAATTTTCATTAAATAAAAACAATAAAAACATTTAATGCATAATATCTTAGTTAGAAATTATTTCTTAGTATTTCTCAGCGGTATACTTCTGTACATTTTTTATAATTTCAACAATCGCATATCCAATAAATATCCATATTAAAAGTTTTGTGCAGTTTTCCGCCCGCTATTCTTCAGAAAATTAAACCGATTAATTTAAACATACTTTGTTAGGGCAATTTTACAGCTTTTCAGCTTCAGCGTTCAGCGAAGAGGGAGAGATTAATGGACATATTTGCGGGTACCTTCTTGTGAAATAGGGGTAAAATATTTTCACTGAAAATTAGTACCGGTACTAAATTGTACCTTACCTTCGTGTAATGTGTGATTACATGGTATGTGGTATTATATAAGTGATTCATGATGTTTTAAAGGGATGGTGTCTTAGCGAACTGTTAGGATATTCTAATAGGGGTTAAAGTATGAAATTGCCGTTTTAATATAATAGGTACTCCGAATTGACATGGAACCTTCATGTTTTGTGTTTTTTTTTTGACATGGTACTTATGAAGTTCTTCTTTGAAGAAATGGGCAACTTTTGATTATCGACTGTTAGTTGTTTTTTTTATTCAGCTTAGACCAGAAAGATGGATTATTCAAAATCCGAGTGATTTTTGAATACGAGTTCCGACGCGGAACTAACGCGGCAGAAACAACTCACAATAACAATGTCACGTTTGGAGAGGGGACTGCTAATGAACGCACCGTGAGATTTTGGTTTTACACGTTTTCGTGAGGGAAATTTGATTTGAAGAACGAACCACATGGAAGACCGCCCACACAGGTGAATAAAAATGAATTGAAAGAGATGGTGGAAGCCGATCCAAGCCAAACTACCCTGGAATTAGCGGCATGGTTTAACGTTACCTTATAAAAATATTGACTCATTTGCGTCAAATGAATAAAATAAAAGATATATAAAATGGGTGCCTCATGATTTGACTGATCTGCAGAAAGAAACGCGTGTTGAAACTTGTGTTGCCTTGTTGAATCGATACAGATATGAAGGTATATTGGATTGAATTGTGACATGTGATGAAAAGTGGATTCTTTACGAAAACCGTAAGCGAAAAATGACCCCAGCTCAAACGCTACAACAGTGTCTTAAAGCAGACCTTACCAATAAAAAGATAATGGTAACTGTTTGGTGGTCTCAGCATGGTGTTATTCACTGTAGCTTTCGCCAATCTGGTCAAGCAATAACGGCAGATGTCTACTATGCCAAACTCCGAACAATGATAGGAAATATAGCAGTGAAACAGTCCCGACTCATGAATCGATCTTAACTATTATTGCTCCACGATAACGCGAGACCTCATACAGCACGAGAAACTGCTTTAACTCTACAGGAACTGCAATTTAGAAAAAATTCGTCACCCTCCATATTCGCCAGACCTTGCTCCAACGGATTACCATTTTTTTCGTGATTTGGACAATTTTCTATATGATAAAAAGTTTTCTTCTCAGGAGGCAGTAAAAATGATTCCACACAGTTTGCCGAATCTAGATCACCAGAGTTCTATCGCAAAGGCAGTAAAAATGATTCCACACAGTTTGCCGAATCTAGATCACCAGAGTTCTATCGCAAAGGCATACATGCCTTTCCTATTAGATAGCAGCAATGTGTAGATAATAATGGTAATTATTTTGATTAATTTAATAACTTAATAAAAAATAAAATAAACTATATTAAAGTACAAATCGGCAATTTCATACTTTAATCCCTAATATTATGGCGGTTAATGTAGTGTCTATCTATTGTGTAGAATTGACGTGTAATTGGAGTTGCTCATAGCAATAGACTGCCATAGGGATACTATTCTGTACAGCTTGATATTATTCTTACTATATTGTGTGGCAATGATGTGTGATTGTAAAAGCGTATGCCCATCAGTTTTATTTGCAATAAAGTAGGCAGGGCATGATGAAGTCTATAAATTGAGCCACTTCAGGCCACTGCTAGATTTATATTATTCTCTACAGTACTGATGTATCTATTGTGTGGCAATGATGTGTAATTGGAAAAGCGTATACCCAGCAGTATCTGCAATAAGATAGGCAGGGCATGACGAAGTCTATAAATTGAGCCACTTCAGGCCACTGTTGGATATTACCGCTCTCTCCAGGGTTGGCCTTTTGTAAACACGCTGATAAATCGTGAAAATTCTTAGGTATCTTCGTATGCTTATTCGTAGGTATTCTTTATTTTATCATAATTTTAGTTTTGGATCACATGATAAAATAAAAAGAAAAACATTTTCAATTTAAGGTTCGCATTACAGGGCTCCGATTGCTATCAAATTGATTTAATTCAAGTTATTGCAATTGCTAGAAATACGCTGAAAATAATAACTATTGATGAACGCGTGGTCGATACTAGCATGCAATATACCTTACAAGTGAAGTCGAACTGATCTCAAAGGTCGCACTAATAGTAAGGGTCAAAGGGGCAGATCGCGTGTGTTACCCATGCAAGGTCACGGCATTCCTGTGTTATCGTTATCGTTATACCATCAACAAATCACTCTCGATGCTTTACAGATACGGCCTTAACTGGGAGGTACGTAATTACAAAATTTTTGTGTTATTTTTGAACCGATTCAAGAAAACTTTTGTATTTTTCACGGTCACGCATACCTACTCGATGTTTTATGGTTTTTTTATACTTTTCTTTACTAACATAATTTGAGAAAAACTAACACTATCAATAAGGGTTTAGTTTGCAAAATCTACTACCACTGTTTTTGTTCTTGTAATGTAATGTTTGTATGTCGTTTTGTAGTAATTAAATACTTTTTTTTTCTTTCTTAATAAAAGGGTGACAACCTCGGCCGGTGTGTCGCCCTTTTATTTGCCGAACCATTACGAATTTTGGGTCACTTTGGTGCCTCACATAACTTAAAGTATATTTGATTTACACGCTTGCGTTTTTGTGCTTAGACTTTCCAAAAACCCGCTTATAATTATTGAATCCCAAATTTCTATCCAAAATATTTTCATGAGATTATAACTTCGTCTTATATAACTTTTTTGTTATTTGCCTCCATAGTGTGACTTGGCAAGTTGACATTGGTGACATAATACTTGCCTAATTTGAACTCAACTCAAATATTGTAGTTGGTGGGTATAGCAATTAAAGAACGTTATGATTGACCGCAACTATGATCTAAGAAGCTTTGAGAGAACTTGGTGTGCATTTAGATCTCATTTATTTTATAACAGGACTCACGGTGACCACTGCCCTGAAAAAAGCCGAAGAGTGGCTTGGAAGCAGCTCATCAGTGAGACCGTCAAAGTTTTCCAATTCGGGCACGACCTTAAGCAATGAACACAACTAATAAGAAGACAGTTAAGCGAAGCCGTTGTAAAGAACTTGGCATTCTTTTACATATTTATTTTGGTGAGTTGTAATTAAAATGGAGGGTTAATATGAGCTGCAATAAACTCACGGTCTTAAGAAAAAAATATTTACTAAATCAACGTGCCTGGTAAATTGATTGTTATGAGAGCTAGATTACATGATACCAAAGTAAATAATACGCACTATTTAAATTATGGTTCGGCTTTATTCGTATTAATTTTATATATTTAACATCGTTTATCAAAACACACGCGCCTATCGCCTCATAGCGCTTGTCCAAAGATGACATTCAGAACATTCTAAATACGAATAAAAAAACTAGTATTGAAGGGAACGCAGACTCCTTAAAATACTATGTGACTTCAATGAAATATCAGCGCAGCGTTATTACTTTTTTGGATATCGCTGCACATGCTGAGATAGGAGCCTTTTTGGTCTCGTACAGGGTTTTTATTTTATTATTGTTTAAGTGTATGCTTATTTTCTCGTGTAGGAGACACGAGAAAATAAGCATTCACTTAGTGCGGGTCACAAGTAAATATTTTTCTTTCTTTCTTTCTTTTTTCTTTACTTGCTTAGGACTAATTTCAATTTTGAACCAGAAAATTTGAATACTGTACTTACAGGCAGATAGATCTTTTCTTATACGCAAAATGCTACGATGCACCTAATTCCTAGGCGTTGTGGGATTTTTTATGGATCTGATGATTGGCGAAAGATCTATGTCCAGCTCTGGAAGTCTTTCGGCTGTAATAATATTAAGAGTGAAGAATATTTTGAGTGCAAGCGATACCTGAAACGTTTTTTTTATTCAGCCAACTAAAACTACCAATTGCAAAACCACACTAAATGCAATTAGGCAAACAATAGTACAGATCTGTGTTTTAGACGCGATTCCGTAAAAAAAAAGTTAAGGAAAGAGGATCCGCACGTAATCTGAACACAAAGATTAGAAATTGTTTGCGGCGAGGATATTGCAAGGATTTCCTTTAGCGGTGTTATCCAGATTTCATATACAATGCTAGTTACTATAACCTTAATTAGAATTAACGCCGAATTCGGATATCATTAGAAAAATCTGAGTGAAAAACTGGGCGTCGTTATTAAATTGTTACGATTTTTGCAAAGAAAAAAGTGTATTTTTTAATATGGTAGCATTTTCAAGGACTGATAATGATGATAATATGATGATGATGATCTGAATATTTATTTCTAAATAAATTTAAAAAGTGCATTTCAAGTTCTAAATTCAAAAATTAAAAAAGAAAATCAAAATAATGGAATTGAAATGCGCTACTGAATGTCAACATAAATGCCAATATTTATCGATGATAATAATAATAATAACTTTATTTAATTTTCTCACCACAATATACATCGTTCAAAACAAATTATCTTACATTGGTCAGATTCGACAATGATACACAACATAGGTAAGTATATATTGTGGGAGACTGGTGCCTAAGCTAGGTTCGTGGCCTGTGATTCAGGACACCAGGATCCCACCCCTTTACATTTTCATTTTATAAATTTTGTACTAAGCGCGCTGACAGAATGTAGTAAGGTATTATACATTTTAAAGCTCAATTTATTTTGATTAATATCTAGGTTAAGTATGCAAGACGAATGTTAGTAGATGTATAGTGTGGGTGAATGTGTGCGTGTGTGGGTGTGTGAGAGTATGTGTTTTTTTTTTGTTTAGGTTTGTATAAGGATGTTTTCAGTATCATTATAGTTAAATTTTTGTAGCCATAGAATTAAGATGATAATAGAACATATTTTTTTTTTAGATTCCTAGTTCTCTCATCGTCCTTAAGTAAAAATATTTAGAATATACCAATACCAATGCCAGGCTTTATAAATTGAGATACACCTTTACGAGAATTGAATTATCATCCCAAACAACCTTGTAATAAATGGAAAGATAATTGGGTATGATAAACTATTGTACACAAATTGTTTCAACAAAGATTCAAGATCATTAACATTACTTTACGTTATTAAGTTTTTGGCACAATGAAAACAAAAAAAGGCACTTGTTTTAAATGAAACGTTGATTAGAGCTTTTGTTCTAATTGCTTGCAGAGCTGATGAACTTAACTTTTAGGATTAGTTCGTTAGATAGTAGTAGTTCGTAGATTTTTCGGTTTAAGGTATTAATAATAATATAAAGATGAATAATATACCGTATTAATTATCTGAGTGGGTGTTAAATTATACAGGGTAACTTTCAAGTTATTGTTAACCCTTCACGGGGTGAATGTACTCATGAATATGAACAACTTTTAGTATGGGATCAACCCTAAAATCACGAAAACAAAATCAGCTGTTCCTACAATTTGTTGACTTATGTTAACTCATGATAAATGTTATTTATTTATTTATTTTTTATATTCTTTATTGTACACCATAAAATACAATAACAAAAAGAAACTTAAGTCTAATACACAAACAATGGGCGGCCTTATCGCATGATGCGATCTCTTCCTGGCAACCTGTTATGCTATGTACAAAACTGTTTCGTTTTTAGAATTTTGGAGTTGGGTTCATTGTTGGTTTCAAAGTAGTTTATATTCATGATTAGTTCTTTTAAGCTCCTAATTCACCAAAGTCATTAGGTCCTTAGGTTGTCAAAATGAGCTTGCACGAGTCAATATATTCACTGGTCAAGGGGTTTGCTCGTATAATTCTACAATTTAATCACAAAATTGACTTTATATTACGTTTGTGGACCAGATGCTAGCTTGCTGCAGTCAGTACTAATTAACAATTGCAATAATACCACTGTATAACAGTAAAAGTGCAGTGTTTCCTTTCCGCAGTGGGCCATTTATATGAGGTAGACATCCGTTGGCTTTTCAGATTAAAGTTGCCTTCAAGGACTAGTGAAATTTTTCTCGTACTTTGTTTGTCCAAAGTCTTAGGTAATGCTGTGGTGCAAAGATTAAAGATAAATGTTGGTAGGTAATGTGTGTATTTGTGGTTGAGTGTCAAGTAAATGTTAGGTAAAACAGATGTTCGTATTATATACATGTTTTTATAAATTTAATGACAATGACAGTCGGGCCAGAGTCTTCATGCAGAGGGAGCCAGAAGACGGTTATCGTTACCGAGGGAGGTCTATGCAACGATGGCGTGATGACCTAGAGGCATTCCAAAACACCAAGAAGAATGGAAGGCTATAGAGGAGACCTTTGCCCAGTTGTGGGGTATTACAAGTTGCTTTAAAAAGAGATTCTTTTTTTGCAATGTTCCACGATTTGTACGGACTACAATATCCATTGTAATTTGTAATTCACTTTAAACCATTATTGATATGAAAAAAACTCTTAAATGCTAATGACTAATGAGTTTTAATCGCACCTATCAATAAAAACCTCTGTAAAATGAAGCCGAATTAATTTTCAGTTGCCCATTACTTTAAAGTTTAATTTATAACCTCTGGTAGAATGGTCTAACCAATATACAACCTCCTTAGCTGTTTATTAAGCGGCTGACCTCTGTCCTCTTAAGGCAAAATCTCTTACTCTATCCCTTGTTCATGAATAATAAAACAGATCAGGAAATGATACCTCTTGGTTACAGATATGAACGCATACCTATTCATGTTGTATCTTGTAATGTTTGATGATGAATATTTAAGGTGTCTTGAAACCAAAATTATCTTATAAGTTATGCATGACACCTATTTTATTGTCAAAATGTAAGAAAAGATTCAAAAATATTACGCACTCTTAAAAATACTTTCAATTAAATGGACTCATAAAAGGTTGAGTGAACCATTTCGAGCTGTCTTACTCTAATCTAGGTTGAACTGTAATATCTGGATATTAATAACCGACTGCTAATAAGAACTGACAAGTTGCTAAAACTTGCCTGGAATATGCACTTTCACATGAATTTAAAGTTTCCGAATAAACTCTGTCGCTTGACCTCAGATTTCTGTGGAAAAATGCCAAATATTTCCGTAACGAGCCAAATTTTTCTTCTCAAAGATTGTGTAGCTTTTTCTTACCAAAACTAAGGGGTACTGTTCAATTTACAGAAAAGCTGATCCGTAAAAACCTTTGCAAATTGTACAAACTACTCAAATTAGAGTGGCTCTTTGTCCAAACTAGTTTTCCCTTTTCAGGGAATCAAAGGAGTGTTGTCGTCACAAAAGCAGAGTATATTTTCTATTATCGGAGGCTGTGACCATATCGGATCCAATTTGACGCAAAAACATTTGATAAACGTGACAATGGCCGATGTGCTTAGAGCTCGCAAAATTGGATCCGTAATGGATTTGAGCACAGACATTTGACATTATTTTCGGAAGTTTGATTTTATATTTTTACTACCTGTTTTACTATGTCACGGGCCATCTTAAATTGTTTAAGTAAACACGTCCTAAAATAAAAAGAAAATTGTATTTTTATGTTACGGAATTAAATTAATTATAAGAGAAAAGACCCAAATTAGAATATAGCAACATAGAAAAATTGGCTATTAATTTTTTTTGGTATTGTAGGAGTGTATAAATCACTCTTCCAAATGCCAAGGCCACATGAAATGTGAAGTCTACTTTATAAAAACACTACAAAGTGAAAAATAAATTCAATTTCGGAAGTCGGTGTTCCTAATTTCGTTTCTTCGTTTTTTGACACCGACTTCCGAAATTGAATTTATTTTTCACTTTGTAGTGTTTTTATTTGGAAGTCGGTTGTATTTTTTTGTAAAAAGTTTTTTTTTATTTTTCACTTTTTAGTTTTGTTACATAATGGACCAGTTCTATAGGTTAGGTACCTATAATGCCCAAAGTGAAGCCAGAATTGATTATCACAATAACATGAATCTTAAACAAAACCGGTGGAATGAGAGTATACCAGGGTTAACTGTTCACACCTGCGTACTGCTTTAGAGCGTACTAGTGTGATGTTATGTTATGTTATGTAATGGTAAAAACAATAAACAGACATGCGATTGCAGCTATCCCGAGTGATTTGCCGTCATTTATTGAAGAGTTCTGATGTATATCTCCAAAGTTCTTCATCAGATCTTGATGAAATTTAAATGGGACCACATGACAAGCACCAGCTTTCAAATAAAAAAAGAATCATCGAAATCGGTTCACCCAGTAAAAAGTTCTGAGGTAACAAACATAAAAAAAAAAAAAATACAGTCGAATTGAGAACCTCCTCTTTTTTGGAAAGTCGGTTAAAAATGTGAACTGTTTTAAACAAGTCAAGGATAACTAAGAGAACAGCTAACTAAACACCGCTGAAAATCGAAGTGGAATGACATTATTAATTATGATGCCCGGGTTATGCGGGTCATTACGCGAGCCAGACTTAAAACTTAACAAAATGGCGGCTATAATGTCCCGTCACGGGTGACAGATGGCGCCAGTACGTGGGACATGCAGTTGGACGTGGGACTTGAGGACATGAACTATCGCGGCACTGAGTGCAAATGTAAAATAAAGCGGAATTGAGCGCAGACGTTCATCATGAAAACCAGAGGACGTTTGATTAATTTGCGGGTTTAATCTTTTGGGCTTGATGATATGTCAATTTAAATTAACTTCGTTATAAATAATGATAAGATGGTCGTTAAACTTGATAGGTATAAGAAGGGTTATAATGTGACTAAGGTAACCAATCTCTATGAATGCGGTGCAAAACTTCAAAAGGCTTGTATCAGGTATATTATAGTAGAAAAGGTCTGTTTTAATGCATTTAATCTCAATGACCAAGGCAATATTTATTTTGTCAGAAACCTTAACAAAACTGAAAACTTTAATTATAGATAATTTAATGTTTCTATGTTTCACTTCTATCTCTGTGCCTAATTTCATCCAGATCAGGATTTAGAAACAAACATGCATCCATCCATCTACCCAAACCTTCGCATTCACAATATTAGCTGCCACCCGTAGCTCCACCCGCGAGGTATAAGTACTTCTTCCAATATCTTCTTAAATTATAGCCTTTCTGTTATTCTGTTGTCTATGCTATATTTCCGTAAAGTTTCAACAAAATTGGTTTTTGCGTGATTGAGTAACAAACATTCATCAGTAGGAAGTAGGATAAGAAAACAATCAATAAACTACATCACGCTACAAAAATATAAATCACATAACAGTTAGCCGTGGTCAGGGTCGCGCATTACGGACTGAACTGAAATACAGTAGCCTTGTTGAACTGCCATTATGCCTACTACAATCTTCTACCCCTCAAGGTGACAGCTATTTTATTATCAGAGTATATTGTGGAATGGAGGGAGGTAGTGTTACAGATCATAAGCTGTTTTACCATTTAATTATCAAAGTTGATCTTATTATTAGAACTAATTATTTCTGTCGTTTTCACTTCTATGAGCTATTCCAAAGGATCCGTGTATTTTTCTTGGGAATGAAAATATGATAAGATAAGTTAAGATATATTTATTTTGTTAAACACGAATACAGTATGAAGGTCTTATATTAATATGAGGTGGCTACATGTTTTGCCATTTATGGCGTACAAAATTAGTTGCACTAGACAAACAATACAAAAAAATGCAATATGAAAATTTAAAAAAGATTGAAATTACAATTTCTAAATTTAAATTAAATTAAAAATCACTAAGATAAACTTTAAATTTTATTTGAAAAAGACAAACAGAAAAAAGACACATTCAGCATTCTATACAAGCAAAATATCCTTTAAAAAAATGTGTTTTTTGTTTTTAGTGTACCTTTCAATCGAGGAAAACATGTTGTTATCGAATTAGTACTTACATAGGTTAGGTTAGGTTAATGGCTGTGCCGGTTTGCCAGTCCTATTCATGCAATGCGGGTATGCGCAATGCATTTTTTCCCAGCGTGATCAAAAAAAAAAAAAAGTTTACGTTAAAACGCCACTCCACGACCAAGCGCGTATTTGGCGCACGTAAAAGTAGTTACATAATTATGTTATCTTTAAAACATAAAAAAATCCTCTTAATAACAGATCTGTTAAGAATAGTTTAGATCAAACAAATAATTTACCCTCTTTTAACATTAGTAGTTACCAGTATTATCCATTGTTCTTAAACAATCTCTTATTAATGAATAATACTATTTATTGCTGTAATATTATTTAGTTTTCCTGGTATGTTGCTAAATTAGTTTCTAGCTCAGTTTGTGTATATTTATTTACTAAAACTTCATGCAACATAATGTAAGTACGAAGGCGGACTTAATGCCTGAGGCATTCTCTACCAGTCACCCCAGTCAAAAATCCCACCGTACTATTCCCAAACCACTGCAACTTCTGAAAGCCAGAATCAACAGTTGCAACCAGTTACACCAGAAATGCGCAGAAGCAATTAAGCTCGATGAAATCCCGGAGAATGAATTTAACTGTCTCACCAGTCAGTCAGTTATACCTACTATGCTTTGATTATAACGGCAGATGATAAACGGAACATAGAATACATTCTGTACATACTATTGAAGTAAGTTGACCCACTAAACTAACACGATTTCTAATACACATACACCTGCTCTACCTGAATAGTATTCGAGACCAAGGTTATTTACTCCCATGTTGGTACTTTCAGAGAGGTGAAGGTACAAACCATACGTTGAATAATTCATGGCGACGCCACCGTAGCTTTGTGTCAGTAATTCAGTTAGGGCACGCCAGTTGGGTCGAGACTCTTAAATTTACACTGTAGGCCAGCTTTTGTTATTAATTAGGCCCCAATTTGTTTGTATTGCCGAAGAATAATAATTTTGTTTGAGTAGGCCAGTGGTATAAGTATACTTGTAAATATGCAGGTTTAACAAGGAGTAGGGCTCATTATTGGTTTATATTCACGAACAGAAAGCAGTTTGGCAAACGACCTGTGCAGAACGTCTTAATTATAAATTTGATACATCTTGATCATGGAAAAGTGTTGCGTTTTAAGTGTTAGAACCCTTTCGTTCGGCTACTCTCCTGCTTCTGCAGAGAAGTGCCACACTGACGCCACAATGAGACAACACCTTTTCTTAGATTGTTAAACAAACGTCGTTTTTTATATGAGGAGCCTAGGAGCCTCGATTCTTCTCTTACAAATTTAATATCAGACAGTTTATAATACCATTAAGTAGCAACCATGAGTGATGTCAATGAAATTACGATAAATTATGAATGAAAAGAAGTGCTGTAATCATCCGGTGGAATAAAATGATTATTTATTCACACGTTTACCAGCAAAATATCAATACATTTAACACTACAGATGAACGCTTACGGGACAAATTAACTTGAAATCGCAATAAAGGTAATAACACAACAATTGTGAAAGCTGCCAGGTGTTTCGTTTAAAAGCTAAGCTATGTACATTTGATATAGGGATGTAACACTGTGAAAAACAGGACTTGGAAAAGGTAGACTTTTCATGAAAATCGTAAATCTGATTTTGATTATAATTCTTCTCAACCTGAATATTGTAGACAACCTAAATGGCAATATTAACAAGTAAGGGATGTGCTCAGTAATCTGTTCTTTTTTAGAGACTTAATACAGCGGTCATTAACTAGAACACCAGAGACCTGTTTAATAGAAACGAAAGGCGACAGGTAACCGACGAAAATCCGACACTAATAACCGTCTACACGCGAGTGGACATATTAAACAGTTTCCGTACGTTTTCAGCCTGAATAAGATATCAAAGAAACAGCACAGTGCAAAGCCAAACTGATCATAACAACTGAAACACAAAACCTCCTAGCTTCATGCGACTGCAAAATAGACAAAGGATTGTTTTCCGACGCAAACAAAGTATTTATCTCATTATCTTAAAACATCTTTCCTAAGTAGCACCCCTAATTCGAAGAAGCATATGTAGGCTTGGCAGTAGCAAAGACAAAACGTCGGCCAGTGAATAATGCATGAACATTTACTGGCGAGAGTGAATCATTTTAACGCTGAGCTGCGTTGTAGGCCTGCTAATAATTCAGTCAGAATTATAGTTTTAGAGACGGAATGAGTGACTCGGTTTTAGTGGGTTATGCTGTTTAGAAACGTGCTAGGCTGGAGCCTAATTACGAAAGTGAATCCACTAGAAAAACGTATTTTTTTTTCAATTCTGCGGTTGTACGGTGAACCCAGCACTTGTAAAATTAAGTAGGTTAAGCAACAGGGTCTGCATACGCGCGATCATTTAGTGCAGGGGCTAAGTAAAATAAATCAGGGATTTAACCACACTCAACACGGGTCGTTTTATTCATCATCCTCGGTTTTCTATCTTTTTACCAGAAGTGTACAGACTTTCGTCATACAATTTTTTGGTCCATCGAGCCGGTACTGAAATCATACGTAGTAACAACTGTGGAATGAATACGAATCTGGACGGAACGCTGAAAGTCGGTTGACTAAAAAGTACTAATAAAATTGTAATGAATACTCTTTGTGAATGAGTGCTATAAATCCCTGAAGTTTTTAAGTAATTAACAATTTTACTCTCAAGTGAACTTTTACTGCTTTAATAATAAGATGTGCCAGTCTGGCACGAGAAGTGTGAACTGCGGCAGACAGGACTCAGCGGCGCGGGGGTATGTGCGCTGAGGCCACGCGCGCCCTCCAGCAGCGCGCGCTGGGTGCGCACGCTGATTACGACGGCCCACATGCCACGGTAGCGCTCCACCAGCCGTCCCATAGCACCGGTACCACGCCGCCCGCCCTGGTCTGTGGTTCCAACCCTTCACTACTTTGAAGAGTTCCTGCCCGTCTTGCTGACTGCCTAACTGACAGAACTTTTACATCGGCACGTCGTACGAAGCTGGCCTTTTTTACCTTTATTACTGACGTGACTTACGTATAGCTCGACCGAGCTATACGTGACATGCCACATCGTTTAGTCTACTTACATTCTATAGCATACTATACAAACCACACTTTCATATCTTTTGATATTGTATCAATTCAAATTACTAAATTTTATGTTTTCAATAATACAAATTGTTTTATCTGAAAAGCATGCGATATGCGTTTTGTCTAAATTAGTGCGGCGCCGTACTTCGCAACGGCAACACGTGTTGAAAGTTCCGGCTAGTTTAGACAAAACGCACATGAGATTGCAGTAGCGAGATGACGCGCCACCTAAGGCACGGCCAACTAGTTCGCACTATAGTGCAGAAAGACTTCTTAGAATTTGACCATTCACGAATTTAGATGTTCTGCTGAAATACAGATGCTGCAGATATTTGAGAGTAAATGATTTAGAATTGGTGGAAAACGTGTAGGTATACCTTTTAAATAAGTAAGTTACGCATACAATTTAAATACTGCTTTTGTTATACAAAAAAGAGCCATACGAACCATGGTGAGAATTCCACAGTGGGTATCGTGTAAGGAGTATTTTAAGGAGCTTCATATACTAACGGTCCCTTGCTTGTATATTTTAGTACTAGTTACGGATCTTCTGAAAAATTATATAATCTCGAAACACTCGAGGAAAGAACTAAGCGGAAAGCTACAAGGCGTAGGGACTTACAGTATGATATACAACCACATTTGGAAGTAGTTAGCCATGCTGCAGCATACCAATCAGTTAAGCTATTTAATAAGCTGCCCATAAAATTCAAGTCCATTTATAATTTAACACAGTTTAAGCTCCAACTAAAGTCATTTCTGATAGATAAATGCTATTACACGCTTGACGAGTTTCTCTGTGACACACCTAGACCGCTACCAAATCTATATTATTGACATTATATTTTTACTATTGACATATATAATAAAATTTGTGTTTATTATTATTATTTTTTTTTTTAATGTATCTAATATAAATATAATATAATAATAAATCAATTTATTATTCTAAATTGTCACACAAATAATACCAGGCCCCTCAGAAAGTATTGCGAAAAAAAGTTTTTATATATGGGAGACTGGCCAGTTATAATGTTTTTCGAAAATATGATTATTTATAAGTAAAAATAAGTAAGTTCCAATTTCAAAATTTCCCTCCACATTTTTTGCGAGTTAATTCAAAGTATTGTGTCTCACTGAAATATGGATCTGCGCCGGGAACATTTTAGAGCTATGATTTTATACGATTTCAAGTGTCGCCTGAAACCGGATGAATCGTACGATAGACTTCAAATGGCATTCATGGATGAAGGCCCTTCCAAGGCAACCGTGTATCGTTGGTATAACGAATTCAAGCGCGGTCGACCAACTTTGGGGGATGACGAAAGAAGCGGTCGCCCTTTGACGGCTGTTACCGAAGAAAACGTGCTAGCAGTGAAAAATTTAATCCAAGACAATAGGCGAATTACATAATATCAGGAGATTCAACACATATTGAAGATTGGATCGGGAAGCGTTCACGAGATTCTACACAGCCATCTTCGCGTGAGGAGGATAGTATCACGCTGGGTGCCGCACAACCTCACCGATGCTCAGAAGCAGGCCCGGGTGGAATGGTGCCGTGATATGCTTAACAAATTTGAAGCAGGCTCGTCTCGGCGTGTTTACGACATCGTTACAGGTGATGAGTCCTGGATTTATCAATACGACCCAGAAACCAAGCGCCAGTCGACTGTTTGGGTGTTTCAAAATGAGCCAACGCCTACCAAAGTGAAGCGATCTAGAAGCGGGGGTAAGATTTTGATCGCTAGCTTTTTTAATTTGACTGGCCACTTGGTATCAATTCCCTTACGGGATCAAAGAAGCATTAATGCCGAATGGTATACTACCAAATGTTTGCCAGAAGTTTTCTCTGTTATAAGCAACAAGCGACCAAACACAGGGCTCCGCGGGCTACTGCTCCACCACGACAATGCACCTGCGCACACCGCACTCAAAACGAGGGACTTCCTGGACAGCACGCCAGTCAAACTCCTGGGTCACCCTCCTTACAGCCCTGATCTAGCACCGTGTGACTTCTTTTTATTCCCAAAAATAAAAAATCAGCTCAAAGGGATACAATTTTCGTCGCCGGAAGATGCGCTGGCTGCGTTCGAGCAGGCTGTAAACGAGGTGTCTGCGGCGGACTGGAAAAAGTGTTTTGAAAACTGGTTTAGGCGCATGAATCTTTGTATAGAGGCTGGTGGAAAGTACTTTGAAAAGATTTAATAAAAATATATGTACGTATAGAACATTTTTTTTTAGTTTCGCAAAACTTTCTGAGTGTCCCACGTACATACCTACATTAAAATTAGATGTCAAAGTCACAACGACACGTCAAAAATCTGTCTTATAACTAGTCAAATAACCCGCCCCTAACTGTTCCCGGGGCAAAGGTGCCCATAACGCTTGCTGCATTGCCACGTTGGATGGCAATGGCTAACCTTTGCACCAAGAACGAGCCGGAGCGTGAGTCACCCGTTTTATCACGGAGCTTGTGCCCTATCTCACTAATGAGCCTCTTGGCCTCAGTGCCCCAACCACCCATGGTCTCAACGGCAATGGGTACAAAATGGTAGCGGCCCTCCAACGGTGCGTACTTCACCCTCTTCCTCTCAGCGGCGTTTTCCGCCGCCGCTGACGGCGAGAGGACGGTGCGACCAAGGTGGCTGGCGGCAACAGTGCTGACGCAAGTTGCGTCCCATATTAAGCACTTGCCGTTTTTCCAAGGCACTATGGTCAGTCCATCCGGCCTCTTGCCGTCAGTCCTACACAGACCCGGAGGCTCCAGCACGCAGGGGACATCTGCCGACACCAATGCCCTCCGCACAATATCATTGAGCGCATGGTGACGCGGGAACCTCCCCGAGCAACGACGACAACTCAAAGCGTGATGGCCATCGGCCTCCACCATGGAACCGCAGGTGCATCTGTGGGGTTCACACACCTTGCAGCCCAGGCGGAGGGCCACGGCCACCCGCAAAGAGTCGTCATCAAGCAACGTGCCCAGATGAGGCGAAGGAAGCGCGTGCAACCATGCCCCCGATTCCGGCTGCGACACAGCCCTGAGTCTGGCTAGATCAGCCCCCGAGGAACCCATCAACATCCGTTCCTGGATCAGCCCAGACGTGACATCGTCCCACGCGCGCTGAACATGCGTTGCGTCAGGACCTGCTGCCCCCATGCTGAGGACAGACCAGGCGGACCCGGCTTCCAACATAAACGGTATGTTTGCCCCGTCACCATTTAAATCCAAAATTACAGAGACGAGGTCAGCCACCCCATGTGTCGACGCCAAGAAAGCCGGCAGACCTACATCCTTTACGCACCGCACCCCAAGACCCCCGCACCGGACAGGAAGAGTCGCCTGCCTCCACTGCAAATCATTAAAGGAGACATTCAGGATCAACTCAACAGTTGATTTTAGAGCACTATCAAAAGAGCATACCTCCTCAGGACATAGCCAGGTAGGGGTGGTCCGTAAGAGATACGTTATCTTGGGTAAGGCGAAACACATGCGCAACAACAAAATCGCAACGTGCGCGGAGAGATCCCTGAGACGCTCCCGAGCAGTAAGGTGAAGCTGCTCGCGAGAGGAAATGGCCTCTGGCACTCCGTCAAGAAAGATGGGAGATCCCAAAAGGGAAAAAGATAGAGGAGAAAGTTCCTTGAGGCCAGGTAAATGAGAACTGAAGCGTGAGAAGTGTATACGAGCTCCAACGTCACAGGGGAAAAATTCGCATTTGGAGGGATTCACCTCTAGACCCAGCTCCTTGAGTTGAGGAACGAGAACCTCCAGGTCCTGGCAAACCCCTTCCGGTGATCCACCAATAATACCATCATCTAGGTACCACAGGTTCAGAGACGACTTCAAACCAGAGATGACTTTGTGGATTGCTAAACTGAAAACAAGTGGTCCCAATGGGTCCCCCTGCTGCGTTCCCACTTGAGACGAAATGAGGCTATCACTAAAGAATAGATTAGAAGGAGAGTAATAAACCTGATAGAGAAAGGGGTATAGAGAAGGAATTTTATCCTTGACCTCACTCAGAAGGACGTCTCTTTCTAGGGTGTTAAAAGCATTGCTAATATCGAGTTTCAGCACCACGCAGCCCGAGTTCACAGGGTCCATGACAAATGCACGCGTCGCATGGATAGCGGCCTCGCACCCCCGACTCGTCCCGAACCCAAGCTGATGCGGCTGCAAATATTCGGACATTGCTACTCTTACGGACCGGCACGCCAGCTTAGCCGTCAATCTCCTAAACACACTGCCTATGGCTATTGGTCTCAACCCTCCGTCTTTTTTCCTTAGCGCGCAAAGAGAGGCACCATACAAATACGGACAAACTACCGGATTGGGCTGACCACTCATTAAGAAGTTTGCGAGCCTCGTCAAACACCCCAGCAAACGCCGCCCACTTTCACCCGCTGAACCAGATGTTAGCTCTTTCAAATGCCCCGGACGAATTCCATCCATGCCTGCCGCAGAACCACTATAAAAAGACCTCAGGGCCAGCACGACGTCCTCCACTGTCGCAGTAACACTAGGAAATGACGAGTCCGGCGCCGATGGAAAATTAAGCGGACGTGACGGGCTTGGGTGCTTGGCCGCAAGGGCGCTTAGCGTCTCAGGATCGTGTTGCGCAAACGAGTCGTCTGAAACCAGCAACCGAACCGCCCCTCGGAGGTCCCCCTCGAAAACTTTAGACTCGATGGCTTTTCGAGACCCACGCGACTTTGAAAATCCTGCCACGCAACCCGACTCATCCACAAGCTGGCCAGCACTAACCGACTCGATGTTTGCCTTCACCTTTGCCGTCATGTTTCCAGGAGCGTCCCTCGAAGGAACTCTCAGCGCACCGAACGCAAAAGTGAGAAACGCGCCCCAGTCCTCTACACCGTTATCGCCAACGCACTTATCAATAATGTCGCACAGCTTGCCCGCCGCCTGGTTCCGCGCAGCCTTAGGAACGTGCCTAAGTATTGGCGTACTCACCTTCAAGGCCGAGAGCCTTTCCAGGGGGCAAGGGTGCAATACTAGCGGCACCTGGCTCACCGGCAGGGAATCGGTGACAATAGACGACGCTTGAGGAGCGGCGACAAGCCGACGCGCACTCCTGTGCATACGGCCCACATGGACTTTGAGCCCATGCGAGTTAAACGCACGTGAAGACCCAGGACAGTGAGGACAAGAAAACATTGCGGACAGGGCACTCATTCGGGCGTAAACAAACGTACAATATTCGCATGAACAACAAGTACAAAAAAAAAAAAAAAAACTGGTTAAACTTACAACCAATATCACACAAAGCTCTGACAATAAATGTTATGTTGTGTGTTATAAATGTAAAAAGTTAAAACATTTTTGATCAATAATATCCAATCAACAATAATAATATCAATAATATTTAATATAATAAGATTAGAAATGTCATGTACAATGTCAATTAATAAAAAGGATAAAACAATAGATACAACCGTATCAATAAACGTCGTCAATGTAATGATGATGTACTTCTCGATCGAGAAGCGCTCTCGCGGCTGCAAACCGCAGAAACCGTTTCTTTAAGATAGATCCTGCCGTCCATAGGAGCCGGAACAGCTTGGCTGCAATTGCGACTGTAGCGAGCCGAATACTAGCACTTCGCATATACAGCCACTTCGACTTCCATTTTTTGCTTGTTTCTTGACGATTTTAAGTGATTCGATACTCATCAAGTGGAGTTTGAAATATCAAAGGTTTGTTTTGGTACTAGTAGTGTCCTCTATTGATGAACTTACGTACTGATAGCCCAAATGGTAGTCTTGATCGATAGGTGAGCGTGGATCGGTGTTTATTGCCGTAGTAGTCGCAGCTTTTAAGAGATGGCGCTGGGTACGTTCTAAAGTTGACGTCTTGTCAAGTCATGCAGGTATCGGATTTGTGTATATAAACAATGTTTAAATTTTGTTTTATCTTCCACAAGAAATATTGATGATTAGACCACTCTTTTTTCACGGTTTCACACGGTAATTAAAGTTTCAGGGTGACAGCGAGATAGCAATCGGGGCGATCTCTTTCGCCCGTGTTATTTTCACTATTTAGCGTCATTCACTTGTTAAAGACCAGTGTCTACAATATATGTTATAAGTCTTTGGCTCTCCTAACACTTTTCTTCCTTTCACGAAGCATCCGTACTAGTTTTATTTTTTAAAACATAATAAAATACGGACAACAATGTAAACAGAAACACTGGCGCCTACCCTCCCTACTATATTTTGTGTTACGTATTAAGTGAAACATTAAAAAAATGCTGTTGTACAGGGAAGCGTTCGCTACGCTACTGGTTTCCAATCTTTTTACGTAATCAAAAATGTTATTTGAATAATATCCGCGAAATTCTGGAACCTAACCAATATTTCCGGACAGACTTCTAGCCAATCCCACCCAATTTCTTTTTTCTTCTTTCGAAATTCATCGCAGCGAAAGATTCCATACAGCCGGTTCGTTTCCATCAAACTTAAAAACTGCAATATTGGAAGTCGAAACCAATATCAGGACTTATATAGAACGGTTGGCGAATAAAGCCGACGATCAATTTCGAATCTACTTCACGTACTCCGGCCGCGTGATTTGCAGAGCAATGCAGTGGTGTGCTGTGTGAAACTATACAAGTATACTTACTCATATTCGATACTGACGCTCCGAAACTTTTGATAAGTTGAGAATTGCGGAGAAAATTTTCTACAATGCTCTTAATTTAACCAAGTTTGTTACAAACTTCTTTTTGTAAACTGTCTGAATTGGATTTTGTTCATTTTAAATGGCATTTTCAACTTACAGGTTTCTGTTGGAAGTTCATGATGAATTAAGAAACAAGTTCTGTTTTTGATATGATTAACTTTTTATGTTGATTTCAGATTATTACTTTAAATGTTTACAAAAGTATCCAATACCTACTAACCTTGATCCGATAACTTACGAAACAATAAAAATACCAGCCTACAAATCTGTAAACAAAAGTAAAGCTGCTATCCCATAAACAAAAGTAATTATGCAATCATGGCTTCCAGGAATCCATCGAGTTAATAATTTTTCGTAGAATGCTACTCCACTAAAATACTCCTATTCTAAGAAGGGAAAAATATTCTAAGAGTAAATACATATTAACAGGAAGCCGCCGACATTGTCAATAGAGTTTTTTTTCGATTAAGCGATGGAACATAATTTCAGTAGGAGATTTACATAATTTCGCTTTCATATCGTTGCTAATACTATTCCTAATGGCAAACTAGCAAAAAAATATCAAAATGGCTTCTTGAGCTGTTCATTTGTTTTAACATTGGCAGACTCACGTTTTTACACAACGGTAAGAGATGATGTGGTCGACTATGGAAAACGCCTGCTCAGAAGTAATTAATCCCCCGTTGATTTAGAAACGACAAATACTCTCAATGCTCACCGATGATATCACGACTACGGTTCATTGGTCAAAAATGGATAACAAAAACATTGGTGATGTCGGCAAAAAAATCTCCTTGATTGAATGCTCAGAGGAATACTTAATAACGCGTTGGGTTCCGGTAGGGGCCAGTTTCAAATGATTTTCAAGGTCGATTGTCTATAGGTTTAATAAAATACGTCGATAAAAGATAAAATTTACAAAAACTGACCATCATCATCACCTTCCTGTCCTTGTCCCATATTAATTGGGGTTGCAGGTGGCACCGCATGTTTTCTTATTCCATTGCGTCTTGTCAACCGTCACGTCATCTCTCGAAAACTAAAAAAAAATATCGGTTACAGGCACTAAGACAATATTTTAAACAGTCATTATCATCATCTGCAGCCTGACTTCGCCTACTGCTGGGCATAGGTCTCTCTTCACTTGAGTTAATCGCCACGCTCCTTTACCACCGCCACCCTTAACCAGGTGCTACCACTTTGGCAACAATGTCGTCTGTCCATTTCACTGCCGGACGCCTCTGCGCTTCTTCTGCCTATCCTTGGACGCCACTCGGTCACTGCCTTACTCCATCTGCCATAACCGCGCTTATATCCTGCCCAAATCCATTTGAGTGATTTTAAACAGTAATGCTAACATTATATTTCCTTTTATTATCTTGTCGCTCACTTATCGAAAGTCATTCTCTAGTCGAATAACACGCAACCTCAGTCCCAATATCCGGCTTTAACAAAGTTTGCTCGAATCCTCGGCTCCCGGACAATATCTTTTGGCTCTAAGTGTTTTTTTTTTAATAGAAATTATACACTGTTTAAATTTAGGGATTTTTAGATTTATTGAAATGATTTACTATGTAAAGCAATTTCAAATATTTTGTCAAACGATTTACTTTGTAAGGGATTTGATTTGTAAGTTGAATTAGCATAATATTGAGTTGTGTTAAAATTAATTTAAATTAGGTTTTGTTTTTTTCTAACCTAAGAATGAATAAGGCCTATATTCTAAGACCTTTGAAGAAAACTTCCTGCTCTGAATTTGACTGAGTCAACACAACGGAAAAACCATCGATTTATATTATTAAAAATAACAAGCTGTAACTTTCCATTTGGTTGGGTCTAGGTCGAAGAAATAGCTTAAAATAAAGAGGTAAAAACTAAAAACAACAAACATTAAATTCAGTGAGACGTCGCTTTAATGTTGTAACGGTGTGTTTGTTGGTGTTAAAGACGAAATGTGACTGAGGTGTTTTGTTGACATCTTTTCATCCGAGACACTCTCTGACAGAGACATTTAAGGAGATTAATGTAATGACTGTGCCCTCTCAGTATATATATGAAAATCATATATATGCCCATAAAAATATTAAATTGTTTAAAAAATACAGTGATATCCATAACATAAATACTAGGAACAAACACAAATTTTTAGTACCTACAAAAAGGCCCAAGAAGATAGGTGGCTCGTTTAGATATCAATGTGTACGCTTTTATAATAAGCTTCCAAGCCACGTACAAGAACTAAGTCTTAATAAATTCAAATCATTCATTAAACGTAAGTTGTGCCAGAAAGCGTTTTATACTATTAAAGATTACGTTGAGGACAAAAAGGCTTGGGATTGAGCTGCTCAAATTAATTTAGATTTTTTATATTTTGCACCGTGAATTTTGTTTTTAATTTTGATATTTTTTGTTTTTTGTTTTCTTGCAATGACAAGAATATTCACTTTTTAAAGTATTATATTATTTTATTTTAATTATTGTGAATCTGAAGACTATGTGGATCTTTTTTTGTTTTTTATTTTATCTTAGTTAGTTTTTAATCATGGTCTGGCAGGTTGAGTAGTTTATGCGGCCTACCCAAATGTCCTTTCTTTGGTATTGTTCGTCGAATCGTTGAGCTCCTTAAATTCTGAGTTGAGCTGCTCGGTTATTGACAAATATATGCACTGACTGGACAGGTCCACTCAATCTGGCTGGTTCTTTCCTCAAAAGACCATTTCAGACATCTGTCTACATGGTCTTCACATGAACTAACCAAGATTTTGTCAGGACTTTAAAAGAGACTGTGACCTCTGAGTTTGTTTCGGTCTTTCTTCTCAGAGTAGTCAGACAGGAAACGCCGACCTCATCTTGTTTAAAAAAAATATATACTTACAGAAATAAAATCATTTATTTTACGATTATGTCTCAGTATCAACATTGCCATTTATGTCGGTATGTAGGTTCTAAAACATATTATAGGTACGCAAAATTTATTGCTTATTCAAATCCTTTTGCAAACTGTAGTCTAAGCGACTTTGCTGATGGCTCGACGCGTTTCAATTTATATCACCAATTACCTATATTTACTCATCAAAATGGTTTTTGCAAGTACGATCACATGGATGCAATGCGCAATTCGACCGATTTACACTTGAAATTTTCTTAAAAAATACTTGTGCGATATCGCCTATCGACACAATTTAAATTACGTCGCACCGTCACGTATAACTGTGCCTTTTCCGAATTGTATTATTTTATTACTAGTCAAAACTTCAATTAATCTTACTGTCCAAAAAAAATTACACTAAGATAACTAGAAGTTTTGACTGACCGCATTGAGTGTGCATTCGAGCGATGTGCGCCAAAAAATATTTTGAAGATGCGTTGGTTGCATTCCCAGACCATCGAGGCAAGAGAATGCCTCTGAGTTTGTGAACTGTTCTTATCTGTCTGATTTTTTAGCGATCGTGTATATTAACACTTTACTGTTTTTTTTAGGCAAACTCACTACACTATTGCAATCACTGCTACTCCCAAAAGCCATACATTGTCGACCACCAGAAAAGCACTGACTGAATGAAACTCGACTAGTCTAGTTCCTACGAAACGATTCAACTGTCATGGGTCCCGCACCAAATGTAGAAAACCAAATATCTGTATAGAACAAGAAAAAAGGTAAATTTCACTTCCTTCCATAGGTAGCAGGAGATAAAACAATGCTAGGCCAAAAGTCTCCATGGGGTATCCGTCGAAGGTGGCGAACCATGTCTTTGATGTTTGCGTTTTAGAAGCATGCACTCTGTGCCGTTTAGTAGAAATAAACTACTATAAATAAATAGACACAATGTAACGTTTATAACTGTAATGCAAATGAATAGTAAATGATCACACTATACTTATGGATTGCTTTTCCCTCAACTGAGCTCAAATTTTCTGCCCGATCTGCTTTTAAGAATTTTATTGTTATTATAAAGCAGTGTTTTTCAACCTTTTTCATGATGCGACCCCCCTGGTATGAAAAAATATTTCGCAACCCCCCGACCCTTCGCTTTTTTATCATGTATGTATGTGTATGTTACAGTGTTATAAATATTAATTCTATACGACGTTTTTATGCGTCTCCGCAATGAAAGAAGAATTGTGTCATTACTTCTCAGTGCAAGAGACATCGGAGAACACTGGGCAGAGGTGGATCTTAAATCTGTTTTTAAATGCAGGTATAAAGGAGGTTAATTTGCCAACTAAGTTCAAAGAGAATCGGCTAGAATTATCTGCCGATGGGATGTTACACTTGGAATTGCCTATTTTGAACAAAACATGACATGACTAAAAATGGGGTGAATAGAAACAAATCTGGGAGTTTATTATTTTTGTCTCTAATTTCTCTATAGTCTCTTGTAGTATATTTGTTTCTACGATTTATGAAACGGCAAAGTTTTTCCATTATTCTGGCTACCCCAAAATTTTCGTCAAGTTAACAGGACATAAAGAAAAAAACCGGCCAAGTGCGGTTCAGGCTCGCGCACGAAGGGTTACGTACCATTATCGCAAAAAACATCAAAAAATCACGTTTGTTGTATGGGAGCTCCACTTAAGTATTTATTTTATTCTGTTTTTATTATTTGTTGTTATAGCGGCAACATAAATACATCATCTGTGAAAATTTCAACTGTCCAGCCATCTCAGTTCATAAGATACAGCCTGGTGACAGACAGACAGCCAGTGGAGTCTTAGTAATAGGGTCCCGTTTTTACCCTTTGGGTACCGAACCCTAAAAAACCAGCCTTGTTTGAATCTGACTCATGCACAGAAGGCTCCGTATAAATAGCTACATTCACCAAAATAAATAGGTAACATTACTAACGTTCATAAACAAAGAAAGCACTGAGCATTGTTCTAACGAAGGCACAAAATTAATTTTGCCGTTCGAAAACTGTTGTCCCCATACATCAATATACATTTTTTTTACTATTCCAAGTACATTTTATAAGTTGGTCGACCATTACTCGTAAACTTGTAAATCCTACTGTGGTAGCTTTCCTTTTAATTTCGTTATATATACTACTGTCGCGAATTTTAGCTGCCCGGGGAAGGGTGACACTTGACTTTAACAAAATTAGCCATATAAAGCGTAATTTTACGCAAACGGATCCCTGAAAATATAAATGCTTTTGTTAGACCCGTAATATTGCTGAATGGCCTATCCACCTATACGCCACACCATGGAAAAGACGAGAAAAAAACATCCCCACAATAGGTGTACAAGAGGTACCCTAAATAAAATTTCTTGCATTGTTTGATTTTTCCACTTTCTCGGTTTTATTAATATGTATATCCATGCCAAATTATAGCTTTCTAGAACCAAGAGCATCTGAGCTAATCTGCGAATGGATGGACGGATGGACGGACAGACAGACAAGGCGAAATTTTAAGAGTTCCTTGTTGGCTAAGGAACCCTAAAAAGCGATTAAAGTGACGTCTGCGGGAGCTAGTGATTTTAGGCTGTCTAAAACTTATATTAAACGTAGCTTTCTTCAGATTTATCTCATTCAAAATTTAAACAATTGGATAGTAAAGTTTCTGATCTCTTTTATGGGACACAAAGGTTAGTATAAATATTCTTTAAACAAAGGTTAGCATATTCTTTAAATAAATTGATAGGAAATCTATCAAATTTTATATTAATTGATGAGCCTGTGTTGCCTAGTTTAACTAGCAACATAGATTTAAACTAGTCCATAAGACAACAGAAGTTACCCCTGTAAATAATCAGTTATTATTAGAACATAGTAAAAAGGTATCTTCTGGCAATCCATTTAGTGGTACAAAGCTGAGAGGAGAGCAACACTCTTTAAAATTATTAAATCAGAACATTCAGGGTTGCTCTTCCAAATTATTAGAAATTGAATTATTTTTAGAAAAAACCAAGTTTGATATTATTTGTCTAACTGAACATTGGTTAAAAGATCATGAAGTAAAGTCGATTAATTATGAAAATTATTGTGTAGTTAGCCATTTCAGCAGACAACAAATGATACATGGCGGATCATTAATACTTATTAAAAACTCTATTAAATCTAAAGAAAGAAAAGACATTGTTAGATTGTCAATGGTCAATTGGTTGAACACACCATTGAATTGTCTAGTGTTGAGCTTGATAAGCATATTGTAGTGTGCGTCTACAGACCTCCAAGTTACCAGAATCTATCTGTGTTTGACTCTGTAATGGAAGATGTGTTAAAAAAAGTTAGTACTAGTAGCAAATCAATTGTCATATGTGGCGATTTTAACATTAATTTATTAGAGAATAACACTAACAGTATCAGGTTGTTGGGTCTTTTTAAATCATTTAATCTGGAAAATGTTTTTATGGAACCAACCAGAGTGACAGGTTCTTCTGCGACTTGTATAGATAACGTTTTTTGTAATTGTGATTACTTTGATAAAGAAATTGTAAATAAGTTAGCATCTGATCACAGTGGACAAACAATAACGTTTAGTACCTACATACCTTTACAAAAAATACAAATAAAATTTAGACAAATTACTTGTAAAAATTTAGAAAAATGTAATAATACCGTTAATAGTAAGTTATGTGTTCAAAATTTTAATAATATAGGGGACCCAAATGAGTTCTATGCCGAATTTTCTAAAGTACTAAACACGCAATTTAATAAGATTTTTCCACTGAAAGCGAAAAGTATCTACACCAAGTTCGTATTTAGCGATTGGGCGACTCCAGGCATTCGTAAAAGCAGGGAAAAGCTATATGAACTTTATGGCCTAAAGCAACATATGTATAATGCAAGCTTTGATAAATATGTTGCGAATTATTCAAAAACTTTTAAAACTGCATGCAAAATAGCTAAAGCGCTGTATATAAGCAATAAAATAAAATCAGCAGACGATAAAATAAAAACTACCTGGAAAATAATAAATAATGAAACAGGTAGAAAAAAACAGCGTAATTCTGAAATTAATTTAGCGACTGCACATGGTCCCATACGTGGGACACTCAGAAAGTTTTGCGAAACTAAAAAAAAATGTTCTATACGTACATATATTTTTATTAAATCTTTTCAAAGTACTTTCCACCAGCCTCTATACAAAGATTCATGCGCCTAAACCAGTTTTCAAAACACTTTTTCCAGTCCGCCGCAGACACCTCGTTTACAGCCTGCTCGAACGCAGCCAGCGCATCTTCCGGCGACGAAAATTGTATCCCTTTGAGCTGATTTTTTATTTTTGGGAATAAAAAGAAGTCACACGGTGCTAGATCAGGGCTGTAAGGAGGGTGACCCAGGAGTTTGACTGGCGTGCTGTCCAGGAAGTCCCTCGTTTTGAGTGCGGTGTGCGCAGGTGCATTGTCGTGGTGGAGCAGTAGCCCGCGGAGCCCTGTGTTTGGTCGCTTGTTGCTTATAACAGAGAAAACTTCTGGCAAACATTTGGTAGTATACCATTCGGCATTAATGCTTCTTTGATCCCGTAAGGGAATTGATACCAAGTGGCCAGTCAAATTAAAAAAGCTAGCGATCAAAATCTTACCCCCGCTTCTAGATCGCTTCACTTTGGTAGGCGTTGGCTCATTTTGAAACACCCAAACAGTCGACTGGCGCTTGGTTTCTGGGTCGTATTGATAAATCCAGGACTCATCACCTGTAACGATGTCGTAAACACGCCGAGACGAGCCTGCTTCAAATTTGTTAAGCATATCACGGCACCATTCCACCCGGGCCTGCTTCTGAGCATCGGTGAGGTTGTGCGGCACCCAGCGTGATACTATCCTCCTCACGCGAAGATGGCTGTGTAGAATCTCGTGAACGCTTCCCGATCCAATCTTCAATATGTGTTGAATCTCCTGATATGTAATTCGCCTATTGTCTTGGATTAAATTTTTCACTGCTAGCACGTTTTCTTCGGTAACAGCCGTCAAAGGGCGACCGCTTCTTTCGTCATCCCCCAAAGTTGGTCGACCGCGCTTGAATTCGTTATACCAACGATACACGGTTGCCTTGGAAGGGCCTTCATCCATGAATGCCATTTGAAGTCTATCGTACGATTCATCCGGTTTCAGGCGACACTTGAAATCGTATAAAATCATAGCTCTAAAATGTTCCCGGCGCAGATCCATATTTCAGTGAGACACAATACTTTGAATTAACTCGCAAAAAATGTGGAGGGAAATTTTGAAATTGGAACTTACTTATTTTTACTTATAAATAATCATATTTTCGAAAAACATTATAACTGGCCAGTCTCCCATATATAAAAACTTTTTTTCGCAATACTTTCTGAGGGGCCTGGTACATTCAGATGTAGAGGTTGCTCAGGAATTTGAAAACTTTTTTGTTAATATTCCTTTTAAAACTACAGCAGCTTTAAGCTCCTCACCCGTGCTCTCTGCTGACTTACTTAGAAAGAATGTAAATGCGTGCCCTTCGGAGTTTAAGTTTCAACATACAAACCCCCAGGCTAATTTAAAAGCTTTTAAAGATCTAAAAATTAAATCAACAGAAGATCTTTGGGGATTATCTGTAAAAGTATGTAAATCAATCATTGAAACTATTGCACCCTATTTAGCTTTCATTTTTAACACGAGTGTCGATCAAGGAATTTTTCCGGACCTCATGAAACACAGTAAAGTAGTTCCATTGTTTAAATCCGGGGATAGCAAGGAAGCCAATAATTATAGGCCAGTTTCAATTTGCCGGTTCTCAGTAAAGTCTTCGAAAAGTTAATGCTCAACCAATTGTTGCGTCATTTTAACAAACATTCCATCTTTCATGATCAACAATACGGTTTCACCAAAGGGCGTTGCACAACTGACGCTGGCGTCACCCTAATAAAGAACATCTTTAACGCCTGGGAAGAAGCACAAGACGCCATTGGAATCTTTTGCGACCTCTCGAAAGCGTTCGATTGCGTTAACCATGAGACACTATTGTTAAAACTCGAGCACTATGGGATTAGGCATACGGCCCTTGAATTACTTAGATCATATTTGAAAGCCAGACAACTTAAAGTTCAGGTAAACGGCGTAAACTCACTAAGGTCTGAAATGACAATGGGCGTTCCTCAAGGCTCTATATTGGGTCCATTCCTCTTTTTAGTTTACATTAACGATTTGCCCCAATTATTACAAAATCAACCGAAGATCGTGTTATTTGCTGATGACACATCTTTGATATTTAAAATAGATCGACGATCACAAAATCTTGATGATGTGAATAAGTCTATTCATCAGGTCCAAACTTGGTTCACGGCAAACAATTTGGTACTAAATGAAAAAAAAAACAAATGTATTAGATTCACATTGCCGAATATTAGAAGTAGCGAATGTGACATCATATTGAATGGAGAAAAGCTGGACTATGTAAATCAAACAGTTTTCCTAGGAATCACTCTAGATGACAAATTACAATGGGGGCCTCACATAACATCTCTGGCAGGACGGCTGAGCTCAGCCGCTTATGCTGTTAGAAAGATAAGACAGTTAACGGATGTAGAAACCGCGCGTTTGGTCTATTTTAGTTACTTTCACAGCATTATGTCATACGGTATTTTACTGTGGGGTCGGGCGGCTGACATTGAATCAATATTTATATTGCAAAAGAGAGCTGTCAGAGCCATATATAAGTTAAGTCACCGAGAATCTCTTAGGGAGCTATTTAAAAAGATTAATATTATGACAGTTTCTTGCCAACTCATTTATGAAAATATTATGTATGTAAGGAAAAATTTAAATCTCTTTAGTAAAGTTAGTGATAGACACAATTGTAATACCAGAAATAAAGATAAGTTAGATCAACCATCATATAGATTAGCTAAATTACACACATCTTTCATGGGGTACTGTGTTAAATTCTATAACAAAATACCTTGTGAGATATTAAAGTTAAATGAAAGAAAATTTAAAACAATAGTTAAAAGCACACTTTGTAAACAAGCATATTACAAATTAGATGATTATATTCAAGATAAGAATGCTTGGAAACATGCTGGTCCTGCTCCATAGGCCTATCTTTGGTGTGGACAAAATCAAAATGGTTAAGTTGTATTATATTCATAATTATAGTAACGCTTTATTTTTATTTTTTCTTCTTTTATGTTTAAAAAGAATTGACTCGCTCACTGTTCTGTTGTTGTTTAATTAGGTAATGTACCTATGTTTGCACTATTTGTAAGTACGTGAGGACCATGTTCCTATTTATCAAGTAAAGGAATTTACCTGTTAATGCTTGTAATTCTCTCATACCTATATGTAGTATAGTAGTGCTGGGTACATCGTCCTCACGTATACGAATTTATTAATGTATGTACCTATATAAATATTGTATAAAACTTTTTTTTTCAAGAGTAAGTATGGAGCTTCTTGTGCGTTCTTCTCCATAACAACCTACATTTCCGAATGCACGGTAGAATCAATTTTTATTAAATGTAAATTTTAACGTTCAAAAGTGCCACATAATGGCCTACTTGAAATAAACACATTTGACTTTGACTTTGACTTTATTTAATGATTTTGTTCGTATTTCTAGTAAAATTAGGACACTGGCAATTTTTTCTGTATTTGAGGTGAATAGAAACGCCCTTAAGGTCACGAAGAAAGGGGTGAATAGACATGAGTGAGGGGTTAATAGTAACGAAAAAGGCGTCAATAGAAACAACAATTTTCAAGGTTGTCAAACGAAAACTATTAAAAAAATGTAAAGGGAGAAATTTAAATGATTTGGTGTGAAAAACATGTGATAAAAGATAATTTTGGCAGCCCTAGAGTTTCTTTTTCAATTGATCTTATCTTTTGACCCCAGTTTCAAAGATAACAGAAACCGCGTTCCTTTTTCTATGTTCTAAAAATAATAGAAATTCTAATTTTTTCGCAAATATTAAGCAATTATTAGCAAAAATTATATATTATTATTATGTTATCGCAACATCTGTTGTGCCGCATGACATTTTTATCGTCACCGAACGAATTCATACTACCATTATGATTGCGAAAGTAACTCGTTCTGTTTGTTTCCTTTTTACGCCTTATCGGCTAAACAGATTCTTATGAAACTTGACACACAGTAAACCATCATGGTCAGGACATAGTTTACTTTTAAACTTAACAGTATATTTGTTCTTTTAGGGCAATATTTTGTTTTAATGCGGGCAAAGCTCTGAGCAGAATCTATTATAATACGTATATCCTAAGCAAAGATGGATGGCGTCATTTAAACGTGCGTCGATATGATTTTGTAACATTTCCCGGTCACATCTGATTCGATTCGTGCTCTTTGTAAAACCATATTGATATATAATATACATTGGCGTTACTTTAAAATTTTGTGCTGAGTTTAGTTCACACATCCAAATGAAAAGCTTATTTATTTTATTTTTATTTAGAGCATGTTCTTTCCCATTGCAAAGTAAAATCTTTTCTTTTTCCGCCCATAATTATCGGTATTAGATAATTGTTGACCAATCCTGTCGTTAGGCGTCAAGCTCGTCCCACAATCTTAGCCAGAAGAGCTTAAGTAAATTACTTTAATTAGTTTTCATTTTATTAGCATTTTCCTGTTCTTGTCTCAATTTCATAATATGAGATACTAATAATATCGAGGCACGACGTGAGTGTAGTTGGGAAGACGTGATGTGATGGTGGCCATTGAAGGAGCTTCTTGTCTAAAATGTTTGCGAGAGAAGGTAGAGGAAGTGTCGGCAACCCAGCAGCCATTGTGGAATGCAATAACTACTCAGGATATATTCTACTTCTTATTACCTATAATTAGAATATACTGAGGTCCACCACAGATCGGGATGAGATTGGTAGGTATTTTTGGACTACGGAAGTGACATTTAGTTAGTTAGTTCACCTAGTTTACATGAAAGGTTTCATTTTGTTTATATTACAAAGCGTAATGGCATTAGAAGACGAGCAACTATAATAACAATATTAAATAGTAAAACAATATTGTGACAAGTTTTGGATGCCTGCCCAACACACTACCAGCTTTTGAAGGCTGTGAATATATTGGACCCAAAAAACAACATGTTCTCACGTTAGGTGTAGTACAAAACAGAAAAATATTTAAAAGGTGAACAAAAACACAATTACAGCGAAAACGCACGAAAATAAATGTGTTTTGAAAGCAGCAGCGCAAGAACAATCATGAATAAATAACACGAACAATTGATCAATACTAACGCTTGAATATGTTTGGCTTCACATCCTAAAAGTTACTAGTATGACTAACTTATAATAACAGATCCATGTTTTCCTGGAACTGAAATAAATTATTTTGGTATCCACAAACTTTCAAGTTTCAAAAATTTCAGCCTAGTTTTCACACAGAAATTTTAGGGCATCGAAAATTTGCATATTATTTTATTAGTTACAGGAACAAAATAAACAACTCGATCATAAACAGATGATTCAGTTTGAATAAAATGACGGTCGTCTTTAATATTAGTACAGTACGGTACCTATGGAAGAAGAAAACGTGTTGATTCGATGACTCATCATGAAATATGCGCATATATTTTACGATAAACTGTATGAGAGAACGTATGACTCATCATACAAGAACATTAATTCCCCTATTTGTCAACGCCCCGTTTAATATCAGCAAGCAATTTACCAAGAGGATTGTGATTGTGACCTTTGCATTTCTCAGGCGATTGCACATTTTTTTTTATCTCAATCTATACCGAACCCAACTGTTTTCAAAATAAGGTTGGTTTTGATATGTGGTAGTGTTGAGCAAATGTTTCACGGCCACTGCACTGCCTGGGCGGTCAGCATGTTAATTAATACCCTAGTAACAAATGCTTTGGCTTATAAATTATAAGAGGATAAGCAAAAGGGGTACTGCTTATTTGCCGATTGGCTTTTGTTCTTTTTACTTTTTGTGAAACAAATTTAAACAGATGTAGAGAAGAAATATAATTAATTATGGCTAGAAGGAGTATGATCTCATCCCTATATGGGCCATAAAATGAAAGTGAGTGACCCAGTTTCTGAGCTTGTAATGCATAGAAATTATCCGATTTGATGCAGCCATAAAATTAATGAAACACATAAAATGGCGTTGCTTCAAGTCTATAAATGTTTTATCTTTAATCACCTTGCTCAAATTCACAGTAACCTTACTAAACACAATAAAAAAAAAGTAAAAAACCACACAGGTAACTACCTCTTTCAGGTTGGTTTCAGTTTCTTTGATTGAGAACCATTATATCTGTTTCAAGGCAATCTATTAGTCTTTCATTCGTACTCGTATTGCTTCTTTTTATCAAAAACTTTTAACCATTATCTTTTAACGTTCCTACTGCTGGGACACTGTTGCCAAGCCCATCGAATGGGGTATCAAACTGAAGGGTTTTTAGTGATGATTATAAAAATATATATCGCTCATATGTTTATAAGAAATTTGAAATTAAATATAACTAGAACGTTGTAAATAAAAAAAACGTTATATAATCAAAAAAACCGACTGCCTAAGAAGCGACGAGAAGAAAATAAACAAAATAAACAAAATGCTACATGTTACTCCACGTTAACAGGGACCTTTCTTTTGCAAAATGTAACCATAAAATAAAGGGCAAATAATATGCTACGGTAAAAATAAAGTGCAATTAATGGTGCCACGGTAAGGTAATTTGCTGGTCGGCCTTTTAATTAACTTCACGGTATAATTTATTTGGGGTCAGTCAGGAAAACGGGTCTCGTTAGCAAGTGTATAAATAAACCGTTATTGCAAATAGGTTAAGAAATTACTTAATTGGACACTGCTTGTTTTGTGGTTACAATGCAAATTGCGTCTGTACCAATATTCTTTTAAAATGATAATTAAAAGATGGAAAGGAATTTCGCATTACTCAGTTTTGAATCCGCTTGCCAGACTTTGGACTTCAGCCTTTCTACTAACATTGTACTACTTATATATAACTGTCCTGCCATCCGGTACACTTTGGGCAGCCAGTCACTCCACCGCTACTATCTTATACTAGCGTACTATAGGTTCTCCTAAAATGGCCAGACCATCCATTGTTGTTACCGCGGGTAGAGCCTAGATCCCGATCTCTTGTACCCCATGGTTGACACAGGAGATTGGCACGACACAATAAAGGTCTCCTCCGAGTAGTAGCCAAAGTTTTACTGACTTTTGTAGATTAAAAATTCACTAGTATTTATAAACATAGGAGGATATGCCGTTGGGAGACGAGTTAGACTCATACTGAGAGAATTAGGCTCAGACTTCTCAAGATAGACAAAAATGGCAAGAAGAGAAGGCAGGCCTTGCAGTGGGGAAACAACGGGCTCATAATGCAAACACTTAAGGAGGGCGAGGAGTTTTCTTTAGGGGCTGGATCAAGGTCTTGATTAAGAAAGCGATACTTCGGACACGGCTTGTATTCTTCGGAGGTTCCTCTCTAGAGCATTTAGTTTGGTTCCCGATATCCGTAGGTATCTTTTAAATATTTTTATGTTTATAAGAAAAGTGAATAAATGACAACAATAATAGTTAGGAACATAATAACACTTCATAATAATACAACACGTCAGTAAAACAGTCCACAAAATATATCGTCAATATAGCCTTGGCTAAGGAACTTTACACTTGAACTTGATAAACGTTGTATCCTTGAGAATTATGATAGGGCAGTTACATTGGCTTTAGGGAGTAACATAAATTGCTTTAGGCCTGACATTCTAAGCGTTCTCGATGACTAGAGGTCGATTGAACTTTATTGGGTATCGATGTTGATGGCATAATAGCGGTATAACTAGGTAAAATGACAAAGAAATTGTGCCCGTGGCTATATTATGTTTGATGTTAGAACTAGGTGCACGCGCTAATACAATTATCAATCTGTATTTTAGGCCAAATTATAACAGCCACAAGGGTCGATCTCCAAGTGACAATGGTAAAGGTTGGTCCGCGGATGGCTGACCATCCACGATATACGAAAACGTCTCTTTGCCTTGAAAAGTACTTTAAATGTTGGTCTCGGCTGTCATTTTAATGTTCACAGTCGTAACGACCAGAAAATCTATCACCAGTCTTCCATGTGGAATCGTACGTGCAACTCAATTTCCTTCTGGGTACTGTAATATTTACAGTCACTCCGTGTAAAATACTCATATTGGTATCAGCCGCAACTGGTTTGTCTAGACTAAAAGGCCCACATTTTTTTTTTTTTTTTCTTTCTATATTAATAAAAACTAATGTTCTTAATAACAAATTACAATCTAGCCTTAATAGACTAATAAGCAATTTAACTCTAACTTATTATTATAATGTAAAATGTTATGACTAAGAATAGTGTCAATTTGCACTTTTATACAGTTCGGTAGCACTTTCTTAGAGTCTGATACGTTAAAAACACTTAGTTCACGTGTTACATGTATAGCACAGTATTCTTTGCTATTATTTTTTCACTTATTATACACTACACTAACTCAAATGGTTTAGTTCTCTTTAGCCTACGCACTATGTCCGTGTTATCTAGCAGCTGGATTGCTTCCACATTCACATGTCGATGAAGTCTGTGTTCGTGGGTTTCAGCAAAGTTTTGAATAACGGTGGTGACGAGTTTCATTTTAAGGTCGCGGTGAAGGTCGTCATTTCTGATGTACCATGGTGCATTAACAGCATCTCTGAGTACTTTATTTTGAAATTGTTGTATAATTTTTACATTACTTTGTTTAGTACAGCCCCATAGTTGGATACCATACGTCCAAATTGGCATAAGAATATGCTTGTATATTATAATTTTATTGTGTTTTGATAGACAGGATTTCCTTCCGAGTAACCAATACATATTTTTGTACCGTATATCGAGTTCCTGTCTTTTCTTTTTGACGTGAGATTTCCAACGCAACTTGGCGTCAAGAGTTATGCCAAGGTATTTGGCTGTATTCGCACAAGGCACTTGCATGCCATTTATATAGACTGGGTGATAATCGCAGTGTTTATTAGTGAAGTCAATGTGAATCGATTTTGACTCATTCAGTTTGATCTTCCACTTTTGTGTCCAGTCGTAAACTAAGTTCACAGCTAGTTGAACCTTTTCTACTGCTTCTTTGTGGTTTGAACCAATAGCCATAATAGCAGTGTCATCAGCAAAGGTCGCTATGGTGTTGTTTTCCAGCTCTGGGATATCACATGTGTATACCAAGTACAGGATTGGGCCTAAAACACTTCCTTGTGGTACTCCGGCCTGAATACTTTTTAGCTCAGAATATGCGTCCTCTTGTCTTATCCTAAACATTCTGTTGCTTATATATGACTCTAGAATATCTGAAAATTCGGGGAGCATGCGTCTGAGTTTGTATATCAGACCCTCATGCCAAACTTTGTCGAAAGCTTGTGCGACATCTAGAAATACGGTGGCGCAGACTTCCTTGTTTTCGAGCGTTTTTTCGATGATGTTTGTTATTCTGTGTACCTGGTCTATGGTAGAATGTTTTTCCCTGAAGCCAAATTGATGGTCCGGAATAAGGCCTTTTTCTTCTATAATTGGTTTTAGCCGTTTTAATAAGAGCTTTTCAAACAGTTTCGTTAATACTGGCAGCAGGGAAATGGGTCTATAAGATGATGCTTCATGGGGTGGTTTCCCAGGCTTCGCAATCATAATGACTTCAGCAACTTTCCATGGCTCAGGTACATGTTTTAGCATAAATGCTGCGTTAATAAGTCTGGTCAGCTTAACTATGGCTTTGCGCGGGAGGTGTTTTAGAATTTCTCCTGTTATGAGGTCATAACCCGGAGATTTCTTCGAGCTTATATTGTTTTTAATTTCTCTCACAACTTCTTTAGGAGTTACAAGCCGAATTCTTTGGTTTTGTGATACATATTCACTCTCCGATATTTCTATGGAACTTTCATTGGGTTGAAAAGTATCTGCTAAGTATTGGGCAAACCTTACCGCTTTTTGTTCATTGCTAATGGCCCATTTTCCATCGCTGTTTCTGATGGGAGGTATTTGCATAATCGGCCTTTTTAGGTTTTTTGTAGCTTTCCAGAGAGAGTAATCCGTTGATTGGTCGTTGGTTAGCTGCACAAGATTGGAGTTCAGGGTTTCATCCTCAAATTGTATAATTTCAAAGTCAAAGTCAAAGTCAAAACGTTTATTGCGAACTAAGTGTATCATATTGGTGTTATATTGTGTTAGTACTTATGACTTAGCAGCCTTTTACAAGCATTGCAATTATCATTGTGCTGCGCTTATCATTCTAAATTTAATTGTTGTTGTTGTTGTTGTGTTGTTGTTGTTCCTCTTTAATTGTTTAGTTAGGTTATTTAATAGTGTTTTATCTCGCGGGCATCTTGTTTGCTGCCAGCGCTTTCTTTGTTTTCTTTTCTCTGATAGCAAATTCACAATATCCTTGGGATAGATATGCCCCTTGTATTTCCGTTTTAATTGTGGTGTGTTATTCCAAGCACATTGTTGAATGTTAACAACATATTTGTTTACTTCTGAATCAAGCTGATCATGATTTTGTAATGGAGTTTTTAGGTCGATTATTTTATCTAGATCAAGCGCAAAGCTGTCCCAGTCTGTAGACTTGTTAACCAGGGTTAGATGGTATTCTCTTAATAGAATTTTTTGACTAAGTCTTAGTATAATCGGGGAGTGATCCGAATTCATAAGAAACTCTTCCTCCAAACTAACATAATTGGTGGATATGTTTTTACATATGAAAAAGTCTATGAGATCGGGTATTTTCTGAAGATCAGTTGGCCAGTATGTTGGTTTGCCAGTGCTCATAACTTCACAATGTGTGTCTCTAACTGCGTTTAAGAGCTGTCTTCCCTTTGTTGTAGTCAGTCGTGATCCCCAATGCATATGCTTGGCATTAAAATCACCGCCTAGGATGAATCTTTGACCCAAAACTTCAAAGAATTGCATATATCGCTCTTTTCTTATCATATGCCTTGGAGGACAGTAAACAGCTGCTATGGAAACGTGACAAAATTTGGTTTTGACTGATACTGCCACAGCTTGAATGTCTGGTTCTTCAAATTTACTGTGCTCGTAATGGTTAAGGTTTTCTTTAATTATAACCGCGCTACCTCCTCTGGCAGAGTTGTCAGGGTGAAGCGAATTATATATCTTGTATCCTTTAAATTTAACGAAAGATTGTTTAGTGAAGTGCGTTTCAGAGATTAAACACACGTCAATATTTTCTGTGTCTAGGACTGCCTGTAACTCATTCTGATGTTTGAGGAGCCCATTAGAGTTCCACGCCATTATTTTTAGTGTATTAGTCATTTATGATTATTAAGAGCAGCTGTTTTAGTGCTGGATTCTAACTTCTCAAGTCTTTTGTCAAATGTAGTAATACACTTTAAAATCTGATTTATCTTATCTTCTAGATTTGAGGGTTGGGTGCCTTGCTTTGCAGCCTGAGCATAGGAAATACTTTTGGTGACTTGAACAGGTTTAACAGTTGACTGGACACCTTCTTTCCGTGTGTGTTGGTCAGGATTCCTTATTGTAGAAGACTGTTGGGCTGTTGGCACAACAAGTTTCTTTTTGATGTTTTTGTTTTTCATCATTTGCATCTCTTTGGCTACTTCACACCCTCTGTAGTTGGCTGGGTGGGGTAAGCCACAGTGGACGCATTTCGGTTTCTCTTGCGGAGATTTAATACATTCGGCTGTAAGGTGCTTGCCAGTGCATTTTACACACCTTGGCTCTTTTTTACAGTATTTATGAGTATGCCCATAAGCCTGACATCTCTTACACTGTGGAATGAGTTTCGGATTTTTGAGAGGGTGTATTTCAATTTTACACCCTAAAACATGCTTTGTTGCATAGATTTTATTTACATCTTCGTCATTATGAAATGAAAGAACAAACATATTGAGCGGTTCTTTACTCTTCCAGCTCAACTTGTGGTCAACTTTTTCTATTTTAAGACCTTGCGATATTAAATCATCTTTGATTCGATCTGGCTGGCAAGAAGAATGTAACTTTTTCACTACAACTCTTATTGGCCTAGCCTGTTTGTTTTCATATGTGTGCCAATGATAGTCTTTCTCTGTCAAAAACTTAACAATTGCTCTATAAGAGTCATCAGTTTTAGCGTTGATCTTCACACAGTCTCCATTCATCATTTTGGCGGTGAATGATTCAGTTGGTTGGGTTTCAGTCAGTGAGTCGTAAAACATTTGGTAGCTCTTGACCTGATCTATAATGATTGGCGGTGGTGCACGCACTTTTTTGACTAATGTCTGTTCTTTTTCCAATGTTTTTTGTTGTTGGGCGTTTGTTCCGGGTTGTTGTGGTGGAGAAAGAGAAATGTTTAGCTTCCTTTTTTTCCTACTTTTGGCCCTTATCCACTCAGTCTCTTTTGCGAGTTCTTCCTCGTCTGTGCAATACTCGACGTTTCCTTTTTCAGACTGAGCAAATCGTACGTTGCTCTTATTTTCCAACTCATTGGGGCCGTTATTTCCTTGTTCCATGCTTGAGCTGGGATTTTCATTTTGGCGGCTTTGTAGTTGATACTGAAGGCTTTCTATTTGGACCTGCAAATCATTAACAAGAAGTGCCAGCTTTTCTCTTTCTGATTTTTCTTGGATGTAACTGTCATACAACAGCTTTTCCAGATCAGTTTTATTTTTTATTTTTGTTGGTGACATTTTAGGGTAAATAGGCACTACACCTTCACAATTAACTGATTGCACTGTTTACACTATAATTAATAAATAACTGGGTCATCGCGGCGACCTTGACCAACCGATTTCGCAACGCGGCGACGACGGCGTTATTTTGATGCGCCAGCGAATTACGCTCACGTAGCGCACTCGCGCGAATTATAGGTATACGACCGTTCTCGATAGAAGTCAAACAACGTATGATAAAAGGCCCACATTGACATAATTTAGCAAAAGCTAGACTGATTGATTGATTGATCTTTATTTAAGACCCCTTTTCATAGCAATAGTGTACTGTAGTGTGGTAAGGAGGACAAAGTATTGTTAATTCTTGTAGTTACATTTTTTATTATTATTATGTTGTAAAATTGCCAAAGCAAGACTTTATTTATACGCATGTTATACCTGCCTGCCGCCTTTTCCATACTATGATGCATATTGTTAGTACCTACTTATCTATATCTATACTGATAATATTTTAAAGTGGAAGATTTGTATTTCTGAATTTTTATTATGTAACGAATAAACTTGAAAACTACTGGACCGGTTTCAAAAATTCTTTCACCGTTACGTAGCTACATTATCCACGGGTGACATAGGCTATTTTTTATACCTTTATTCCCACGGGAACAGTAACTACGCAGGTGAAACCACGAGGGGTCGGGTAGTCATAATTCATTTTGTGCCAAAATTCTGCTTGCAATTAAAGTGGAGTAAAACCAAAAAAGTAATTCTAGATTGAAAAATGCTCGCCGCGGCAACAATTTATTACGGCATTAAAATTAATCACCGCTGAAAACACTTCCCTTCGGAGTCTATTACACTAAATTTGAGGATTAAAGGAATTTCAGTCATTACGTAGAATACCAATTTGTGCGCAAAATTAACAAATCATAAATGTCATGAAGCGTAATTCAGTTTTATTTTATAAAGTCAAGAATATGGTTTCGTTGACAATTTTCTTTGAAGAAAATTTTCATTTGAATGTTGTAGTTATTGATTGGATATGTAAAACAAACAAAACTCAAAAACGGTTGGAGTTTCGTGAAGAAGTTCAGATGAGGTTTTTAGGGTTACATGTTGGCTTACTTATTACTAAAGAAACTTACAACATCAAATATAACTTTATCATGTAAGATCAGTTGTAACAACGAATTTATTTTATTTTTTACGTTCAAAAGTTACTGATTTTCAGCCTAATTTGTTTTTGTTAAGAAATAAGCTATATAATATATATATATAATATATATAAATAATAGGAGGAAGAGGGCTAATCCCCAATGGACCCATCATGCGCGATATTTCCAATCACAATGGCCTGACATTTTGAGGGGTTTACAGACAGCCCAAACCTATCAGACCAGTCCTTGATAGCGTCCAAGTCCTGGTTCACATCGTCTATAGCGTCTGACAAACTCTCTACCCGCGCAGCTGCATAAAGTTGAAGGTCATCGGCATAAAGATAATACGAACACCGAAGACAATGAGTTATAAAATTGATGAATTTTCTTCTTGTTTACCTTTTTTAGTTCGCTTAAGCAGGTGGCTTTTTTGTTTTTTTGAATTAAATTTTTTATTCATTTAATATTAGCTTATTTTTAGTCGCCTTTACTAAAGTACACTTATGAAAGTTGTCTGTAGGAAAAAATACGAAATCACGCGAACAAAGCCGCGGGCGGAGTGCTAGTATGTCTATATTACATTATCATATAAACTATGATTCTACATGATACCCCCTAAGGTAATGGGAATAGCCGAAACTCTATTGAACGTTGACACCGCAAAATAAATAAGAAATTTACAAAGGCAGTTTTTTTTTTAATATTGCCATGAAGTATTAGTAGACGATGACGACGATTGACGACGTCGCAATAATACTCGTTTAATCAGTACTTGCTGTCCTATGGAACTAATGGGACATAATTTAAAAAATATATTAGTATCAGTTGTCCCATGGGACTATTGGGACATAATTATAAAATTATGTTAGTATCAGTAGTCCCATGGGACTAGTGGGATAAATCATTCCACTAGTCCCATCATGGGACTGGGCCAATGGGACTATTGGGACAGACCCACCATTTCAATAGTTAAAAATGGACTCGGAACAAAGGAGTTCTGTTTTAGCTTTGACTAAACAGGGGCCACTAACAGAATGCTGAGAGGCTATGACCACATTGCTTAAATTTATAGAAGTTCCGCTAAGACCATTGTAGGAATTATTAGGAAACTAGCGGCCCACCCTGGTGTCGCACGGGAAAAAAATACAGTAACCTTCTTCATTTATCGCTATTTCTATTAGTGAAAATCGTATCAAAATCGGTTGCGTGGTTTAGAAAAAGTTAGAGGAAAAACAGAAACGACGTCGAAAGACGCGTACAGCGACTTTATTTTATACTATTTAAATAAAACTGAAAGAGTTTATTAAAAAAACAGTCGAAATAAAAGAACAAAATTTTATACTCTAACATTGGAATGATTTTGACATATTTGCTTTTTGTTTTATCACAAAAACACGCATATTGTAATATTTTCGTACTTACATATAAAACTTATTATATTTGGTAGCCTAAAATACAGAAAGAAGTAGGTCACTAAAGTTCCCCAAAGGGTCTGTAAGATCAAGGGAAGTGAATGATTTCACCCTCTTCACACAGTATATTATATCCATAGGTCTATAATACTCGTTTATTAAAGAAATCTCTAGGACACTTTTACTCAAAGATCTTGAAAAAATCCGTGGCGTTCTTCAGGAAATCCGCCAGCAAAAAAATCAGGACTGAAAATATAAGGATAGAGTTGTTTTGAGTATTATTTAAGTCTATATATATTGAGAAGGAGTTTTTTTTGTTTGTGGGGTTATACACAACTTTTCTCAGTATAATATTAAGATAATATTCTAATTTATTTACCACCATAATATATTTTGAACGGAAAATATATAACATGTTCGCTACCCAATCTACTCCAATCTAACTACTTCGATTCATCGACTACTATTTAATTTTACGAAAATAGTTAATTACATAAGTAGATGTACATACATAGTAGATGTACATAAGTGATTTTTTTAATATAAATAAGTTGTTGTAAACTGTGCTATATGTCACAATTAAATTATGTTTCACAATTTATTTTTTTCTGGTAACTAGGATGTCTAGGATAATTGCGTATTAGATTGATAAAACTATGGTAACTATAGTTCTATCAACCTGTTACGAAATTCCATTTTTAACTGACGAAAAAAAAGGGGCCAAAAAATTGCCCAAATTGACACATATATTTTATAACTATTATTAATATTAACACAAAGACTTTGTCCACAACCATACCCATTATGCCACTTTCCTGCCATACATTACACTGAACTCATATTATCATAATACTAATCACAATAGTTAACACGGTTAAGTTATTACAGTACCCATTGTGCGCTGGTTATGACTGGCCTTAAACACGCACTTCCAAGAATAAATGACAAGCCTTTTAATATGTTAATGGATCCATTTCGGCACAGTAATGTAATAGACGATGATATTCCTGGCGGCATTACCTGAATTTGTAAGGGGAGTGTTTATACCTAAGTTACGGTTAAAAAAAACTTTATTTCTCAAAAGAAATACAATGGCATTCACTTACATGAGAGACTTACATATCTAAACAATTTAAGTTTTGTTGAGCGTACTAATATATGTACAGAACAACAAAAGTAACACAGCATATGATTAGCTTTTTTTTTTTTTTTTTTTTTTTATTTATATTCTACCGCGGACATGTGTGGTCCGCGCTCTTTTTTACCTTGTTATATTTAGTTTGTTTTTTTTTTTTTTCATAAAAAATTGCAATTGTTTGACTCCTACGTCGAACATTATTTTAGGCTACTTAACTAACTTAAGACTACGTGAGTTCATCCCTCACTAAATACTATATCTATTACACACTGGCATTACAATTTTATGTTTCTATTTGCTACTTATCTTTATGTTATTAAATATTGTTTACTTATTTCTATTGATACACTGCTTATGTTATTTGCTATTTTGTTTATTTATATCTATTGGTACACTTTCGGGGGAAGATGCATGGTAGTGCGAGCAAACCAGTCCCGGCCGACGGTTCCGGTTAAAGAAACCCCGTCGTTAGGACGTTAAGGTGAGTATGATTTACTCGCTCCACCATGCAGCTTTACAATATATAGACAGGGTGATGGTTTGGGTATGTGTTTAGCGTGGAGTTTTTGGATGGGACTTGTTAGGTGGTGTTTTGGTAATGTCTGCTGACCAGGGACTTCGCTAGCGTGAGCAAGGCCTCTATGACGACTACGTCTCGATGCTGCATGGCCGTCTGAAGATTGTAGTTGACGACCGTTTTAGTCGGCGCATCCATCGCCCTCTTAGCAAGGCGGCCTGCGGCGTCATCGGCGTCGTCGGTGTAATAGACGCAACTGACTGTATGTCTGGACACCGCCACTACCGCGTGGGATATGCTGTCGTGGACCTGAAGCCTCCTGGACTTGGTGTTGATGATGATGACGCTGTCGTAGGTCGACCCCTGAGCCTCGTGTATGGTTAGCAGGCGTGACCCTTCGCCGGACGCAAATCCCTGGCTCGCAAGAGAAGCTTTCTCCCCCTGCGTATGAACCAGGAACAGGGTGTTTTGGGCAGTGCTCGGTATTTGCGCCCCTGTGTAACCTTTCACCTTCAGGGAGTGGACCCGCGACAGAGACGACTTGGAGGAGTATATACCAGGGTATATCTCACTCAGTGCAAACGCCACGTCCATTGGATTGCGGTGTGTGCAGAGAAACTCCTGGCTGATGCCAGCAACCAGGTCTGGACGGGTATACCTAAGCTCGAAAAGGTTCTCTCTGCCCAAAAATGGAAGCTGGTTAACGTCTCCGACGAGGACAAGCTCGCTTGCTCCAGACAACTTTACTGCCATGACTATGGCTCCAAAGTGGTTCATAAGAGCCTCGTCTACCGTAAGACGGTAGCATTTGTCTTGGCTCTTGAAACCGTTTGCTAGGATTGAAGCCATAGTACGCACCTTGGCCTTTGCTCGGTCTCCTAAGCGGCGCGCAAGCTTTTCCCTAAGATCTTTGGCCGCTTCTGTTGTCGTGGTGGCTATCACGTCCCTGTCCTCGTCGAAGTGCTTTACCAGCCAGGTTGTCTTACCGCAACCCGGAACTCCGTTAATCCACCTGATATTGGGTACCGCCCAACTTGCCTGCGATGCCGGGATATCTGAGGTCTCTGAAATGGACTGTGCCATTTCCAGGATCTTATCATCCGGCATGATTTTGGTACATTTGGCGGTAACCACTATCGGGTCGTCATTTGGCACACTGAACTTGAGTTTGCCCGAGCGCTCCGTCTCCTCCTTGTCCAGGGCCACAAAACCACTCCTCGCGCTGTAGGCTGCCATATACGATCCCGTCATTTCCCCTTTAATGACTTGGGATGTGACGTTGTCGTACACCGCTGCCCCAGCTTCCTCGAGCAGTACTCTTAACAGACCCTCTGTGTCTCTCTGGAAGGTCTGCAGGATCTTCCTGCATGTCATAAGATTGACCTCTCTGGTCGCTCTTACGATTGCTACGTACTCGAGGAACGCGCTTTTTACGTGGTCCGTGGTACCCGACTTTACTGCGAGGGTCGGCGGGATGACTTGCCCTTTGTCGGCTCGTGTTAGCTCAGGCTTTTGCTGGGTTGGTTCCTTTGGTGTTTTTCTGAAAAACTTCTCCAGTGCTGTCTCCTGCTCAGAAGATGGTGATGCGTGGCTGGTGCTTGGGAGCAGTGCACTGAGGAAAGTGCCAAACGCTTTCAGGCGACTCCTCGATCGGGCCCGGTCCTCTGGGTTTATGGTGTTGCACTGCTCCTTAGCGGCTTTTTCGGCTGCTGCCTTCTGCTGGGCCCTTTCCGATCCGCTTTGAGTGGTGGGGCTTGTTGTGGGGCTCATCGCGCTGGCTGTTGGTTGTCTGGGGGCTTTGAGGAAACTCAGGGTTTCACCTCTGTCCTCGTAGACAACAACCTCATGATGTTCTGAGGCTTTTAGACAGCCAAAGCGGTCTGCGACGTCTCCTCTCTCCCCTCCCACCACCATTGCGTCCACACTTATGGTTCGGGCTGCGGCTGACGTGTAGTCTCCTGCCTCCCCGATCCTCTGAAGCAATGAGCTTGCTTGAGCAAATGGAGTAGCCTCTCCCCACTCGATTAATGCGATTGTTTTCCCTTTAAACCGCATTAGACGGCATCGGTGAGTGGCCGCTTCCACTTGAGGTAGTGCAGCATACTTGCTGCCTTTTATGCTTGTTTTGGTAGTGCTTCCGTTAATCAGGGCGGCAAGGCCCGGCGAAAGGTGTATTCGGGCTGCAGCTCGACTTGAGCCTATGCAGAAGCCTATGCCTAACTTCTCCTGTTCCCTGTTCATGAACAGAGCGACGCCTCGCAGTCTGATGCCAGGGACTCCGTCCTTTCCGCAAGCCAGAAATTGTGTGGTAGTCATGCTAGGGGCTGGTTGTAGGCTGGCTGTTGCTGCTACCGCTGCTGCTACCGTTGGTAATGGTCGTTGGTTAGATAGTGTGTGTGTAATTTGTGTATCAGTCAATGGTGTGCTTGTTGTTGTTTGTGTAGTTGTGGTTCTTGTTTGTGTGGTTGTGGTTGTTGTTGTGGTTGTGTGAGTTCGAATGTGTGGTCGACTTCGTAAGGTTACGTCTGTTCTGTTAGCCTTTGCTGCGATTGTGGCAACTTTGCTCGCGAATGCCAAGAATGGAATCCTAGTAGCCGGTCTCCCCATGATAGCGTGGAGTGTGGACTGGCTAAGCTGGGTTTCGAATTTTACTTCGAGCTCCATTCTGTCTTGGCTGAACCTTGGGCTTTCGAAGAGCAGGTGCCAGACTGTCTCTTCGCAACTCGGGTCACAGACGCACGAGGGACTACCTTTGAGATGGAAGCGGTGGAGATACGCTGAGAATCCGCCATGTCCTGTAAGGACTTGTACGTGGACCGGTGAGAGCACTGCTTCTCTGAGTGTTCTTTTCGCCGCTAGGACGTCAGGAAAGAACACTTTCGTGACTGATCCTGTACTCGAGGACTCGTACCGCGCTTGCCACTTCCTTATAGTCCCTTCCCGTATCTTCTTCCTCACGAACGAAACGGGGACCTTGCTGTAGTCTGATGTGCATTTTGTTAGAGCTGCCTCCATGGCCAGCTCATCCGCTCTCTCATTCCCGGCAGTTCCCACATGGGCTTTGAGCCAAAAGAGCCTCACTTCTCTGCCCTCCTCTCTGATTTCACGGACGCTTCTCTTGATTTGGAGTGCCAGGTGGTGAGTGACAGACGGTCTCCTCAGCAGGTCAAGTGACGATCTCGAGTCACTTAAGATGTTTACGGAGGCCGCCTTGGATTCTCTTGCCATCCTGACAGCTCTGAAGAGAGCGTACATTTCCGATTGGAAGACTGTGTTGTGAGGTTCCAAGCCGAAGGTGCTGAACCTTGACTCCGTCCCGTTTTCCCACCAAGTTAGGGCAGCTCCAACTTTCCCCTCTATCTTGCTGCCATCGGTGTATATTTGGGGGCCGATTACTTGGTGGGTTGCCAGGGTTTCTGGAGTCAAATTCTCTAGGCATTCATACTCGGTTGTTGTGAGTTGCGCTGGGTGGGGATTTTTGGAGTGGTGCACGTTGCACTCCAGCACGCGGCCCAGCGGTATGAACTCTTGGGAATGTCCCTATTTGATCTTGAAAAGGGTTGCCGCCTCGATTACCCGGAGGTCTAGGGGGAGTTGGCCTGACAGGATAAGTGCCGATGTCAGAGACACCGTGCGGTATGCTTTGCAGATCTTCTGCGCGAAGCCTCTCTGCAGTGAGTCAAACTTTTTCCTTGTCATCAGTTTCTCAGCTGCGGGTGCCCACGCACTCGCTGCATACATCACGATGGGCTCTATCACCGAGACGTATATCGTCCTGATTATCTCTCTGTTCAGACCCCAAGTCACTCTCGCCGCACATGCCAACTGCTTATAGATGTCTGCGGCCTTTCTACAGGTCGCAGACACGTGCGCATTGAAGGTGAGTTTGGAGTCTATCGTGAGACCTAACAGCTTCACTTCCTCAACCAGGTTTAGCCGCGTGCCCGACATATGAAGTACCGGAACGTCGTACTTTCGCTTCCTCGTTAACACCATTGCATTGGTCTTGTGCGCGGCGAAACGTAGCTTATTTTGGACGCCCCATTCCGATACTTTGGCTAGCGTGCTGTTGGCTGTTTGTTGCAGGGGACCGGCTGTGAAGTCTGAGAAAACCAGGACAACGTCGTCCGCGAAGGCTTGGCAGTATACCCCCATACTAGCCATTTTGTGTAAGAGTGAATCTAGGATAAGGTTCCAAAACGTCGGTCCAGCAATTGAGCCCTGGACGCATCCTTTCTTGGTTCCCTTTTCGCTAGTCGCTCTGGCATAGTTGACCCTGATGTGCCGGTTTTCCAGGTATGAGGCGACAAGAGCGTAGATATTTGCTGGACAATTCTTGGCTACCATCTGCTTCTTGAGTGCGGGCCACCAGGCGTTGTCAAAGGCTCCCTCTATGTCCAGTGATATCAAAAGCACGATCTTTTTGGCTTTGATTTCGGCTCGTAAGTGGCCCACTAGAGCATAGAGGGCGTCCTCCGTCCCGCGCTGTGGCATGAAGCCGTATTGGTTTGTGTGTAGTGTTGGGAGGAAGTGCCAATGTAGTCGGCCTACTAGAAGTTTCTCGACGATTTTTCCTAGGACCGAGAGCAGGCCTATAGGCCTGTATGACTTAGGGCTGGTGTAGTCGTCCTTTCCTGGTTTGCGGAGAATGCACACGTGGGCGACCTTCCACTGCTTCGGGAAGTGTGACAGCGACAGACACTTGTTTGCTATCGCTAAGAACACCTCCCTATCGCAGGTTATTGCCGCTGTGCAGATGTCTGCTGTTAATCCGTCGGGACCGGGGGCTTTTTTCGGATTTTGGTTCTGGAGAACCATTTCCAGCTCCGCGGTCGTGAAGGGCGGATCGTCTGCAGACAGACCTTGGGGGTTTTTCTCCTCCGCTAGCCTCCTTAGCGCAGTGTGGTAGGGCTTTTCAGCATCCGTTGAGTCGTCGGGGTAGAATGTTTTTGCCAGAAGATCCGCAGATTGCTTTGGACTTAGCGTCTCGCCTGCGGTATTTCTCAGGAGCGCGTCGTCCTTTCTTCTGGCTGTCTTCCTTATTACCCTGTAGATGCCGTCCCACATGCTCTCTCGGTCCTGCTTCGTTTAGAACTCCTTCCAGTTAGCTGTGGCTGCTTCCGTTGCTGCTGTCGTGTAAGTTTTTTTGGCCAGCACGTACTCTTGAATGGTGAAGTGTCTCCGGCTTGCGGCTGCGTTCCGGATCCTTCTCTTCTTCGTCATGGCGTCTTTTTTGAGACGATCTAGAGAAGGGGTCCACCATGGGGGCTTGGCGTTGTGTTTCGGCGACCCCAGTTTTGGAATCGCTTCCTCGCATGAGCGGTGGATGTTCTGAATATAGTTAGAAATTATTGTCTCCAGATCCTCTGGGTTCGATGCGTTCAAGACTCTGACTTGAGTGATGCCACTGTCTGCTAGGCTGGTCTTGAAGTGGGTGCTGAAGTCGGACCACTTGGCCTTCTTGGTGTTGTAGATGCGCGTCGAAATTGGCCTTAAGGGTTCCAGGGCCTTTTCTAGACGCATCGAGAAGGTTATAGCGTTGTGGTCTGAAGTTGTTAGACTTCTTTCTACCCGCCACTCCTCGACCTTGCCCAGGAGCGAGGAACTGCAAGCTGTTACGTCGACGATGCTTGTGCACCACCTGTCATTTCTGTATGTCTAGAACGTTGGTGTTTGGCCCGTATTTAGGATGTGTAGATCCCGCTCATTGAGGAAAGAACTGTACGCCGCCCCGCGATGGTTTTCGGAAACACTTCCCCACCAATGGCTCCAGGCGTTCACGTCTCCTCCCACCAAGATGTTGTTTGTGTTTAATTTGTGTGTCTTGTATTGTGTTTCGGATAGGTAGGGTTCGATGTCCTGGTCACCCTCAAAATAGACCGATAGTACTCCAAAGCTGAGCTGACCCACCTTTAGCAAGACAGCAGCAACGTTCTCGGTCACAAGCTGGGGGTCGTGGATGACCTCCAGGTTGTTACCGAAAACAACAATCGCTGCCTTAACTGGCTTTTGGCGGTTGAGGCTGCACTGGATGACTTGTATGCCGGGGTTTTGTTTCATCACACCTGTTCTTCCTACGTAGGGCTCTTGAACAAGTGCTACTGAAATTCCCCTTGCCTGGGCCGCCAAGTGGAGTTCTTCTGTGGCCAGCTTAGAGCGGTGAAGATTTGCTTGGATTAACCGCAATCTTGCTGTCGGTCTTGAGGAGATTTCGGGGATATGATTACAGTTAGATTGGTATAATAGTTAATCTTTACATATTTTCAAAATAAGGTATCCAAAATTTCAATTAATAAATTTGACTCAAACAGGGCTAGCCAAACAAAACCGTTTAAAAACAAAACACTTGCAAAACGAAATCAAAATTACAAAAGCATTAGTAGGTATAAGTAAATAAGTACAAAGAATAAGAAGTAGAGTAGAAGGTTGTTCTTTGACGTACTGTCATGACGTCAAGAACTTACTAATTATGCTATTCTCTGAGGTTTATTTACTTGAATAAATTTCCTATATCCCCTAGATGATTCAGATGCCAGAAGCAGTTCTTCGGGGCACGGCTCGTATTGATAGGAGGCTTCTCTCTCTAGAACACTGACCGCCGGTATTTTGGACTCTGTTCCCGATACCAGTGAGCCACTATAATCCCCTATTACAAGCCATAGAATATAAAACACGCAATTACTAACAACTATGTGCTATTGAACTCAACTTGATTAACTTTCATTTCCCGACCTACACGAGATCACATCTATTTGACATAAATTTTATTTTCCTCTTTTGATAAATTAAATTTTGCACGAAACTAAAACGATGCCAATCCGCGCTGGCGTCCAACTTTGCAACGATTCTGAATGGAACTAATGAGCTGCTTTGAGTTACGACCGACCATGTAATTACAGTTCAAAATGTAAACAATACTAAAAAAATATACTACGAATGCTACATACTTGGATAGCTGGTAATATGGTAGTAACTAGGTTCTAAACATTGCTCTCTGTTAATCTCCTCTGGTAAGGTCTTCATCAATTTGCTTCTTATGCCGATATTATGACATAGGTTTTTCATAAACTGCAAGGTTGGTTGCAACTGATAAATAGGAATAATTTAAATATTTTAGGGATGATTTTATTTTTTACAAAACTAACACACACACACACACACTCTACACACACTTTTTAATACAAAAACTATTTATTATTTTATTATTCATGGTGATCTCGCTCTAGATCGTGATCTCACCTGATGGAAAGCTATGGTTGAGGACTATAATGGAGCTAGCAACCCAAGAATATGGTTCACATCTCTTGCTTTGTCAGGTAATAAGTGGTTGATAACACAAATATTTATATCAATGAGTAAGTTCTATCATCCCATGCAACTAATGTTTTGTATTTAATAAAATGAGATAATTTTTTTAAAGGAATTTAAAACATGTAGTTTCGTGTAGGCACAAGGTTTTTATTTCAATTGACGCAACACATGGGTTGGTAACGACTGGCAAAGAGTTTAATGGGATAATTGTAGCACTTGCTTTAACGACACGTAATCATACATAGTGGTTCGTTTACCTTCACATCAGGAAAGTTTTTCATGTTATTGGGCGAGAAAAAACAACTATAACGAAAATTTAATAAAGCCGACAGGTGAAAGGAGACAAGCCGAGAATTTTGTATCTTTCTTTCATATATTTCTTACGCAAAATGTGACAATTAAGTTGGCAATTTTTAAATGGCCCTGTTGAAAAACGGTGTTTTAATTAAAAGTAACTTCCACTGTAGCGTTGTCAGGATCTCAACTGAAAATAGTCGAATATATATATATATATATATACTAAATATCAAAATTATTAAGTTAATACGGTTAATAGCCATATCTCTAAAAACACGGAACAACTCTAATTTTCCGGAACGCTGTCGCTCGGTCATTTCGATTCCGGTGGCTTAGCTGAAAAAACTATCTTTCAATCCTCACGACTCTGTGTGCCCCGATTCAGGGTGAGTTCCACATTAGTTTGATGATTGTACCTGATTTTCTGTGCCAGACAACCAATATCGATTCCATCACCTATTTAATATCAGTTTTACCGCTGTCATGTTGGACGCGTGGCTAAGAGTCGTCCGGGTCAAAGGAATTTACAATGAGTATGTATTTCTACTGCATCGGGGTGTGCCTCCGTGTTTCATTGTAAGTTATCGTTTACTTATGTTAATAAATGCTAGCGTCTTCATACTTAACCTAATTTTGCATCTGTCAATGTGCTTGCTATGTTTGCAAGTTTCTTACCTGTAAACCGCTGCGATGTGCTGAGCTTTCACCTACAATGTTTACCACAATGTTCCTTGGCCTAAAAAAGGCCTGGGAAGAAGCTGGTACATCGCATGCGGCTTGCTGCTAATTGCACCGCATCTAACATGCGCACCCTATAGTGCTTTCAGGACTCTTCGTACGGGCTGAGGGCTAGACCCTTTGCCTACTGCTGCATGCTACTTGCTCTGTACACGCTGCCCACGCACGCTGCCCAGGTCTTAGCCTGCCTGATTGCAGCCTACCACCACGCTAGCCGGCGCCAGCGCCCTGCACGCTACCTACGCACGCTGCCTAGGTCTTGGCTTGCCTGACTGCAGCCTACCGCCACGCTAGCCGGGGCCAGCGCCGTCTACCCTGCGTGAACCCGAGCAGCTACAGTTACGGCGGCCTACCGCCGAGCCTGTGCTGACAGGCCCCCGCCTCTGCCGCGTACTGCCAAGGGACGGTACTCTTCTTAGCTTTTAACCGCGTGTGGTAAGCCATGCAGAACTGTAGTGACGTTATATACCCACGACCTAGCGGTAGGATCTTAGTTTTATATGTATTAACTTGTCCAGCTGTTTTCTTTACAACTTCCTACTACCTACCAGTTAGCGGCCTGCGCAGCTTACCTAGCGCAGGAAAGCCATTCCAAGCAGGTGCCTGGGACTACACAAGTAAATCTCAGATAAATGATAAACAAAAAATAAAAAAAAAATACCAAAATAAATACTTTTTCTTGCTTTAATTGTTCTTTATTTTTTGCACAGAAACGCTGTTCGTTCAACGTTGTACAGTCAAAAAAACCGGTAAAATACAATGTTTACAATGTGTTCAGAACAATCACGAAATTAGAAACCAATATCAATTTGATTTTCAAATCAGAATCATGTTACTCTGATACGAACTTCAAATGGATAAAAAAATATATCTACATTGCGTAAATGTGAATAAGTAAATTTATATATCTGTCATATATGAAAAATATTGTGAAATTTTGATTAGATATGTCTACCTGCTCTAGCTCTACTAAATATTATGATGGATTCGAAGTGGGAGCTACCTAGAATTCTGAAAGACCCAAGTACATACAATCAATCAAATCAGACGTTTGCTTAGGGCAGAAACACTTTATTCTAGTGTCAAAATATTGACTAAGAAGACAAATTGGAAGCTAGGTATTTTATACGCCAAATTATAAATACTGTTTATTTTTATTGTAATTGCTTGGTTCTTTAATTCTACTTCAGAGCTTTGAAGTGATTCGATTATTATTCTAATCTCTTTTGTCTTTCATTCCTATTTTGCCATTAGGTAACGATAACAATAAAATGATGCCTTGCGCTCAATAAAGATCAAAAATGTTTGCGTTTGTAACGCATACCACTCTCTTACATTTTGGTATTGCTCGGTGTTATAACAATCGTTACCGCTAACAGAATGTTAAAACTTTATCTGGGCCCTCTATTGGTTCATTTCCTACCAATACGTAATTAGAACTTATCTCGGTTATGCTATCGATCTGCCAATGTGACTTTATACTGCCCCGAAATAAAAACCGGCCAAGTGCGAGTCGGACTCGCGCACGAAGGGTTCCGTACTTGGTAAATTGTAGTTTACGATTTATGACGTATTAAAAAAAAACTACTTACTAGATCTCGTTCAAACCAATTTTCGTTGGTAGTTTACATGGTAATGTACATCATATATTTTTTTAGTTTTATCATTCTCTTATTTTAGAAGTTACAGGGGGGGACACACATTTTACCACTTTGGAAGTGTCTCTCGCGCAAACTATTCAGTTTAGAAAAAAAATATATTAGAAACCTCAATATCATTTTTGAAGACCTATTCACAGATACCCACACGTATGGGTCTGGTGAAAAAAAAATGTTTTAGTTTCAGTTTCAAGTATGGGAACCCCCAAAATTTATTGTTTTTTTTTTTATTTTTGTGTGAAAATCTTATTGCGGTTCACAGAATACATCTATTTACCAAGTTTCAACAGCAAAGTTCTTATAGTTTCGGAAAAAAGTGGCTGTGACATACGGACGGACAGACAGACAGACAGACATGATGAATCTATAAGGGTTCCGTTTTTTGCCATTTGGCTACGGAACCCTAAAAATAGAAATTCAAATTTATTTTGATACCGTCGTTCGTCATCGTTTTCTTAATAACCTCAGACAAAATAATAACTTATTGATTTTTACCTGAAAACTTTTAAATTTTCAAACAAATTTAATTACCTCGCCTAACAGAAACAGAAATAAATCAAATCATTCAATTTAAATGGTTTTGCTTTGAGCGAACACTTTGTATAAGCAGTTATCGGTCAATCTATCCCTTAGGAAATCAGTTTGATGTACCTCATAATACTAGTACCAAGCTGCCATCTTTATAGGCTAGGGGCCTAACACTTAAATAGAGTGTTGATAGACGTATACTGAGTAATTGTTCACGATAGAGTGCTTAACAGTGCATTAGTTAATATAAAAGCAATTGTAAATTTATTAGATGAACTACTAATTGGAACATTTGTGCAAAAGCTCTGACCTGTATACTTGTTTTTAGTCTAGACCTCCCGTCTGGTACAGTAACACCGTCATAAAATTGCCAACCCCTAAAAAAGAGAAAAAGCAAATATGCTGCCAATAAAGAGCGAAGGCTCTTTATCGTTGTGAGAAAGGTAAAATTACAAGTCCGTGATGTAGCCCAATCAGAATTTTAGAAAAAGACAAGAAACTAGGCACACGATCGCTTTGTCCCACTCACACACACACACACACACACACACAAAAGAACATTCAGTCCAATCTTTTCTGTCTTTAGCAGGAGCCTACTAATTTACTCACTTCATATACAAACCATAGATCTACTTTTGTTAAACCTTATCAATGTCGAAAGGGTTTATTTTTAATGATTAAAACTGGGGACAGGATCGGCCAACGTCGGCTTGATCAATTTCAGATTAAGTTTGTAGATAAGCACCTATATTTCAAAAACGGGACTTAATTTATTAAAGGCCTGGCGGGGATTTGAGCAAAGGTTAGAGTTTTATTAGGTATATTATTAGGTAAGTGACAAAATTGGCCGATGGTCGTATAGCTAGCTAATTGGTTACTTCCTATTAGGCATTTCTATAAATATGTCAATGTAATAATCATACGTATAAAGGTAAATGTCGTTACACATATTACGTTATCAGCATGCCGTAATTGAAAACATTGTTATTTCAGATATTTAGTAACTGAAATTATTGTGTTTTCGACTACGAGACTAACGAGGGCATGATAGTATTTTCCCAGTAAATTCTCACAGAAATATAATTTTTTTTACTGACTAATATTTAATACCTATTTACTGATCATTTCGTTAACCAAACCACAATATACAAATTAAATCGATGTCTTGACTTAATGTCCCCTAGATGGCGTAGATGGATGTATACATAACAACAGTCATCAATCGCGAACGGTTTTGAGTTTCTCGTTTCTCCTCGCCCACGTCAATCTGATGCTCGTCATTTCTACCAACATGTTTTACGGGGACTGCCACTCTTTCTTTTCTCATGGGGATTCTAGATCAAATGTCTACGTGAGTACGTTTTCATAAATGGCAGTATATTGAAATGTCATGTCATGTTATGAGTAGAACAAAATGTGAATCCTATACTATCACGAGATCATTATCGTTGGTTTCAAATGTCAAGCCAAAGCTGGATAAGTCGTTTATTTGTCCTAGATCGTTACGATAGCTTTAAATTAATTAAAGACATGCAATCTAATCAACGACGTCACAGTAATGAGGGTAGTATTTAATGTCAGACTGTATCTGGCGACGACGTTTATTCAAGGTTGACAGGTTATAGGAAGTCTTATTTCAGTTTAAAGGAATACACATTCATTAGGAATAGCAAATTAAAGATAGAAAAACTCTGTCTCATAATTGATTATCAAATTAATATTGAGCAACAGCATAATCGGCTTATATGTTCCCACTGCTGGGACATACTTGGAGACAGAAAAAAGGTCTGTCCTTCGTTCTGCGAAGAAACCTTTCATTACCCTTTCATTCGAGTGCATTTCATAAAGAATATTACTCCGTTCTACTCCTATTATTATCTATTACTTTAAATGTATATTTATGGGTATTTATTATAGTAAATATATACCTTTCAAAAACATAAGTGTGAAAATGGGAGCTAAGTTCAATATTAAGAATAAGCGAGGTTGTTGACTTCAACAACTAAAGAATTGAGATATAAATGGGTGCCAAGTTCTGTAGATAATACTGAAATTTCTGACATACAACATTCTAAAATACTAAAATAGATGAAAACACAATTTCTTGCTTTTTCTGCTATATCAATGTTTGCAATTTTAAAATATAACTTCTTAAATTTGAACAGGCAAATTATTTACACAAAGCAAAACATTTTGGATAAATTAAAGCTCAAGATTAAATTCGATTAGTCATGTAAAACTAATCCCATCAAATAAATGTGAAAATGAGAACCAAGTTCAATATTAAGAATATGCTTGGTTGTAAAACTTCGCCGACAAAAGACTTTAGATATAAACGGGTGCCAAATACTTGAGATAATCCTGAAATTAATCTAGATACGCGGTAGCGTGCCAAGCCAAATTCAAGCAAAGGAACTGGCAACGTAGCAGCCATGTGTTATATTACACGAACCATTTTGAGCCACTTTTGACACCTTAATAGCTCAAAATTTATTTAACATAAACACATGAAATTTTGTTTATTTAATAAAACCTCTCAGTTTAATAAGAAACTAATATTTCACAAATATTACTCAAACGGTTATTGAGATAACAACATTTAAAAATCGGAATTTTTATTAATGACTGATGAATAGAAAAAAAACCTAACCCACTTCCAGATGACCTAGAAAATTTTAACTTGGTGTCCAGCAGGATAATCGTGTGCATACAAAGGAAACAAATCAAAAAACAAATAAATATGTTATATACGTTACCAGTTCCTTAGCTTGAGCATGGCTTGACACGCTGCCAATAGTCTAGATGCATGTTTATTTTAGCCATACATACTTTTGTACCCTTTTAACTTTAATATCTTCTTTTTTATACAACTGTCATGATAACTCTACACCACCCTTGGTTGACTGGTACAGAATTTCTCAGGCATTAAGTCCGCCTGTGTACCTTTATGTTGCATGAAGTTTTAGTAAATAAATAAATATTCCGTTTAAAGAAAACTCTTAAAATCTATTTTAAAATATTTTATTTGAATTAATCGATTACTCGATTAGATTCGATCGAATTTTGATTAGTTTTAGTTTTAAAACTAGTAATTGCTCAAACGTTAGTTTAAATTAGATAAAATACAAACTTTTCTCTTTTTTAACTATTTAATATTTGACGGCACGGTTCATGCAGTGGTAAGGTCTTTTACAAAAAAAGAACGAAGAAAGTACTTGAAGGCGTAAGTTGCATGTTGCATTACATTTGCTATAACGTCTACATGTCCAGAAATTTGGAGTAATGACAGCATTAAATTTTTTTTTTTTCATGGAGTTCACGATGGATTGATTTCCTGATTATCCATAACTTATATTTTTCCTTCTCATATTATAACACAACAACATCACAAAATAGATACACGAAGATTTCCATGAGTATATCTCCTAACAAATATACATCTCAATTTACCAATCTCCTTCTACATTTATTATCTTAATAGATATATACAGTGTTAACACAGGATTCAGCTTCTCATACAAAGGTTTGGTGGCGTTATCGTGTGACGTCATCTTTTCCATTGTCGTTATCGGATTAAGAAGGCGTCCCAATTCTTCGAGGGCGAATATCGTGTCATTTAATCTTTCAGTTATAAATCAGAGGGTGTTTTAATAAAGTCTAAGAATGATGGGATATTTTGTGAATAAACTTCATATAAAAATCTGTTGCAAAATTGATAAGGCAAAAATGTCCTAGTTATATAGAAAGTAGTAGTTGTGTACGGTGGTAGTTGTTAGTGATATCTACGATAATACCTAAAACTTTTTTACTATCGCAATTGTAAAAATATAATAATGGTTGGAGTTCCGATAAGGAGCGACCCCCATCTGTTTCAAGGATTGATGATTTTGCACTCACAAACTTCAATGTGATGTAAAATATTGTAAAAATAGCTTCTGCCAGCGGCTTCATCCGCGTGAATGTCGAAAATTATCCCTATAAAATAAATTTATACCATTCCCCCTCTAAAAAGCTTATTTTATTCACTGAAAACAGTGAATAAAAAGCACTTTTAATCACTGTTTTTGTGTTTGAATTTGGAACACACCAATGTATTAGACCTCCATCTCAATGCTACATAACCTCCTTGCGCAAAAAATACTCGATACAAACTTCTTGTGCAGATAATCCTTCAAACTACTTCTACGATTTTAATTTTGAGTTTGTTTACATTTAGGATTTTAATAATGATTTTTATTTTAGTCAAGGATATTAATTGAATACTTATTTGGATTGTAGTTCTAACATTAATTGCAATGGTGTTTAATTAATTATAATTATGTAACGTAACAGAGGTGGTCACTGGCCCCTGAAACACAGGTGCTTTTGCCTAGCTCAGGGGTCAGGGTTTCACATTTTTTTGTAAATTTTGAAGGTAATAAACCATTTATTTATTTATCTATTAATATTCCTTGTGCTTTTCGCTTAAATCTTTCTTTTTCTCGTAGTCATGGTATAAAATATAGAATGCAACTCTTGAATAAAACGGATTTATATCGAGGGCCATGAATCACTCGCGTCGCTCAGGATTCTAACACTCGAATCACTTGCTATGCTCGTGATTCAATCATCATGAATCACTCCCTACGGTCGTGATTCAGTCGTTAGAATCCTTCACTTGCTCGTGATTCATCTATGGCCCTCGCTTTAAATCCGTCCTTTATTCACTAGTTGCATAATATACTATATCCCTATAGCTCTCTGTCAGCTATAGTGTAGTATATTATATTTCCTTTTTCAGTCATGCCTAACACAAGTATTGTTATTTACTTACCGGGGCTCGTTCAATTTTATATATAACGGTAATAACTCGTTCTTTTTTACTGGTTTCAGTCTTTTTGTTGCAAACGTCATATTGTTATTTGGTAGAAATAGTAGCAATTTTGTTTTCTTGCTTTTCATATAGGTCTCATTACTTACAGAGCGCCCCACCTTTGGCACCCATACATCATGAATCATGTACAAGTAACAGAAAACTCAGCATTTCATAACCAACTTTCATCTTTTCATAACAATGTTCCAAGCAAGGCTTTGAGTATAAACTTTTCTAAGAATAATTTGTAATTAACCATTGAACTTTCAATACATTAGCAGTGAAACTTTGAACTTACCGACCGCTAAATAATTACAAACGTTCGAATACAAATTATGATAATTACTTACCAGTGATGTATGACCCGCCTTTGGATACAGAATGGTAGAACACAAGGGTCAAATTATGTGGATGTGTTAAGCAGGTGCTTAGTCACACATGGTGTACGATTAGGCAATTTTCTTGTAGCTTTGTTGTGAGTTATAATGTAGGTTTCAAACATCAGGTTGTTTCAAAATAAAACGTCTTATTGAAAATTTCGGTTGTGATGACAATTCGTCACACTAGCTATGTCTTCCCTATTCTTAATTGGTCACTTTCACTAATATGTGTGTCACTTTGTACATGTAGTCAGTTTCTCAATTTGTCTCAAGCCGTATTTCGTCTCTTTCCCAACATTAAAATTCTGATTTAGTATTTTACGGAAACTACGAAATCAGAATTATAATGCCATCTTGTACTGTAGTAGTATTTTGCAATCTATGAGATGGAATACATCTTATTTCGTAAAAAAAATGACAATCAGCTATGAGTGAGATATTAAAACGCCTAGCTACGCGCCGCCATAGTTATAGTGATTCATCATCATCATCATATCAGCCGAAAGACGTCCACTGCTGGACATAGGCCTCCCCCAAGCGTCGCCAAATTGACCGGTCCCGTGCGTCCCGCATCCAGCAAATCCTCGCAACCTTTACCAGGTCATCGGTCCACCTGGTGGGAGGCCTTCCAACGCAAGGTATAGTGATTAGTTTTGGTTTTTGACCGACTGCCGAAGGAGGGTAATGTGTTTATCAGTCTATATATGTAAGTATGTATGTATGTATGTTTGTTGTGCGTTGGCCGATTATGATGATTCATACGTCAATTGATGCGTCTTATCCCTGCGAGTGGCGTAGGCAAAAATTGGACAATAGAAAAATGGCGGATTTTGGGTGCCATATTGTGGGCGCCCAAATTTTTTTTTTCCAATCCCATCGTGTGGGGTATCAAAATAAAGGGTTTTAAGAGATGATTTCAAATAGTTATTTATGCTACAAGTGCGGAAGGTAGGTGATTGCCGATGAGTGGCATTTTTATTCGAGAGCGAGCGAAGCGAGTAAGTGGATAAATCGACACGAGTCGGAAATCATCTTACGTACGTGTATCATACAACATTTTACTATGCATTGTGCGAGGAAATAAATAAAATGAAATTAATAAATGGCGGGCTTATTCAAGCGCGTTCAGCATATCCACAGATTAACTAATAGTTCCTCGGGCATATCTACTGCGCATGTGCAAATAGCTGTCACATCGTAACGCAATAAGGCACGAGCAAAATATACGTTCTGCGAACCATATTTAATGAATATTTAAAATTAATTTATTGATCCAAATCTAATTCTAGAGTAATTAAAAACGCCTAAAATGAAGTATTAGTTTTATTTTACCTTTTATAAGAATGATAATCTGTACATAACTAATTTGTAAAACTTTTCTCAAATAATAAAAACTATGCGTCGGGCTGACGTTGGAGTTAAAAATTAAAAAAATACAGGAAAGTAAAAAGCACTAGTAAAAAAAAGTGACACTTTCCGCACAGTTTGGCTGCTTGGAAAACGCTCTTTTCGAGGACATGCATTGTAAAATATATAACACTTATATGTTTAAATGTATCTATTGTATTCGAAAAAAAACTAACTAAAAAGTTATAAATAAAAAAACTTAATTCAAAAAATCAAAAAACCTGACTGCTTCAAAAGCGAACTAAAAAGTCATAAACTAGGAGAAAATCATGCTGTGCAGTCGGAGGATACCTACATATTCGCGGGCTGGCTGACCAAAATCTGGTTAGTTTATTATTTTTTCCTGTAAAATTTACCCAAATACAATTACGAATTCAGATGAAATAATTTGACCATCGCCTTGTTTTACCAACAGACAATATCGTTATTCAGTTATTAGTAATAATACCATGTTTCTTTAACTCCGTTCATCCAGAAGTCTTTATGCCCGTTGACATAAACAATATCAAAATTAACAGGAAACGTAAAAGCTAAACATACGTTAGTCATTCTTCAGTGTATCTGTGTAAGCTTTTCATTTCCGATTTATTACAGTCAGTTGACTGAAATGGAGGACGATACGAATGTACGAATTTGATGTTGTTTTGTTGCGATGTTTTTTTTTTCAACTAAGGCCCATATTCCAAGTTTGAAGGTGTTCCCATTCCATTAACAGAACAAAAATAAAAAGGTTTTTAAAAAGAAGATTTTAGTTCGGCATGGTCATCCAAAAAAAAACTAGTTAACAAGGCAGGTGAAATAAAACCAAGTAAAAATCCTGAATTTTTGTTAAATTGTGACAAATTATAATATTTTATAAGTTTTTGATGATTTGGGTTGGAGTCAAGATGGAGAACATATTCAGATGATGTGATGTCATATAGTAGTACAATGTGATGTCGTATCATGAAAAATACGACCTCGAAGTGCAACGTAAAAATAACACGAAATATAAGTACAGAAACTTTTTACTATGCGACGACATTGTAAAGTACTACGATACGACGAGGGTGGAGAATTGTGGGATTCTAAAAATACTTGTATCATTCATTTAATCCTTTAACAATATGCTAGCAGGACACGTCAATAGTGCAATTAATGCAATGGGTGGGTTAGAACACAAGCTTTTTAGATCGTCACTTTCCACCGTTGGGCTACAGCAGCTAAAATATTTACGTGGGAATGAAAGTTGTGAAAACATATGACTGTCTTAGTTAGACCGCTGTTAGACGCAGGTGAAGTCACACGGTGACACTGAACTAGATGTAAACGTTGTTTTTTTTAAACTAGGCAAGATCTGTCAATAAAGACATGGTCCTGATAACGATGATAGATGATAAAGTCCTCAATAATTGAGGCTTAAGCTAACCTATATCACAGCTTGACAAGTCCAAAATTAACGTAAACTGAAGTTTGTTTAAGTAAAATCTTAGGACCATTTCATGAAAGCTGAATAAAGTTAACCAATACAAAATCATTTTTCATAAAATGTCTAACTAAGGTTTTAAAATTATTGATTTTCGAAATGGTATTACGATTTTTTTATGTTTGGGATTTATTCTGGCTTCATTAAACTTTGATGAATATTCACCATAAGTAAAAATTGATGATAGAAGAAAGTTTTACAAGAATTTTGTTAAGGTAGTATTTTCAGTAACCGGGGACAAAGTTTACTGATATATAGTGGTGTCAATGGCTATCCTCTCGATAAGTTAGGTAGAAAATATTGGTAGAGCTGTGGTCATACCGCAAGGATTTCGGAAACATCTCTCGCGTAAAATAAATCATAATGTTTTCCATCGCTAAAAAAACGTGTTTTTTATAAACATAACGTCACACTCATGATACTGTCCCCGAATTCTTTTGATGGTTTAGCAAATCTTAATGTCGTGAGAAAAAAATTACGCTGGTCGATCATTCTTCCATACAAACGTAGTCTGGCGATTACTCCACTGTTTGACTATGTACGTTCAAAATAAAAAATGATATAAATTTCTAGTCTGTCTCATCATTATCTAACCCTGTATGGAAACAAAACGGTATATTTTTTTATGAAAGTTATGAGCGTCGAAAGTTCCAAATTTCAACACTAATTTTAACGCATCTTATGGCGAAAATATATACCATAAGAAGAAGGAAAATTGCAAAACGGCCACTATACAGGGATAAATAAGTATTTGAACAATGCAAATCATATTATTTTGAAAATATACATTAAGTCGTTTTTTCATGATATCTGGACTCGCAAAGATCTGTTTATAAAATTTCGCGCGCTCGTTTTAGTCCTAAAACATCAACCATTTTGGTAAAAACTTGCAAAAGTGCTAATTCGTATGTGAACTAGCTTCTTACTACTCATCAGACCGCTCAGAGCATCTATGTCTTTCATACGTATTGTCGGATGAGATAGCATTCATTTTAACCCCTCGCACAAAATAGTTCATGCCGTCTACTAATCTATCCCTGTATGGTGCCTGTTTTGCTATTTTTCTTCTTCTAATGATATTTGTTCCGTATGGTGCCGGACGTTAAGAATTTCACCATCCCATGTCTTCCCGTGGCTGTCGTAAGAGGCGACTAAGGGACAAACTAGAGAAAGAGCAGCAGCGTTCACTGTGCTTCTATAACAACCATACTGTGATCGCCAACCCGCCTGCCAAGCGTGGCGATTATGGCAAAACCCCCCCACGAATAGCACAAATAAAAAATTGGCCCCTAGTGCCCGGCATCCTGCCTACCCTCGACTACGGTAGCGGTCGAGGTTACGGCATGCCAAGGGATGCTAAGAATCTCCGGACGAGATCCGGCTACCCCAACAATCACCGACGACTGGATCTGGCAACGTACAACACGCGCACACTTCGGACCGACGAGAAGATCACCGAGCTCGAAAAGGAATTGAACAGGTTGCGATGGAGTATTATAGGGTTATCTGAAGTCCGAAGAGAGGGGGAGGACTCGATAATCCTCAAATCCGGTAGCCTGCTCTATTTCCGAGAGGGTGACCGGCAGTCCCAGGATGGTGTCGGGTTTATCGTCCACAAGTCTCTTGTAAACAACGTGGTGAAGATCGAGAGTGTGTCGACCAGGGTAGCGTACCTTATACTCAGAATATCGTCTAGATATTCGCTGAAGGTCATACAGGTCTACGCCCCAACCTCGGCACACCCTGACGACGAGGTAGAGACCATGTATAAGGATATATCCAGAGCCATGCATGGTTTCAAAACTCACTTCACCGTTGTCATAGGGGACTTCAATGCGAAACTGGACAAACGAGACAAGGATTAGCTACAAGTGGGGCAATTTGGAGTTGGGCGTCGAAACCACCGGGGTCACCTACTGGCCAGTTTTATGGAGAAGGAGGGCCTCCATATGATGAACTCCTTATTCAAAAAGCGTGAACACAGGAAGTGGACCTGGCAGAGCCCCAATGGTGCAACAAAAAATGAGATCGACTTCATCATGTCAACCCATATACCCATATTGTCTAAAATTTTTGAAAAATGTATGCTAAAAAGGTTAACTGACTTTTGCAATAAATTTCATATTATAAGTGACCAGCAGTTTGGATTCCAAAAGAACAAGTCCACATGGTTAGCTATTTTTTCCCTCATGCAAGCTATACTTTCAAATATAAATAATAATTATATAACTACAGGCCTCTTTTTTGATCTATCGAAAGCCTTCGATCTGGTGTCTCATGACATATTGCTACAAAAATTGGAAGCTGTTGGTATTAGAGGACCGGCACTTCAGTGGCTGTCGTCCTATTTAAGCAATAGAAAACAATGTGTTATTATCAATAAAAAAAATGAAAATAATGTAATAATATCCTATTCATCGGAATATAAACATAATAAATATGGCGTTCCACAGGGAAGTGTGCTAGGCCCAATATTATTCCTCATTTATATAAATGACATCATAAAAATAACTAACCATAAATGCGTATTATTTGCTGACGATATTTCTATTATAGTGACATCTAATAAAAAACTAAATACCATTTCAGAACATGAACTTGACATTAATAATACAATTGACAAATTATTGCATTGGCTTGACATTAACCATTTGATTTTTTATTTGATAAATTTAGACAAATCCATTTACATCCAATTTAATCGATCAAATAATTCCAAAAATGACAATAAACTCAATATTAATAAAATCAATGAAGTAACGCGTACCAGATTTTTAGGTGTAATAATAGATAAAGACATAAACTGGAGAGAGCACATAGACAATGTTAACACTAAAATTAATAAATTTGTTTATGCATTAAAAAAAGTAAAAAATATAACTAATACAAAAACTGCTGTAATGTCATACCACGCATACGTCGAATTGTTGTTACGTTATGGACTAATAATGTGGGGTAACAGCACTGACTTCCAAAGAGCATTCATCGCTCAAAAAAAGTGCATGAGAGCAATTTGTGGCCCGACGACTCATGTCGACCAATATTTAAAAAACTTGGTTTGTTACCGTTACCGTCGCTTTACATTTACGAAATATATGTTTTTGTAATGAAAAATAAGCAACTATTTAAGACTGCAAATGCTGTAAATCCTCGGAATAGACGAGATCCATATAAACTAGTGTTAAATGATTCGCCTAGACTGTCTAAATACAATAGTAACTGCTTGGAAATGTGTGTGAGCATTTATAATAAAATACCAAGGCATTTCAAAGCTTTAAACACAAAATTATTTGCAATAAAATTTCATAAGTGGTTAATCGAGTGTAGTTTTTATAGTTTAAAAGAATTTATAGATACAAAATGTAGAAGTTTTAAAAAAAAAAAACGGTTGTTGTTGCTTAACTTGTTTTTTAAAATTTTACATGCTATGTTTTATCCTAGCTAAAGATGCTTGTGCCTCAATTTGTATATAACACCCTTGTAAACCATGTTTTACGCATATAAATATTCTATTCTATTCTATTCAAACCAAGAAGCAAATGTTAAATGATGTCTCTGTGATCAATTTGGTAAAAACCGGGAGCGATCACCGCATGGTAAGAGGCACATTGAACATTAATATTAAGCTTGAAAGATCTCGACTGATGAAGTCTACGCTCCGTCCAGCACAGATCCAGGTCCAAAACCCCGAGAGCTTTCAGCTCGAACTCCATATCGTTTCGAGTGCCTACGGAGCTCCGTGGACGAATAGAGCGACGGGTTCGTGGATTCTGTCCATACGGTCGGGTCTAAATTTTTGAAGACCCGTCGTACAGAGAGAAACAAAAAGATCTCTGATCCTACTACTAAGGTCATGAAGGAGAAGCGTGAGATGATCTTGCAGTCTTCAGACGATGCGTTGAAATACCGGCAGCTAAATAGACAGATCTCTAAATCCTTGAAAAGAGACCTCCGCCGCTTTAATACCGAGCGTATTAAAGACGCGATTGAGCGAAATTAAGGCTCCAAGGTTTTTTCAAGGGATCTGGCTATTGGGCAGAGCCAGCTTACGAAACTGAAGACCGATGATGGCAGGATAATATCCACCAAACCGGAGCTTCTGAGGGAGATCGAGAGATTCTATAGACAGTTGTACATGTCAAACAGTAAACCCGTCGCGAATCTAGCGAATGACCCAAGAGCTAGATTGACCCGACACTATACCGAAGACATTCCGGATGTCAGCCTGTATGAGATAAGGATGGCTCTGAAATAACTTAAGAACAACAAAGCACCGGGTGATGACGAAATTACGGCCGAACTCCTGAAGGCGGTTGGAAAACCAGTACTTAAGGCCCTTCAGAAGCTTTTTGATTCCGTCATACTCGAGGGCAAAACGCCACAAGCATGGTGCAGGGGTGTGGTGGTACTCCTTTTCAAGAGGGTGACAATGCCCTACTGAAGAACTATAGGCCCATCACACTCCTTAGCCATGTCTACATGCTGTTTTCAAGAGTCATCACGAATCGTCTCGCGCGCAGGTTTGACGATTTCCAGCCTCCCGAACAAGCCGGATTCCGTAAAGGCTTCAGCACCGTAAACCACATACATACGCTGCGGCAGGTTATACAGAAGACCGAAGAGCTGCCTCTTTTTAACCTGCCTCTCTGTTTAGCGTTTGTGGACTACGAGAAAGCCTTCGATTTGATCGAGACTTGGGCTGTACTGCATTCTCTCTAACGGTGCAAGATCGACTACCGGTACATTGAGGTGTTGAAGTGTCTGTACAAAAACGCCGCCATGTCAGTCCGTCTTCAGGATCAGACCTAGAAACCAGTCCTTCTCCAGCCCAGCGTGAGACAGAAACTGTTCACTGCTGCGCTGGAGGACGTCTTCAAGGTTCTGGACTGGAAGGGGCTTGGCATCAACGTTAATGGCGAGTACATCACTCACCTTCGGATTGCCGACGACATAGTGGTCATGGCTGAGACCATGGAGAGCCTCAGTTAAATGCTCGATGACCTCAGTATAGCTTTCGGAAGAGTGGGTCTGAAAATGAACATGGACAAAACCAAGGTCATGGAGAAAGCCCATAAAACACCCACTCCTATCAAGATCGGAGATCTACACTCAAAGTTGTAGACGATTATGTCTACCTGGGAGAAACGGTCCAGTTGGGTAGGTCCAACTTTGATAAAGAGGTCAACCGTCGAATCCGACTCGGCTGGGCGGCGCTCGGGAAGTTGCGTTTTATCTTCTCGTCCAATTTACCGCAATGTCTCAAGACAAAAGTCTATGACCAGTGTGTGCTGCCAGTGATCACCTATGGGACCGAGACGTGGTTACTCACAATGGGCCTTATCAGAAAGCTTAAAGTCAAAGGAGAGGGCTATGCTCGGAATTTCCTTGCCTGATCACGTCAGAACTGATGATATCCGCAGGAGAACCAAAGTTACCGACATAGCCCGAGAATGTGAGAAGAGAATTGCCAAACTTAAGTGGCAGTGGGCAGGGCACATTGCTCGCAGAACGGATGGCCGATGGGGCCGAAAAGTTCTGGAGTGGCGACCGCGGAGTGGACCGATGACCTGGTTAAGGTTGCGGGAAGGCGCTGGATGAGAGACGCACGGGATTGGTCAATGTGGCAACGCCTGGGAGAGGCCTATGTCCAGCAGTGGACGTCTTTCGGCTGAAATGATGATAATAAAATGATGATGATATTTATTTCCGCCCGAAGATGCGTTAAAATTTGTGTTGAAATATGGAACTTTTAACGCTCATAACATTAATTTTACCTATGTGCCTATTTTTTTCTGTTTCTTCTTCTTGTCTGTATGTTATGTGTGTGTGTGTGCATAAATAGTTAAATAAAAAAAAAAAAACATTTTTTTTTCCATTCAGGGCTAGTTTATTAACACATTGACAAATTTATATCATTTATTATTTTAAACGAACGTAGACAAACAGTGGAGAAATCGCCAGACTTCGTCTTATATGGTGGGAACTTGCGCTCAGTTTAATTTGCACGAAAACAAATATTATCAGCAAGGAACAGTTATAAGAACGAACAATGCAATACTAGATGGATTGCATTGTTCGTTCTTAATATCCCATTTGGGCCATCGTACGTGAATTTTTGGAGTATTTAGTTCTCTATCCGTAATCTTTACGAAAAGCACCTTTAACACTTTTTTATTACCTATTTTTTTATTTTACCCTCGCTTGCAATGAAGCCTTACCAATAGCCATTAGACCCACGATGTATCTTTTTAGATAGGAGATAAAATCAGGTGCTGGAGCTGGGCACTCGACATATGGGATTGGATAGCTTTTTGAACGAATCACATATAAAACTCCCTGTCTTTAAAACCTATTTGTATCGGCAATCTTTGGTGTATAATGGTAGCCTTTGTAAAAGTTTTATATTTCAAAGAATACGTGTCACATTTTGAAAACTAAATTCTTAATACTTTTTAATACCTGTCGTGAACTTATTACTGTATAACAAAAGATTGTGTATTACAAAAAACTTACATTTTCATTAAAGTACTAAACTTCCAAGTTTCTTCTCAAATCTCAAACAAACTGGCATACCTTTTAAAAAGTTTGAAAACAATTTTTATAAAGAATCTTAAGTAAAGAAAATTTCAAAAATTTTCAAACACATTTTTACGGGCACATTTTGTGAGGAATTTAAATAAATTCGAATTTAGTAGCAACAAAGGGAATGCGCGGAAAGTAAATGTGGCGTGAATAAATAAGGGGGTATCTCTGTCTCGTTCTTGCACGATACAATTTGGGATCGGTCCTTATCGGGTAAAGCCGATACAGGACAAACGGATTTACACGGTTAAATTGATAACTACGACAAAAAAGCGTTAAGGAGAATGCTTCGAATGCCTATTTATTCAAAATGAATTTTCTTGGAATAAGAAACAGTTTCAGATAGTTTGTTTTAGTACACTGTTATATCTTACCTACATTACTTGAAACTACATAAATAAAGGTAAGATATTATAACACAGTTACATCAACAAAACTGTCATAGCATACAAATAAAAAAAAACGGCCAAGTGCGAGTCGGACTCGCCTCAGTGCGCGAGTCCGACTCGCACTTGGCCGGTTCCGTACAAACCTCAGCTTAAATCATTATAGACCTGAGTATTTGATATTAATTTCAATTTAATTTATCTACGCGTTCATGAGGAAAGGAGTAGTAAGTTTAAATTTCCTTTATCTGTGCTATAAGACGTTTGTTCTTAATTTAAAGATTTTGAGTTTACGGAAAGTAGCCTGTAGGTTTTGATTCCCTTGCGAGTGTCGAAAATTTGCGGCATAAACGGCTGTATATTTAAATTGCGTTGGCATAGAAGTTTGTTTTTTTCACAGCTTCAAGGTACAGTAGATTTGAGTATTTGATATAAAATTCATCTTAATATCTCCACGTGTTCCGGAGAAAAAGGGTCTTGACAGAAAGACAGACGGACGGACAACAAAGTAATCCTATAAGGGTTCCGATTTTTCCTTTCGAGGTACGGAACCCTAAAAATGATTTAAGGTTTGATTAAAATTATAGTTCCAACAGGCCCATATAAAAGTGCCGTAAAAAATGTAGTACGGCGTCGATTTCATTACATTGACCAGTCCAAAGTCTAGTAGAAAATATCAACAAAACAAATGGCTAGGCAATGACCAACGACTGAATGGCTGTTGCGTGCACTACAAAAAGGAAAATTTTTTTTTTTTTAAAAACTACCTAAATTTCCATTTAACATATTATCTGTATTTGGTAAGATTGCAATTCCCTTTCGTATGGCCCAGCTCCCCAAATGATCACCTTAAAACCCTTTCGAGTTACACCTAAAGGGTCCTTCAAAGGACGATTCTGATCCACGTCTTTGAGGCTTAATCTAATGATTTGCACCAGTATAAAGGCCGTTTTCAGTCTGACTGAATGTATTACTAGAACACATAAGCCTGTGCCCGGCCCGTTCACACCTGAACGGTTTTTGGAAACCTCGTTACAGAGGTTTATAGTAGTTTGCGAAATGCTGCCAAATGTTTTGTTTGTAAGGGTTATATTGATTTGGGTATTTCAGAAACAGCTTTATTTGAAAAGATTGTACAGATGTTTTTTTTTTTTAATATAGTTTTAAGAGACTGGTGAAGGTTACAATGGATTTTGTTTTGATGTTATTAGCGAACATTATAATTATAAATAAGTTGATAATATCCGACTCGGCATGCTTCTTGTTGATAACTTCAAAAACTACGATGTCGTAGCAAGTATGCTACGGTGTAGCCAACAACAATTACACACAGCACAGTTATTTTAACTGTAAACTACATATTTTATTATATTTCAAACATGCAAATGTATGTTATTAATATTTATGTATCTACAATAAAATAAATATTACAGTAATTACTGTTTGTATAAGTCTTCTAAGCGACCTTCCTGATGAGTCGACGAGATTCTATGTATATCAGACTTATAGGCGATTTAAATTGCAAATACATTCACATGGACGCAATGCGATGAAATTTGACCGAATTGCACTTCAAATTTTGTTAAAAAAATAACTGTTTGCAATATCCAACCATGCATAGGCCCTTAATGTTTTGATTACTAGTTTCAAGTTTATTGTCCAAGTTATCTTCATTTCATAAAAAGCAATAAAAATGTAACAAATCATAACAATACGAAATGTGAAATTGTGTCGAAACAACAACGCGTCACTTTGAAGCTGATAATCAATAGTAATTTATATTCCACTGAAACAAATAATTAATGAGCAATTTGTGTCGAATCTCGAACGGTGTCGGTGCGAGGTTATTGACATTAACATCGGTGTAACCACATGCTGGGGTTATTTATTGTTTTTAAACAGTTGTGACACAATATGCTTTTTCCTTCTCGGTTGGTGATATAAATATAATTAAATGTTGAAAGATTTCCACGATTCAGAGACTTTGCAAATAAAAATAATCACTAACTTTGAGGCGTCGATAGGCGACATTGCGCACGTATCTTCTAAAAATAAATAGGTGCGTATTGGTAGAATTGCATAATACTTAATAAAAATCCCTTATCAGACTGATATAAATCGAACTGCATTGCAACATCAGAAAAAGGGCTAACTGATCACCTTTTACGAGTATTAGTGCATTACAACTAAAATGCTTTGCCTGAATCTTTCATATTTTTGATTCAATCATAGTTTGATTATTTTCTTGTTCCAGTTCAGACTACTTTTAACAACAACTTACGAGTATTAACTCTTCTACATTGTCCTTACTTGGTGAAACTGAAATACTAAATACATACATACATAAACTCACGCTTTTTTCCCATGGGGGTCCGGGGTAGGTAGAAACTACAGAAGGCCACCTGCTGCGATCCTTACACTATTCACTCACGTTTATACAACGATACTATCTTTTAGAATATTAAATTGTACATTGAAATGCATCCATATAATGATAAGAAGGTGTGATAAGTCCAGACTTAGTCATTAGTTTTCTTCTTCTTTAATGTAACTAAATAAAAATTTAAACATTGTGAAACATTTTCGAAGAGAAATGCAAGAATTTTTTTAAATGAATCGCTATTATAATTTGTAATATAGCATAATTGACTCAAAATGTTGGGTACTGCCATAAATGAAACATGCATGGACACTACCAATGAAAATAAGATTTATTCTTCGTTCGGCCCGAAGTTTTGTCCCACATTCCAAAAAATTCTTAGTTCGTCCCACATCATCATTGAAGTACTGTTTCGTCCCATATTACAAGTACTTTAAAGGTACAGTCAATAAAAATAACACACACACATACACACTGAAGCGTAAAATAAAAAAAATACATAATTTTTTTCGACTTATAATACATCGTACTTTAGAATAGTCAAAGAAAAATATGAATCTAGTTGCACATTAGCAAGCGTCAGTAGGTCTCTATGGAGAAGAATGTACAAGAAACTCCACGGACTCTCTTTTCCATCAGTTTATTATTTGGTTACATCATTCTTGTTGAAAAAATACATGTGTGAGAACGATGTAAAAAGTCTTGCACGTAAAAGCATCACGAGTGAAACAAACAATAAAAAAATACAAAAAATAGGTAATTAAAAACTAGCCGAGGCAGCTAAGTTGAGTTGGCGAGTAGGCCAATCCCAACTAATGGCGGCCGTTTACGAACATGACGCATGAATTGGCACCACTCAGCTCAACCATCATGAAGGGAATTGAATAATCCAACACATGTGCCACCATCAGAGAGACAGTTGAGAGAGCATGACACAATCTCAACTGCCAGGGCACACACAAGTCAACGAACGACACATAAGTACAGTAAATCTTAGATTTACAGTTGGTACATAGTACTCACACATATGCTGTGCAGTTATCACTAAACGAAATTGAGTTTATACAATAAAAATACGTGGGACACTCAGAAAGTTTTGCGAAACTAAAAAAAATTGTTCTATACGTACATATATTTTTATTAAATCTTTTCAAAGTACTTTCCACCAGCCTCTATACAAAGATTCATGCGCCTAAACCAGTTTTCAAAACACTTTTTCCAGTCCGCCGCAGACACCTCGTTTACAGCCTGCTCGAACGCAGCCAGCGCATCTTCCGGCGACGAAAATTGTATCCCTTTGAGCTGATTTTTTATTTTTGGGAATAAAAAGAAGTCACACGGTGCTAGATCAGGGCTGTAAGGAGGGTGACCCAGGAGTTTGACTGGCGTGCTGTCCAGGAAGTCCCTCGTTTTGAGTGCGGTGTGCGCAGGTGCATTGTCGTGGTGGAGCAGTAGCCCGCGGAGCCCTGTGTTTGGTCGCTTGTTGCTTATAACAGAGAAAACTTCTGGCAAACATTTGGTAGTATACCATTCGGCATTAATGCTTCTTTGATCCCGTAAGGGAATTGATACCAAGTGGCCAGTCAAATTAAAAAAGCTAGCGATCAAAATCTTACCCCCGCTTCTAGATCGCTTCACTTTGGTAGGCGTTGGCTCATTTTGAAACACCCAAACAGTCGACTGGCGCTTGGTTTCTGGGTCGTATTGATAAATCCAGGACTCATCACCTGTAACGATGTCGTAAACACGCCGAGACGAGCCTGCTTCAAATTTGTTAAGCATATCACGGCACCATTCCACCCGGGCCTGCTTCTGAGCATCGGTGAGGTTGTGCGGCACCCAGCGTGATACTATCCTCCTCACGCGAAGATGGCTGTGTAGAATCTCGTGAACGCTTCCCGATCCAATCTTCAATATGTGTTGAATCTCCTGATATGTAATTCGCCTATTGTCTTGGATTAAATTTTTCACTGCTAGCACGTTTTCTTCGGTAACAGCCGTCAAAGGGCGACCGCTTCTTTCGTCATCCCCCAAAGTTGGTCGACCGCGCTTGAATTCGTTATACCAACGATACACGGTTGCCTTGGAAGGGCCTTCATCCATGAATGCCATTTGAAGTCTATCGTACGATTCATCCGGTTTCAGGCGACACTTGAAATCGTATAAAATCATAGCTCTAAAATGTTCCCGGCGCAGATCCATATTTCAGTGAGACACAATACTTTGAATTAACTCGCAAAAAATGTGGAGGGAAATTTTGAAATTGGAACTTACTTATTTTTACTTATAAATAATCATATTTTCGAAAAACATTATAACTGGCCAGTCTCCCATATATAAAAACTTTTTTTCGCAATACTTTCTGAGGGGCCTGGTATATGCATACAGTACATTACATTTTCCATCGCGGAGAAGACAGAGAGGAGCGGTGGTTTAAAATAGTTTATTGATGTTAAATATTTCAAAATACGTAACCCTTTTTAATAGCTGATTATACAAAGAAGTAAGTTTGGTACATACAAAAAAGATATGGGCCGTAGAAGGAATATAAAATAGGACGAAGCAGGCATAAAATAATTAAAATATTCATATTGTTTGGGACGAACCAGGATTTTGGCATTTGGGCCGAAAATCAGTGGGCCGAACGAAGAATAAATCGAAAATAAATATATTTGAAAAGTCATTTGAATGGAAACTATTCTGCTAGATTTTGTTTTGACCAAATCAAATTAATTGTTCGACATTTGGGAGTTTGATAATTCCATAGAGCATGGAATCACATAGTGACGTCATTTTAAAATTATTAATTTAAAAACAAAGTTTTTTCGTTTTACTCTTAGTAAACTGATTCATTTGATATCAATCTTTCAAATAATTGGCCCGCTATCTTTCAAAATCAAAGTCAAATGTTTTTATTTTAACTAGGTCATTAAAGAGAACTTTTAAACGTTCGAAATAAATACAAAATAATTGATACTACTGTCCTTTTTTAACAAATAAGAACATGGATCTTCCACTTACAAATATTGCAAACATAGTTAAATTACCTAATTCAACAAACAATGGAATAGTTGGTGAGGAAAATTCTTAAACAAAAACAAAAGCAATATAATACAATCAGTTTGATTTGGGATTTGTCTACACTAAAAATTGTTATATGGAGTAGGGCCAGTATGTTTCCAAGCATTTAACCTTTTCCCACACTAGGAATTTCTTCCTAGTGTGGGAATATAAACTCACATACCCAAACATCCAGATCCGGAACAACTATCTGTAGGTCATACAAATATTTGGTCTGAGTGGGAATCGAATGCGACACGCAGCGCAGCAGACAAACTTTGTAAAAAAAAAGTGTTTACTTTAGCTTATCTATAAGATTGCTGATCTAACTTTTCTTTATTTCTAGTTTTGCAATTATTGTGTCTATCACTAACTGTACTAAGGATATATTTATTTATTTATTATTATATACTTTATTGTACACCACTTAAAAATTACAGGACAAAACATTTATAAAGATAAGTGTACAATGGGCGGTCTCTTACAGACAACCTTTTATGTATGTTTTTCTTAACATAAAAAATATTTTCATAAATGTCAGCTATTGGATTCCAATATTTTGAATTTAGAATGACGTCACTTAATTAATCGTGCAGTGTAATTCAAACCAAACGAGTATGGAAAATGTCAGCTCAGTCGGTTGGGATTATCGCCAACTGTTTGAAAATTCATTTGCAAGATTTGCAAACTAATAATGCAATTAATAAAATAATAAATAAAATAATAGGGCGCACGGTTGGCGCAGTGGTTGAGCGATTGACTGCTGCGGTGCGTGTCGCGGGTTCGATTCCCGCACGGAACAAATATTTGTATGACCTACAGATAGTTGTTCCGGCTCTGGGTGTTTGTGTATGTGAGTTTATATGTTTGTAAACGCACCCACGATACAGGAAGAAATTCCTAGTGTGGGGCAACGTTTAAAAAAAATAAAAAAATGTTAAATATTAATTTCTGCGCAAAATGCGCTGAGCCTTATTTTCGGCTGTCCATAGTAAAAAAACTCACGAGCTGTCAATTTCTAAGAGTAAACGGTGACACTCATAACATGCTAGTCTGCATGGAAAGTTTACAAATGCAATCTCTAGCAGCTGTAGCCACTGAGACGTTTCGGTGCTCTGTGCGTAGTTCAGTCAAATGAAACAAATGAAATTACTCTTGTGGAATGCATTTCCATATGTTTATTTTATTTGCTTTTTATTTGCTTTTGGACCTTTTGTTGGACATAGATCTATTGGGGACTACTCGTTGCTGTATGTGCAGGGAAAATAGGTCAGTATATCATAATTGGTTCATCTGATTTTTCTAACTAGCCTTTTATCGAAAACTTTGTACATAACAATTTCAGATGAGAATATTTTCTTTTTTTATACTTTTTAGAACGTGGTTTTTCAGTAATTGGGTTTTAGTTTTTGAAATTATTTTATATTTCTGTATGAGTCAGCTCTGGACCTCGGTTTCACCTGTTGGAAAACGATAGATAAGATGGCGCCCTCTGGGGGGCACTATGCTACTTTGCAGAATGTATTGTTTTGTTACAGTTTTTGGTGGCATACGACCACGGTTATCCTCTGAACACCTCTATGAACATTATGAAATACAATAGCCTATAACTAGCGGATAATCAAAATGCTTCCAACGACACCTCATTTGTCAAATTATGATAAGTAGTTTAGCAATTTTGAGGGAACAGATGAAAAACTAAATCCTGCCATTTACTTCGCCGTAATCCGATAAAAATACAATATATTGATACCAAACCAAACCGCAATTTTAATTAAAGCTAACATTTCAACAAATTGGATTGAAAACCCCAAAATTTCTTCATTACTGGACTACTGACCCAAAACAACACCCACTGTATCTCTCTTACACACACACACACTCTCTACACACATTCATAAACATACTGTTCATCCAGCAAACATTAGCAAATAAAAGTAAAAGATTGATCGGCCTCATTGGTAGAGCAATGGGATGATTAAATCGGATAATGATGCTATTAAGCGCTGATAAGTAAGCTTTATACCTACTTTGTTGTGTTCTACTTGTCTGGCTTCGGATTGTTAGGAAAGTAAGTTAATGAAGTGAATGTTTGATTCTGCGAGCTTACTTACTCGTAGATAGAGAATAAGCAGTATATACACTTGAAAATACAGGTCAGAATGGAAGAAAAAAATGTGTTGCGCCAAACTCATGTACCAGTAAACATGGAACAAGGGCAGGAAGATGACGATGATGACTTGAAAATAATTGTATCAGTCTCTTTGAGGTTTTTAGCCAAAACTTAGTGCTTGTTCACACAGAGGTCCGTTTCACAGGTCCGCTTTATTGTATACGTTTTTATTTGGCACTGACGTATGTAGTTGTATGAGCGAGTACACACACACAACTGTTTTAAAATACTGGTCGGTTTTTTATCAGATATTCATCCTTGCAGAAAGATGGTTTGTGTGAATTACTCTTAGTAATGTATAATACGGTGTGAACATCCCTCCAGTAGCGACGGATCCGTTAAAAACGATCCTGGAAATACGGATGTTCTGTGTAAACGTACCCTTCACATGGCTTCACAAAATCTGATCAAGTGATCACCATTAAATTGTAAGATTCTCTCAAATCTATTTCTGTTGTGATTGGTTAATCAACAAAATCCAATCAAATCCCTTGAAATAATATCAGTTTCAGCTTTTGAGAAACCGAGGTTGTTTGTCAACGAATTCTTAAGTCGACATGTTGCATGATTAAAGCTCCGTTTTCATTAGAGGACATTTGTCTCGCGGCGTTGTCACCCGACACGAATTCTACGTGTCAGGCGAAGTCGCGGGGGACATCGCCCGATATTGCAGGCGACATTACGTATCGGAGAACAAGTCGGTTGTCAACGCTCCGATAGCGTCGACCTTGCGCTTCTTCGTGTCCCGCGGTGTCCTTTGACAGTCGCCGACGACATTTTGAGTTGTGAGGACGTGTGTCGCTTTTTCCGCGACTCCGAAGCTGCACTCAACAACACTACCTCTTCGGGCGACATTTTGGTCACAATTCCGGTATGTGAACGAGCGAAATGCCGGTCGACACTGTCGCCGGACAGTCGCACGTAAATTTCCTGTGACTGCTCGCGAAAAGTCGAGTGGTCTGCTTGTTACATCTGTGGCAATTGTATTAGCTGTTAGAGTTTTATTTAGTGAGTTCATGTTCAGGTGTAACAGTCAATGGATACGTTGGGGTCCTGTTTGAACCCTTTTCCCCAAAAGTCTCCCAGAGACTCGAAACCAATTATGCGTCATCTTTACACGGACAAAGAGTCAAGGTTGAACATACACAAGGCACCAGAAAACCACATAACAAAAAGTTTCGAAATAATGTTTAGCCCTAAAGCAGGCACTTTATATGATGCGTGAGCATAGCCCTCTCCATTGCCCAGAGTTTTTTGTTTATATCTGTACAGCGGGTCTTGAAAATTTTAGTCCCGACCGTATGGACAGCTTCCACGAACCCATCGCTGTATTCGTCTACGGAGCACCCTAGGCACTCGAAACGATTTTGGAGTTCGAGCTGAAAGCTCTCGGGGTTTTGGATCTGGATCTTTGCTGGACGGAGCGTAGACTACATCAGTTGAGACCTTTCAAGCTTAATATTAATGTTCAATGTGCCTCTTACCATGCGGTGATCGCTCCCGGTTTTCACCGAATTGATCACAGAGACATCATTGAACATTTGCTTCTTGGTTGACATGATGAAGTCGATCTCGTTTTTAATTGTACCATCGGGGCTTTGCCAGGTTCACTTCCTATGCTCACGCTTTCTGAAGAAGGAGTTCATCATAAAGAGGCTCTCCTTCTCCATAAAACTGGCCAGTAGGTGACCCCGGTGGTTCCGACGTCCAAGTCCAAATTGACCCACTTGCAGCTCATCCTCGTCTCGATTGCCCATTTTCGCGTTGAAGCCCCCCATGACAACGGTGTAGTGAGTTTTGAAACCATGCATGGCTATAGAGATATCCTCATACATGGTCTCTACCTCGTCGTCGGGGTGTGCCGAGGTCGGCGCGTAGACCTGTATGACATTAAGCGAATATCTCGAGGATATTCTGAGTATAAGGTACGCCACCCTGGTCGACAATCTATCTTCACCACGTTGTTCACAAGGGACTTGTGGATGATAAACCCGACACCACCCTGGGACTGCCGGTCACCCTCTAGGAAATAGAGCAGGTTACTGGATTATAAAAATTAGTTACTTTAAAATTATATCAATCGTTTATTATATTAACTGACCATTATATCAAATAAAATTATAAATTCAGTAGTTATATCTTGTAAATATTATAGATTTTGTAATTATATCATATGTAACTTACCCTATTATTTAATTCTCAGATGGGTTTCATATGTCAATATCTGGCTTTGAACTTTTAAAGGGCAAGACCTTGAGAGATTAGACTGGACTTATGTTTATAAAATAATGGTTGATTGTTAGGAAAAACCTGTAGGCATGCGAGTGTGGCACTATTTATTTTGTTTTCCTTTGGGAATACCTGTTAAATTAACACATGACGAGATTTCAGTTCGTGGTACAACTTTAAACTATGATTTGAAAATGGACTTGAATATGGCAGTTAACTTTTTTAGTAAGATAATCATCAGTATGTCTGCAAAAAAATTATATTCGTTAGATCTTACGATATCTTTTTAAGGTTCCCTAGCTTGAAAGGAATACTTAAAAGATCTTTTTTTGTATCCCTGTCTATCAAGATGATTTTTCTTAGTTATGCGTAAAGGTGTCAATTTGAATTTAATGTTAAATACATTGCGGCTTTGAAAAAATCAAGCTTTTACAGCTAACTGTGTAGTAAGTACTAAGTAAAAGACAATTACCATTCGAATCCGAGTTAAAATGGCTAAAGTTTTACTGGAATAAAACCGTTATTTCAACAAGTCCTCAGAGAGCGCCGTTTGTAGTTAATTAATTTAAAATGTCACTTAACTATGGCTGCGGTGCAATTTAGCTGAAATGCGACTGAAATCTCACTCACTCTAAATCATGGGCATTAAATAATGTGGGTACAGCCGACAAAAAAGAGGTTTTCTTCGAAATTGAAGTTCGTTACCGTTATGAAATAATAAGATCTGTTATGTGAGCCCATACTGTCCTGCTGCTGGCTTATTTCCATTACACAAAGCTGGTTGCTGTTATGGCCCAATGGGTTGTGACTTTGTGAAGAACGAAGCAAGTTTATCTCTTTATCGCATTCTGTTGTTTGGTAAAAATATCTAACAATAATTTTGTAGTGATGCTATAGATACAATACTTAAATTTTTGTTCAAATTGAAGTAATGAAACTGAAATGTCTAAAAATATTTGCCAGTAAATTCTTTATGAAACTGATACATACCTACCACCTATTTTGTCGACCTTACTTTTGTAGTAAGAGTCGGCGGGACACGCCTTAACAAACTCATTTTCACTTGCAGACTTCCTAAATGTGACGTCATAATTTAAGAGGGTGTACATGTTGCACATGTGACCAACATGCTCGAGATGTTTGTTTATGTAAGATTCGAGAATATTATTAATGTGACGTAGGTTCTTTCGTAAATTAATAAAAGAATCTAATTTAAAAAAAATAGTAGTATTAATATTAGTATAAAAACCGAGTCCGTAACACTTACACCCTTTTTCAAACGAAAGTATTCGACTTTGGTGACAGAGCGATACGTCTCAAATGGATTTGGTCAAGATACCTGGCTAGACATGAGACGCTGCAGAGACCGAATGGCGGGCAAGTTTCATGTGAGAGATGCACAAAACTGTCTGTCGTGCTTGGTAAATAATGTATGAGGTATTTTAGAATAGCTTAAAGGAAGATAAACCGACCTACTTTTCTGCGTGTGAATTTACTTCTCTTTGTACTTCTGAAATCCTGACTTGATGAGTAAATAAGCAGCTTCTCCAATTAGTCCTACAGAGCCATCGTAAAAAAACAGTACATAGTTTTAATACCTCACTTCTTTATGATTGTTATAAATACTTAACAAGCTTGACTATGAAAAAAATCTTAATTTATTAAGATATATAAATTTTGACTTAGCACAGAAGAATTAACTTAGAAAGTTTATTATACTAAATGACTTTTAAAACGAAAAAGTCGCCAATTGCTCAAGCTTAGAATTATTGTGATCTTTCCTCGGGAGTGAAAAATTTCTTCAGATAATAACTAGAAGAGAAAAGTGAGTGAACTTTTATGATAAAACTCACTCATTTGCATTGGCTTATATTAGTAAAGGCAGAGCGGACCGCTATATTTTCTGACGCTTCGATTTAATCATACATAAGTCGGTCATCATAATTGACCAAAGCGAGGTCGCCACATGATCGGCGGGCTTATTACGTAAGGAACAGCAAGTAGCAATAATTGTACAATTATTGCGCGATCAATTTAGTGACCTGGCTACTGAGGCCTTTAAGTCAAGTCTTTTTTTTTTACAGTCACATTTAACAGAAGCTATTTTAACTCTCCGATGATTTATAAAATGTATCGTTTGATGAATTAACCAGCTTATGAAAGAGCAACACTTCGTGGAGGCTGTTTTTTTACAATAGTCAATTTAATTACTATTTAGCTTCAATATTCCGATAAATTAATATTCGCAGATGTAAAGTATTGGTGTAAAGTAAATATGACAGTGAAAATTTGATATTTTCATTTTATTTACATAAATGTCAATGTGTAAAATCAATTAATTTTTTTTCGAATTGTCGATTGTTGTAAGAAATCGAATATTGTACGTTGTATATCTCGTATTTGAGCTATGAAACTTAAAAAAGATTTTACAAATTTAATTTAGACATTGGCAGAATAGTTGACATCGGTAATTGCGATATAAAAAAAAAATCTCATGTGTTTGTAAGTATTTAGTAGTAAACAAATAAGCTTCGCTGAGTTAGCCAACACTACAGTATAAAAAAATCCTCCACTTTACCGTGATCACTTATGTTTCAATGATACAACAAATATTCCAGTTACGTAGACATTAGAGACTCAAAACAACACCAATTTGTCATTTAAATTTACAATATTCACTAGGAATTTGTTATTTCAATATTTATTTTTATATTATTATTCTAATTTGCAGATAAATAAAGTAGCCACAAAATAGCACACTAAAAAAGCCGCCAAAGACTCAAAAACTTCTGTACCTACTCATCCACCAGCGAGCGATTGGCAATCGACCAACAACAAGGGAAAAAGTAATCGCAATTTGACAGCCACATTTGCTCGCCGATCGCTGTCGCTCTGCTGTCAAAAACCATACGTAATACGAAATTATCGCGATCACCTTGCGATAAATGCACATTTCAGTTAACTGATTTTTATTGTTAGCAGTGCTGTCGTAAAATTATTATGGTGTGGCTATAGCTCATATATAATGCGGATTCGCGATTGAAGAGCAATTATTTCGCAAAAATAAGCCTTCAAATTTTTTGACGTAAATCGATATTCGCGCGATGATTGTACAATCTCTGCGCAAATATTGTTAATTGCTGTTTCATACGTAATAAGCGTGCGGTTTACTTCGGAAGCGATCGTGCGCGAGACAATACAAATGCCGTATTTCTTGTTTAGAGAACGCGTTTATAAGCAAACGTTCGGAAAGCCGTATCTAAATCAATGTTCATTTGAAATTAAAACGATATCAAAAGGTTCAACATTCAATTTATTAGACGTTTATAATACCAGAGTTTCATTGTAACGTATTTTTTATATTTATTTGTCTATTTGTACAGCGTTTACATTAAAGGTTGGTTTACATTACCCAATAAAAACTCCTTTTCTCTTTACAAGCAGTGAAACAAACTTTGTGTCAGCATCTAAAATATACATTTATGTTATCTATATACAAAATATTCCTTTAGATCTAACGTTTATATTATTTACAAATAATTTTAGATCAAATAACTTTTTGATCGAACTACAGAAGCTTTACAAGTTCTTTTGATTTCACAATGTTTTGCAAAGTTTTTTCTTTGACACCTCGGTTTGAATGTTCATTTACATTTTCTAACTGATTTTGTTCTTTATTGTTATTAACAAGCTTTATTTACAGTTTTCGTGTTGTTTAAAGTGATGTTCAAGTAAAATAATTTTGCTAATTTCTAATGAAAACATGAGAGGAAGTATCTCCTTTTAATCTTTCTATTAAAATTAAGGTTCACTGGCTTTATAAAAATAAAACCTTTTTATTTCAGACTAAAAAAATGTAGGTACGGTTGGCCACAAACCAGCGCAGCATAACCAGTATAAGCTGATATCGTTTTCCATGAAAACACCGTACTGCTCTAGGTCATAGTGTTACCATTGATGTGCGGCGCATTATACTTATTGCGTAAAAACCGGATATTAAAACATCACTCCAAAGAACCATAGCATAAAATCTAATACACTAGTTATAAAAAATATAAGTCGGTTATACATATTTAACATAATTATATCTTAACTTGATACGCACTGAAAAATACATTTTATTGTACTCTCGATAATATGGAAGAACTGCTGAATGACACATCATACAGAAACACAAATACCTTTTATGTTTTGTCCTTGTCCATCTTTATAAATAACGAAGAAGACAGAAATTTCTAAATTGACAGTAACTGGGTTTTTGTGAAATTCATAATCCTTTTCAGACTTTCCTTCACTTGAATACTATTTGATGTCAATCTTTATATTCGAACTATCAATTGTAATCAAAAGTTTAGGTATTTTATTAGTTCATAGCAAATATTAGGTAGCGTTATTTCAATTTAATGTATATAATAAACAATACAAATATAAAACAATATATAATAAACAACCGATGCAATACAATAAATTTATAATGGATCGGTTGTTTACACAGCGTTGGTGTTCTAAATTACCAAAATACTAGCTGAACCCGTAAAGTTACAATGTGTGTTTAAATATATTTTTGGGCCAGAAACTATTACGGCCAGATCTTCGATACTATGTTAGTGATGTAGGCTTTAGCTTTACATCTAGCAGTAACATATTGTTAGGAGTAAATAGGTCTGAGATAATATGCTTCCGATGATCGACGCTTTAGTACAAAAGGTGGTTAAATCCTTGATCTTATCGTAATTGTAAAGCATTTTGCGTTGGAATAAGGTAAGCAAACCAGCTTCATTGAAATTCATAACTTAAGTAAAGTCCTACCAACAACACAATAAATAAATGGCTTATACATTTTCTGGGTGCAAAAGGCTGACGTCGCTGACACTGAAATATTTAATATCCCTTTAAGCTTTTTCGGAAAACCATTTACTTAGGGACAGAAGACTAAAGCACCTACCTACCGACTTTGCCGCGACACAAGAATAGTATCGTATGGCTAGTAGATATACGAGTAGGTTGTATATCGTGTGTTTTATAAGATGTTTGATGGAAACTTAAACTGTTTATGGTAACACACTGTCAAAGTCTTGAAATAAACGATATAATCGATATTCAAGCCAATACCAGCCAGTATCGTCACAGAAATTACTTACCAAATGAAAGCATTTGAAGACCTCGAACGCGTTAGAAGTGGATCTTTGACAAAAATACGCCCATTTTTGATTTTGACCTATTTTTCGTGGAAATTAAACGGAACTTAATTAAAACTAACACATAAGAGAGACGAGAAACTTCGTCAAAGTTCATGAATGCTAGCATCGGTGTCACACTCCGCCCCTCCTAAGAGGAGCGTGGATTCGCACGGCTGCAAGTGAGGCTGTGTCTCAGAAGGGAGGAGGGGCGGCAGTAGTCACAGCTCGATGGGGGCCGCACCCTTCCACGTGACGCCGGATCGGAGGAGATGGTACAGTCGGAGGACGCACCATATGCAGAGGCACTGTGGAAGAGAATGAGATGATGAGCTAGTAAGAAGAAATACTAAGAAGAATAATTTATTTAAAAGTAAGAACGTTCACAATAATGTATATAATTTCTAAAACAATGGTATAAATAGTGCTTATATGTAAACTTTATCTTTTATTTCACGAATTATTATTATTTTATTCAAGAATATCTATTTTTGGTAGCGACCTTTCAGATTTCGGATCTTCTTTTTCTGATTAAGGTTTATTTTTTCAGGGTTTAGGCACAGAATAAATAATAGTGGTTTAGGTTTTTGTTAGTTGGTTATAAGTATTAGCTTTTGCCAGCGGCTTTGCCCGTGTATAAAATAAATAAAATAAAAAATAAAAAAGCCTTTTATTTCCTACTAATTACCTACTTTACATTATTTTGAGTTACTTATCTAATTTAATTAATTAACTTCACATAACTAGATTTTCGTTGGTTGTTTTACTTATTACAATTTTTAATGCGCATATCTAGTTTGTTTACGTTTCTGCCTTTACTTATTCACTATTAACTTATTTAAAAATAACATGATAATTTAAAATATCCTTATATTTTTATTTTGATATAACGATATCTGCAGGAACCCCATATTGGGTGAAGGCCTCCTCCAAAGATGCCCACTTATCTCTGTCCCGTGCGGTCTGTTTCCAGTTTAGGCCGGCTATCCGTGCAATCTCTTCATCCCAACGTGTCAACGGTCTTCCTCTGCTTCTTTTACCTGGAGGACCTTTCCAAAATGTCACTTTTAGGGTCCATCTCTGATCTTTAAGCCTCGCGACATGCCCCGCCCATTTCCACTTAAGTTTTTTTGCATAATTCAATGCATTTGTTGCTTTTGTTATTGACCTTATTTTTGTGTGTCTTATTTTATCTAATTTCTTTATTTTTAGCATGCTGCGCTCTAGTCCTCGTTGGCAGGTTGTAATTTTATTTTTTAGTTTTGAGGTGAACTTCCACGTCTGGCATCCGTACGTCAAGCATGGCAAGAGACTGGAGTTCATAACCTTCGTTTTAATGGTTATAGGGAGGTTGCTTTTAAAGATTTCCTTTAAACTCCAGTATCTCTTCCATGTTTGTTGTACTCTTCTTTCGACTTCGAGTTCGTTATTTTTCCTGTCAAAACTGATTTGTTTCCCTAGATAGATGTACTTATCTGTATATTCAAGTGGCTCTCCATTAACTGTTATTAATTTTCTGCTCATATTTGTCATTGCCATAGTTTTAGTGAGATTCATTTGTAATCCCACCTTGACGCTAGCTAGATGTAAAGTTTCGATCATGAGCTGTAGCTGGGAGCTGGACTCCGACAACAACACTAGGTCGTCTGCGAACCTTAAGTGGCTTAAGTAATCGCCCTTTACACACAGTCCTGTCTTGCTCCAATCCAACTTGCTGATTATGGCCTCCAGGATGGCTATAAATATTTTTGGGGATAACGGGTCGCCCTGCCTTACGCCTCTTTCTATAGGAAAACTAGGTCCGAGGGTTTCTAGCTTGATTCTACCCTTGTTGTTGTTATATATGCTTTTGATGGCCCTTATATATACGTCTTCTACTCCCTGTTGTTTTAAGCTTTCCCATATACTTATATGTGTTACCGTATCAAAAGCTTTTTGATAATCGATAAACGCTATGTATAGCGGTCTCTGTTGTTCTTGATACTTTTCTATAATTAGTTCAAGTGTGTGGATATGGTCAACAGTAGAGAATCCTTTTCTGAAACCAGCTTGCTCTACCGGTTGTTTTGCTTCCAATGTACTACTGATTCTTTTGTTTATAATGGTAGAAAAGAGTTTGTAGATGCTCGGTAACAAGCTTATCGGTCTGTAGTTGCCAATATCCTTCGGATCGCCCTTTTTGTATAGAAGTATTATATTTGATTCAGACCATTGCAAGGGTGTTTCAGAATTTTGCAGTATTAAGTTAAATAGTTTCGCTAGTGGTTCGGCTAATGTTGTGTGTGCTGTTTTCAATAATTCATTTGTGATGTTGTCGGAACCGGGGCACTTTTCTAATTTTAAACCTTTAATTGTTTCTATGATTTCAATTTCGTCGACTGGTTTAATTGTTGGTTCATTAACGCTTTCATTTATAGTAATTGAGATGTTAGTCTTTTGGGTTCCATCGCTGTACAATTTCCTATAGAAATCTGATGCTGCCTTAATAATGTACGTGTGTATGTGCCCGTGTATAAAGTATTTTATTATACCAATGTTACATTATACCGGGTTAAAAACCTTTGTGCTATTCCAGACTATAATTTACGGCTCAACGGATCTGGATGTAATTGCGTAACAAACATCCATCCATCCATCCAAACTTTAGCATTAATAATATGAGTAGGCTAATTGGTAGTATTATTGCAATCCTGGAATGTCCCACTGCAATGCAAAAATATCATTAGTCTCCCTCTACTTATTTCAGTCCAGGGCTAGGGCTAAAGATCAATCCAGTGCCCGTAGTGTATGATTGTGCTTATAATTTAGTGTTAATTGCCTCAGCAGCCTAGAAAACCTCAGCATTTCTCTAGTAAAAAGTATTGTGACTCTGTCACAAAAAGACATGGATGAATTTGTTTGGAAGGCCTTCTAGATTTCTAGATGCTTGTTAACATTTGTAAACTTTTATCTCGTTTTACTTTCTTTTCGTATGTAAGGATCGTAGCAGGTTGCGTTCTGTAGTTTCTGCCGACCCCCATGGGAAAAAACGTAAGTTTATGTATGTATGTATGTACTTTCTTTTTTTATTTTATTTATATAATAATATATAAACTTTTATTTTTTTGTTTTCTTACGTCTTATTGCCGGGACTACGTTGTTCGTATCTATCTTTCTTTATCTAAGTTCTAATGCTGTGAGATGGAAATGTTGTAAAAACAATCCATTTTTTTAAAAGAGTAACCGTGGAGTTTTTTGCCGGTTCTTCTCCATAGGTAACGACCAACCCGAACCGTGCACCTTTTGTCGGCGTTTTATAAGTGCCCATGTAGGCCTTAGTAAAATAAAATTAATTGCTTTTAATTTAGATTTTTTACCTGACTAATTTTTTTATAAGAGGCAATAAAAACTAGCAGTAAAAATGATGGCCCATTTCAGCTCGAAACTACGAAACTTCTCCATTACCGAAGTTGTCAATTTAAATGGACTAATAGTTCGTCGGAGTAGATATTTCATATCCAAGGCAAGATAAATAATTGTCTGAAAACACCTAGTGTATCTAATGTTCAATTTGAAGTTTATTAAATACACACATTAGTGTCTATTTGTTCAGTTAATAGAGTGGCTAAGTGAAAATAGACCTTCAATTGGAATCGTTTTTGGAACTGTCATCGACTGATATTGGACAAAATTAAAGGTTGATCAAATCAACGCTTATACTCGTACAATTTTGCTGCAGATAACAACGCGTTTGATGTATTTTATGGAAGTAAAGGTTTCTTATTTTATGGTCTCTTTTCATAGATGGCATTTTATTTATCCTTGCGTAGCAGGCAACTTGACTATATGACCCTTAAAACTTCTTGTATAAAGCACAACGACAGCCATCTCAAAAACAGCCAGTGTTGTTAAGAAGTTCCGAACAAAAAAATTAATAAAAAAACCGGCCAAGTGCGAGTTGGACTCGCGCACGAAGGGTTCCGTACCATTATCACCGAAAATCGGCAAAAAAATGACAGACAGACAGACAGACAGATGGACCGCGGAGTCTCAGTAATAGGGTCCCGTTTTTACCCTTTGGGTACGGAACCCTAAAAAAAACAAAAACCCGTCGGATACATCTGGTTTTGCCATACTCAGCCAGCTCGCGAATATGTATCCTCCGACTGCACAGCATGATTTTTTTCTTGTTTACGTCTTTTTAGTTCGCTTTTTAAGCAGTCGGGATTTTTGTTTTTTTTTGACTCTTTTAAGTTATTTAATTTTTCGGATTAGGTACATTTAAACATATAATTATATATTTTGTTATATATTTTTGAAATTGCCTCTTAAAACCCTTGATTTTGATCTGGATGAATTGGGCCCCCACAATATTGCGCCCAAAAGCCGTAATTTTTCTATTTTGCAATTTTAATGTCGCCAGTGACACTCGCAGGGTTAAGATGAATTGATTGACGTTCAAATCTTCAAAATCGGCCAACGCGTTTGGTCTCTGGAACGCCATATAGGAACAAACATACAAACATACATACATAGACTGATAAACACATTACACTCCTTCGGCAGTCGGGTAAAAAGAGCGTTGGCCTTGTTAAAAATGTGCAGAGTTGCCTTCACTGCAGCCGTTAGGCCAACGTCAGGTGAAAAAGTTGAAAAATATGCTTGAACATTTAAAAATCATATTTTCCCTGAAGGGAAGTTTTGATAAAGTACACAATGCAGCTCGTTGCCTTATTATGAGGTCACATCCCATATTGACTTATGACATACGTCGCACAAAAGAATTGGAAAAACCTTATTTGGATATTGCAATCCATTTCATTTGAAGACCAAACGGAAAAAGAAATAAATAGGAGAATAGCAATTTCATGGAAAAAATACTGGAGCTATAAGGAAATCATGAAGAACAACAAGATAAGCATGAATTTGAAAAGAAAGTTATACGAGATAGCAATCCTTCCATGCCTTACATATGGATGCCAAACATGGTCTCTACGGACAAAAGATGAACGCAAACTCGGAGTTATGCAAAGAAAAATGGAGAGAAGCATGTTGGGTATAAAATTGTCCGACAGAATTACAAATGAAGAAATAAGGAAGAAAACCAAAATAACTGACATAGTAGAGAGAATAAGAAGTCTGAAATGGAAATGGGCGGGGCACATCTGTAGATTGGAAAACGAAAGATGGACAAAGTAAATTATAGAGTGGGTACCTAGAGATGGAAAAAGAAAAAGAGGACGGCCGCGGAAACGCTGGGAAGATATATTTAAAGAAAGATGTGGACCAGACTGGAGGAGACTAGCTAGAGATAGGGATAAATGGAGAAAGTTGGGGGAGGCCTACGCCGCAGAGGCGACTTCCATAAATAATTAATGCCACGTGCATGCTACTAATAATAATAATTTATAGAAATGTAATAATTTATTGCAAATAATAATTATTCAATTTCAATGATGATTTAATGAAAACCACAATGTGGAATACAAATTTATTTTATAGTAATACTTATTAATAATTTAATAATAATCTAAAAAAATAAGTGATGGGAAATATTTTGTTTACTATGCTAAAATTTTCTATGTATTTATGGTAGAATAAAAACTTTTTTATTTTTTATTTTATTTTATTTTTAATTTGGATATTGCACGGTGTTCAACAAAAGATTGCAGCGTTGACTTTTGAATTTCACATCTTTCTGCGCCTTTTTGTTAGGCATATTGTATGTGTGTAACATATCACAATTTTACAAAATAATTGTGTAAAATCTGCCCTGGTAATGTTATTATATTGAATGGTTTGCTATGCAGTGCCCTGAGAAGAGCCGAAGACAGAGTGATCTTGAAGCAGCTCGTCAGTAACTCCGTCAAAGCTTTTCAAGACGGCCTCGACCTTCAGAAATGAAGACGCCGAATAAGAAGAGAGGCTATGCATAACAGGCTGATATTTGTCTTATACTTTTCCATTCTAAATATAAGTAGTTCCTGAAATAACCTTGACAATGCTTAAATCCATAGTAAAAGTGTTACGACTTCAATTTTATGTGTTGTTTATGGCAAACTGAAAGTGTATTAAGGATCAGCAATACTACTTCTCTGGGATAATGGCTGTGCCATCAAATGTTAAACGTGATATAGTGGCATATAAGACGTTTATAATATTTTTTATTGAATATAATATTATTAAGACCTTTAGAGCAGGGTTTGAACTAGAATAATATATAATATTTTTATAAACTTACATTAAATAGTATCCGTGGTATTAAGAATGATATTTCGGCTTTGCACATTGAGTCGAATTGCTGTAACAAAAGATAAAGTATGAATTAGAATAAAAACAAACCATCATTACCGTTCGAATAACGGTAGAAAATAACTGTACCTATTATCAGGGTTTTATTTTTTAATATATTGATAAGGGGATTATGACAGGGTGTCCGCGAACATATCTTATAAAAAAAATACAGCAGTCTTCTAAAAATATACCTAAGGGTAGATTCTGTCATCCCTATTTCAGACGACGGACAGCGGGTTATAAACGAGTTGGTACATGCAAATTTTCTACCAGTCGGGGTCAACAACTGCTACTCAATTCCTTTATTTTGTTGTCTTTGCCTGTTTTAGCTGGGAGCAACTGTAAAATCTGGCAAATGAAAGTAGACTCTCGAATTATTTGCAAACTTTTTATATGGCAATGCTAAACTAATGTCAACTTCAATTTTCCAAAACAAGATGGCGTGTTGATTTGATTTGTCGTGGTCTTGTTGTCAGCATTTATTGAGTGAAAAATGAATAATACAATTAAAAGAAGATTACAGGAGTTGTTGTTCACCATGATGTCTAAATCAAAAAAAAACAATAGGAGATAGACGCCGAATTCAAACGAAAACAAGATTGTTTACGTGTGGTGTTAGATTTCATAAGTTAGTAGGACGCTAATAATTTGATACTTTGTTTTATGTCGTAATTACTATGGATGCAAAAACTACTTTTTTTTTTATTATTCACATTCATTTTATAATAAGTTAAACACCTTAATAATAATGCATTATGGTTTCTTATCATACCATGATAAAAGTTGCATTGCATAAATATTATTTTTTTTCTTTTACAGAAGATCTGGATTATGTAGCAGGGGTTAATGAGATAGTGAAAACTTACGGATTTAGATCAAAAAGATAGGTTTAGAACCCAAAACCATTACTTGGATGAAAAAGCTAGCAAAGGAGTGGAAAAAAATGACTGATCATGTCTTACGTGTTTAAAATAAATATAATGAAAGGGACAGATTTACAGAAAATAATTTATAAAGTTTCTTTATTAATGTACGACACAGTGATTCCAGTGACTCTAATGAATCTTTTCACATTAAAGAAGTCTCAGATTCAGATTTTGAATATGGTAGTGAATAAACCAAAATTATTATAGAATTCTGTTGTTATTTTTTATTCGGATTGATAGATAGATATTATCTAAAGTATTATAATTATTTATATAAATAAATATTATAATAAATATAATAATTCTAAAGTATCAAATTTGGTTATTCCAGGTATTTCATACTAGTTTTGGTGTTGCTATGCTGATATTTTTTTAAATTTGCCGCGCCTTTTTAGAATAGTATTTTTTATTCAGACGAAGCAAAATTAATAATTCTAAAGTATCAAATTTGGTTATTCCAGGTATTTCATACTAGTTTTGGTGTTGCTATGCTGATATTTTTTTAATTTGCCACGCCTTTTTAGTCTCTACTTTCATTTGCCAGACTCTATGACTAAATAATTATTATAAGTAAAACCGTCTGTGGGTACACAGTGTGTAAGTAAAATAACTAGGGAATATTATTGTCTGATTTTATTTAACGTTAGTTAGATGTTTGCTAACATTTTTATTTTTAACTAGCTTTTTCCCGCGACTTTGTCTATGTAGCTATGTACATCGAATAACCTTTTTGTCTATCACGCAATGATATTGTAGGTGTATGGGCCGCCTCACTTAAGTAATGCGCCGCCTTACTTATGTTCACCATAAAAACTTTCAACCCCTTTCCACCCCCTTAACTTTTATTTTCGGGATAAAAAGCCTATTCTATGTCCTTCCCAGGGTCTCAAACTATCGCCAAGCCTTATATAAAACATGGATGGTGGCTTTAAAATATGGGCGTACCAGAGGCTCTAGACAAGTGACCTTCTATCAATGAAAACGTGTTAGCGATCGGTAAAACGTATAGTATTGCCAAGCGAAATGTCTCGAGATCAACCCCTTAAATTTTGGCATTTCGAAAACCGCACTGATGGTGTGTGTTAACCGCCACTAGTTGGTGGTGTGTGTGTAATGTAAGAAACATCACATTGTCATCTCTTGTCATAACTAAAATTATGAAAAACTTTTTTCAAAATTAACGAGTTTTTTTCAGTAGACGGTTACATAATACTCTGCCTAAAATGTTAATATTATTTAAAGTACAAAATTATGGTGCCATTAGTGTAGCAAATTCACTTAGGCAGCGTTAGCCTAGTTCAAATAGGGAAGGCTGTAGTGTCTCATTTTCTTCAAACTTACCTTAATAATATTGAAAATAAGCCATTACCGCGTCCTAGATAGAGCTTTGCCGATCAGAATGAATTTGGTTCCACATATCCATAATAATATTATACTACTAAAGTAACTCCGTCTGTCTCTCTGTCTGTCTGTAACCTTTTCACACTTAAACCGCTGAACCGATACAGATGAGGTTTGGTATGGAGATATGCTATGATGCCACAGACAAATACACAAGCACACAGGTATACAAGCCAAACTTATAACACCCCTGTTTTTACGTCGGGGGTTAAAAATAGACAGTACAAAGTCAAAGTCAAATGTATTTATTTCAACTAGGCCATTAAGCGGCACTTTTAAACGTTAACAATTTCAATTTTCAAGTAATAAAAATTGAATCTACCGTGCATTCGGAAAAGTAGCTTGTTATGGAGACGAACGCACAATCGTCTAGAGTGATTCATAGGAAAACTGTTTGATTTACATAGTCCAGCTTTTCTCCATTCAATATGATGGTGCATTCGCTACTTCTGACATTCGGCATTGCGAATACAATTGATTTTTTTTTTTCATTTTGTACCAAATTGTTTGCCGTGACCCAAGTTTAGACCTGATGAATAGACTTATTCACATCATCAAGATTTTGTGATCGCCGATCTAATTTAAATATCAAAGATGTGTCATCAGCAAATAACACGATCTTCGGTTGATTTTGTAATAATTGGGGCAAATCTTTAATGTAAACTAAAAAGATAAATGGACCCAATATAGAGCCTTGAAAAACGCTCATTGTCATTTCAGACCCTAGTGAGGTTACGCCGTTTACCTGAACTTTAATTTGTCTGGCTTTCAAATATGATCTAAGTATCTCAAGGGCCGTATGTCTATTCCCATAGTGCTCTAGTTTCAACAATAGTGTCTCATGGTTAATGCAATAGAACGCTTTCAAGAGGTCGCAAAAAATTCAAATGGCGTCTTGTGGTTATTCCCAAACGTCAAAGATGTTCTCTATTAGGGTGACGCCAGCGTCAGTTGTGCAACGTCCTTTGGTGAAACCATACAGTGCATCATGACAGATGGAATGTTTGTTAAAATGACGGAACAATTGGTTGAGCATTAACTTTTCGAAGACTTTACTGAGAACCGGCAGAATTAACACTGGCCTATAATAATTGGCTTCTTTCCTGTCCCCGGATTTAAACAATGGAACTACTTTACTGTGTTACATGAGGTCCGGCAGAACTCGTTGATCGGCACTAGAGTTAAATATGAAAGCTAAATAGAGTGCAATAGTTTCAAATTATTGATTTACATACTTTTACAGAAGTCCCCAAATATCTTCTGTTTATTTAATTTAGATATTTAAAAGCTTTTAAAATAGGTTGGGGGTTTGTATGTTGAAACTTAAACTCCGAAGGTACCAAAAAACGGGATAGGAGTATGATTTAAGAAAATAAAACATAGCTGTTCCAGTTTTTCATAAAAAAAAATAAGCCAGCAATATATAATGTTGGCAAAATAAAATTAATAGACTTTAAAGAGCAAAGCTTTAGCCCAATCACAATATGAAATAAACTATCGGCTCTGTTCATCATAGTTCACAAATCTGTTATCCCCTAACTCATCCACCACCAGTTTTCTGATCGGTAACTAGATCCGACTATTAAACTATTTAACATAGGGATCCTTACTAATTCTCATATCGGGTCCATTATACCAGTTAAACAAGCGACGAATCCCGAGCCTGCACCCTGAGACTTTAAGTAAACTGGAGGCTTAAACTAACTAAAAACTGTGCTCAACACTGCCGGCGTGTACAAACACGGCAAACGGCGAAGTTCTGACTTAGGTAATTGAGATATTAGAGAAGATGATTTTGTTTGATAAATGAGACTAGGTGATTAACCCCTTGCATGCAGTAATTAATTAAAACAATTAAAATGCGTAGGTCTGCGTTCTATATTCTATCCTGAATTAAGGAGTATTCAATAGCGGCTTGGAAAATTTATTGGCAGGATGAGCCAGGTCTAAATAACAAAGTACTTTATCATCTTCGTCACTGTCATTTCATTACAGATACTAGCCATTACAAAAGTTTCAAAAGGTTTTGGAATAAAAATTGAACCGAATCGAAAGCAGCGTCTTCTGAAACTATGTTACAAATTTTGTTTTCTTTTCGAAATAGTTTTTACACGGTAAATTAATTTAATTTACAGAATAACTTAGCAAAGAATACGTCCGAAATATTTTTTAAATTTCATACATGCCGCCATCTCTAACATTACGACTAGTGAGTAGTGTGTGTATCTACGTCTACGAATAGTTAAGGAAAAAATCTACTACTTCGACTGCAAAAGAAAACAAACATATTTCTGATAAATTATATGACTTTCCAAAAATAACAGACGAAATAGAGAAATCTGGAAAGTTTCACTTCACCACAAATCTATCAGTCAATACGAAAAAGCCACGAATACTTAGTTGTGGGAACAAGAAGCGTGTGTACGACAAGCAATATAAGTAAGAATCGATTTCATACACGAGCGGTTATTTGCGCAGTTCTAATTTTTTTTTTGGACCAAATTCAGTATATAGATATAGTCAAGGGTAAAAGGTGTAGTCAGCAAAAGTTCACGACAGATTTAATCTGTAGTCTAGAATCTAATGCAGAGTGTAGTGGTGGCCCAGTGGTATCGGCCACGACTTACAAGTTGTGGGTCGTGGGTTCGATCCCAGGCAGGCGCTTTCATCATCATCATATCAGCCGAAAGACGTCCACTGCTGGACATAGGCCTCCCCCAAGCGTCGCCACATTGACTGGTCCCGTGCGTCTCGCAACCAGCGGATCCCCGCAACCTTTACTAGGTCATCGGTTCACCTGGTGGAAGGCCTTCCAACGCAACGTCTTCCGGTTCGCGGTCGCCACTGCAGAACCTTTCTGCCCCATCGGCCATCCGTTCTGCGAGCAATGTGCCCTGCCTACTGCCACTTAAGTTTGGCAATTCTTCGAGCTATGTCGGTAACATTGGTTCTCTTACGGATCTCTACATTTCTGATTCGATAACGCAAGGAAATGCCGAGCATAGCCCTCTCCATTGCCCTTTGAGTGACTGTAAGCTTTCTGATGAGGCCCATTGTAAGCGACCACGTCTCAGAGCCATATGTCATCACTGGCAACACACACTGGTCATAGATTTTTGTCTTGAGACACTGTGGCAGGCGCTTTACTTTGTGTAAATTATTTCATCAACACTGCTCTCAAAACGGTGAGCGAAAACATCATTAAATGAAGCCTTTAATCACAAAGTATGTAAGCGGCCATGCGCTTTAATGAAACACGTGGGACCAAATTTAAAATTTCACGAGCGATCGAAATTTGAATGGCAAAACGAATAATAAACGAAACAATACGCCACATGCTGGCATTACATTAGTCAAAATACAAACGTAAAACCTATCAAAAAAGAGAAAGAAAGAAATACTGGCATATAAGAATGACGGTACAAGGTTCACTACTGAAAACGACTAGAGGTTTCGACATTTGTTTACTTGAATTCATAATTAGAAATAAATTCTATCCATCGCCATTAACTCCAATATCGAATTTAGGTTTGTGTATTTTAAGTTGATTATCAAGTGATCATTTTGATATAATAGAATTTGAACTTTGTCGTGTATAACAGAGTTTGTTCTTCCAAAATTTGATAATGATCTCAAATTCTGAATTAAAATATAGAGCGTATGGGAAAAACATTGCTGAGGTAATTAATACTACCATACATAATTAATTCCGTTTGAAGGCCACATTAATATTTGGCCATGACAGGGTCTATGGACGGTAGTTACCTGTTGAGGTAGGTATCAACTATTGGTTTTTGTAAGGTTGTATAATAGCCTAAGAAGGCGTACGTACGTACGTAAGTTTGCATGGTAGGAGCGAATACATAACGTCCGTGCATACAATATACGCCTGACATATACACCATGACGTCGTTCTCGTTAAGCCTCCTTGCATGTAACACGCACCATGAATCATATCGTTATCAGATGACAAAGCCCCTTTGCATTTAGACAAAAAATGTCCAGCACTGGCATCATGATTTTTGACAAAAACCGACTTCAAAGCTTTTGGTGTTACTCCGATTCAACAAAACAAAAAAAAACGATCGCTCACTTTTGTTTTACTATGCGGTTTCAAAAACAGCATGCGCTAATTCAAACATACCTCAAATTTTTTATTGTGATCACGCTGACGCTCGTAAGCTTGTTTTTGCAAACCGTATGAAGTGGTCTTTCTGCCCCAATTCATGTAAAAAATAAAACCACGGAGAGTATGACGCCTGTCAAAATAAAAGATTAAAAGGTAAAAGGAAGCAGGGTCGTTATCTGTAGTCATGTGACGGTTGGTCAGTACGGTGTACGGTTAGAACAAAGGATATTTGATACAAGCTTTGTTTTATGTATTAGCGAAGTTGGGTGTGTTTGCCTCTGTTCTGGGAACTCGTAAAAGGATAATTGACATTAATACGAAGGGTCGTTTTGTGAGCTTTTATCGACGACATTATTAATCAGTATTGTGGTAATTTCACACTCTTCTTTACGATCCGTACTCATATTAAAAAAAAACTTTTAACAAAAAAAATTACCGACTTCCAGAACAAAAACTACAAAGCAAAAAATACATTTCTTTGCCGAAGTCGGTGTCTATTGTACCCATTGTTTTCCGTTTTTCGACACCGACTTAGGAAAAGAAATTTATTTCTTTCAGTACCATTTATTTATAAGTATTTGCTTCATTATAGTTGGTTAACTATTCGAGATATCTTAAGCCCGTGACATACTTAGCATTTAGGAGTTTTAGTGGCCGTCTGTGGTCTTCTTCATCAGTTCCACTTCTCCAAATTATACTTTCTCAGTGCAAATGATTGTATTGTTGATGAAAATACCAAAATCGCTATATGTTTACCTAAATATTTGAAGAGTTTCCTCGATTTCTCTAGAATTCTATCATCAGATCCCGACCTGATGACTATGGGACCAACTAGGAAGTATACCCTTTCAAACAAAGGAAGAATTTTAGAAATCGGTCCAGGCGTCTTGGAGTAATCGGGGAACATACATAAAAATTAAAAAAAAGATTCCGACGAATTGAGAACCGCCTCCTTTTTTTAAGTCGGTTAAAGAGGAGGAACAATTGTTTGTATTTGTAAAGGGTAATTTCAAAAAGTGCCGATTCGATTACAAATATTATTTTTTTCTAGTAGAGTGCCTGTGTGTTATATATGCTAATTAAAAAAGAAAACGAGTTCGTAGTAAAGATCAGTAATAACTGTATTCAATTCCTTTCTTTTGTTCAGTTCATTTTCAATCATCATCATCATCAGCCTTATAATGTTCCCACTGCTGGAACACAGGCATCCTCTCTGTGGGAGAGATAATGGACCTCCTTCCTTTTCATTACAATTAATTATTTATTACGATGTCTTGCATAAAAATAGAATTATCGGTCTGTTGATAAAAAAGTTATAATTCACCCTTTACCTGTATGTACATTATGGACACAACACATTTAATTTGAATTTGAACCAGACGACTACAGAATGATGTCTGTCAATATTTTCAGTACAATTCTATAAATCAGAATAATGTGCCATTTTCCATGAAATTCTCAAGAAAACAACTGGTTGGTCCTTTAACGTCGCTCTCTCCAAAGTCGAGCAGAAAATTTCCTAATTAAAACGCGTATTTCAGAACATACTAGGTATGGCTTCATTTATGACTTCAGGACTCTAATTAAACCACTATTTTACTCCCAACTAATTTAAAGACATGTGTCTTGTGAACAACAAACGCGAAACAATTGGTTTCGAATTACTTTATACACAGGACGTGCCTTTTAAATACTGGTTTCATTTTCAGTATAAAAGCAAGCGTAGTGTGTACAATAGAAAAAATGTCTTTCAATGCTACACGTGACATGCTGCGTCGCTACACCCGCAGTACACTCTGCTAAATTGAAGGAAAATCCCTTTTTACCCAACTGCCGATGGAGGCTAATGTGTTTATTAGTCTATGTATGTATGTACGATGTCTGTATGTGTTCTAGAGACAAAACGCGTTGGCCAATTTTGATGATTCTTACGCCTTTCGATTCGTTTTATCCATGCGTGTGGCACTGGCTACATTTAAATTGGAAAATAGAAAAAATGGCGGCTTTGGGACACAAACTTTTTTTTTCATCCAACACCATCATGTGGGGTATCAAAATAAAGGGTATTAAGGGGATATTTCAAAAATATCTAAAACTGATATGTTTAAATGGACGAATTCGAAATAAAAATGTTAACTAAAAAGTTATAAATAAAAAAAGGTAGTTAAAAAATGAAAAATCCGATTGCTTAGGAAGGGAACTAAAAATAGGTAAACAAGAAGGAAATCATGCTGTGCAAGTGGGGGAAATCTGGTTTTGGTCATTCAGCTCGCGAATATGTATCTTCTTACTGCACGCATGATTTTCTTCTTGTTTACGTTTTTTTAGTTCGCTTCTTAAGCAGTCGGGATTTTGTGATTTATTGAAATAACTTTTTTTTTGTATTTTTGATTATTTCGTCATGAAGTAGCTCTCGATATTGGCTGATGGAGAGCGATGTAAAAGGTCTATGATGAACTTATTGGACACGAAAAATTCTTCATCTTCCTGAAGGGGCGGAGCACTGGTGGCGCGGATGGAGGTGTGGTAATTTCTCTGTTATTCATTTATTGAAATAATTTTTGAGTAATTTAAAAACCACAGTATTTTACATGAACTATACGAAATTTAAAAATTATGAAATATTTTCTTTTACTTTACTTTCTGTAATCGCAATATAAGTAACAAAACTATTAGACCTCCGATTGTACCTATTTATTTTTGTTCTCCGTTGAGTTCTATTTTCGTATTATTGTCTTTATTTATCGATACCCTTCACGTCAGTGGAGTGTTGCCAGCTAATTGAATTTGAACCTGTATATTTAATTATAAATCCAGTTTATTGGCAAATATACACCCTATATATGACCAGTAACAATAAACACACTGCTACACAATATATCAAACTTGGCACCAAACAGCAAGGTACCTTATTTAGTGCGGCAACAAACAAGGGACAAATTATATGTATTTGCATTAACCGACCGTTTACTTAGAGGATTGGACGCGCTTGTTGCTATGCGGTACAATGAAATTGATTAACTGGTATGGACACTTTATTTTATTCTGCTTGAGTTTGTTTAGTTTCAAGATGCAATGAGTTGAATGTTGAGAAATGGTTTTTTTTTGTTTATAGAATGTAGTTGGATATACAGTTACGGACACTATGAAATAGAAATGTAGAAACTTGATAAAACATTTGCTGAAAGATGATTGTGAAGATACAAAATACGTAATACAGACAAAAATTGTTGTCACATGGATGTTTGTTAAACACGTCAGAACGGCTGAATGAATTCGGATGCAATTTGGCACACAGTTAATTTATAAGTTGGATTAACATATAATTATACTTTTTAACCTGGTATGTTCCCTTGGGATAATAAAACACTTTGCACACGGGCAAAGCCACGGGCCGGAGATAGTGGTATATACTAGTATTAATGACACCAGATTTCTCTTCAATCTTCCCCATGTTAAACAAAATTGTGGTTGCTTATTGCGATTAAAATGATGTACTAGTTCTGTACAGTCTTATATGTATGTAAAAACACAGTACACACTGCAGTTCCACTTGTTTCAAATCAACCTCGTTTAGAAGACAATGCTACTCTGTGATCAACAAATTGTTGCTCTATCGATCCTTTGTTCCCTTATTTATGCTCTGTGACAGACGATGTATGGCACCATTGATTGTAGCCTGCAGCATTGAATGCATTACGGCATAATGGGCAGAACTGGTTATTTCAATAGTGATCAGAATTAATCATTCTTTGGTAGATAAAATATATAATCGATTTGATTACGGATGCCATAATCAAAGCAAAGATGCGCACATAAAGTCTTTATTTGGGCAGTGACATACACAATTTTAATTCTTGACTCAGTTACTGCTTAAGTGGAATGACAATGTGTATTAGAAAGGTAGGCATTTATAATAGTTTTAAACCTATCAGCATCCTCCTGTCCTGGACCCAATTTATTAGGTTCAAGACGGTGCAGTATGTACTTTTTGCATACCCATTCATGTCTTCTTTATCAATGCATCTGTACCTGCTGTCCTCACAATAGTGGCCTCCTGTGAAGCCACAATATCATCTGCCACACAATTCATCCATCGTTCCTTTGATTTTCATTTATTCTAGTAACATACATCCTTATTCGTACTCAAACCTGACGACCTGGGGACATGTGAAACTATAATAAAAAATTAAAACTATAATATCTTTAAAAATCTTGTATACTTAGATACTTCTCAATCCGACAGTACTACAGGTCATTTCGAATGCAGATCACTTTGCACATAATATAAGCCTGATATAAAATCATTATTGCTCAGTGCTTGGGTCGGCAATTGCGCCGGATACGGTTCGTTCCGACGTGGCTGCGTCAGAAATGTGTTATTGCAGACAAAGCTTTCTGCTCGGAAATGCATGTAAACATACGTTTTTAATATAAGTTACTTACGCAGAGAATGAAATGAAAGTTCGTATGCCATGTTTTATATAGAAGACAAGTAACATAGTATCTACTTACGAGGGATTTAGAAAAAGTGTCGTTCTGTCAGTGGAAGCGATTATCGACAATCACTTTCGCACACCCACTTAACACATACATACACCTACACACACACGCACACACATGCTTACACACCTACACAATCTAGATATGTTTTGTATAAATAATAATAAAAATAACTATTGTATAATAACTATACTTATGTCCAGATGCTGCTTCAAATTCCAATTTTTGTATTAATAAGCGCACTTTTATACAGCTACTATAATAATCCGCCAAACGGGGGATCGGCACTGTCTCTTCTTAACACAGGCTAAATTTTAGCCTATCTAGGATAACAGTACTTCACCCGTCTTTATTGTATTATTGAACCTTAAAATATATAAATGCAACATTTGTAAACTTTACAATCCCACTATGAAATAAACTTTTATTATTATTCCATTTATTCAATTTATATATACATATCTTTACATTTTTAAATATTATTCTATAAAAAATAAAATAAAAAAACATTTAAAAATACAAAAATAGTAGCCCACCGGTATCGGGAACAGGGTCCAAGCTACCGGTGGTCAGGGCTCCTGAGAGAGGCACCTCCTAACGATACGCGCCGTGTCCAGGAGTACCGCTTTCTGGATCAAGCCCTTGATCCAGCTGCCCAACGAGAGCCTCCTCAGATGTTCGTCGAGGCTCTTGGCTATTATGCCATTGGCCGTCACGACTATCGGCACAATGACTGCTGTATTCACATCCCACTTGTCGACAACCTCGCGAGCCAGATCAAGATACTTGCTTTTCTTATCTCTCTCAGCCTTCACTAGGTTCTCGTCATGGGGGACCGCTATATCAACAATCATTGCGCGACGCTCTAGTCGGTCTATCACCACTATGTCAGGCTTATTGGCAACAATAGTCCTGTCAGTGATGATAGACCGATCCCAATACAATGTGACATTGCCATTTTCGAGAACTGGGACGGGCACATACTTATAGTAAGGCACTTCCGATTCCACAAGATTGTATTTAAGAGCAAGTTGCTGATGGATAATCCTGGCTACAAGGTTGTGTCTATGCAAGTAGTCTCCGTTAGCCAGACTAGAACAACCGGAGATAATGTGACGGATAGATTCTCCCGGCCGGTGACATGCCCGACAGATGTCAACTGTGCCGTCCTTCACAATGTATTTCCGGTAGTTAACGGAACCTGAACGGAACCTGCTGGCTAATGGCAATGTCTATAAGGAGCAGCTCCTTAGTACCGTGGGACCTGTTCCTACATCCATTCTGAGAAGCAGACATGATTGAATTCGTGTCAATATGTTGATTAATTTTAGCTCTCAGAATGGATGTAAAAACTTTATAGACCGTCGGTAAACATGTTATTGGTCTATAATTTTTAGGCTCCGCAGTACTACCTGTTTTGTGGAGCAGGTGGGTTATTCCTGTCGTTAGGAACTGGGGCAGCGATCCTGACTCTAAGGCAGACTGGAACTGAGTTGCCAAACAAGCGTGCGACCTTTGGAACCACTTAATCCAAAAGTTGTGCAGTCCGTCCGGCCCTGGAGATTTCCAGTTAGGCAACGGACGGACTGCACGAGCTACATCTTGGGGGCTGATGGTAATTGCCCCCATTTGTGGTATCGGATCGCACGCTTGTTCGACCTCCCGAGTCCAGTCACCCTCAGTGTGACTGACAGGCACCGACCAGATATTGCGCCAGAACGAATACATGGCGTCATCATCTGGTAGGCGCGCATCAGTCACACCTTGGATGGGTAACTCCCAAGCCCTATAAACCCACCTTTCGTTGTTCTGGAATGTACGATTCTGCGTGTATCGCTCCACTCGCCGCTTGTACCGACGAATACGGTTTGCCCATGCATAGATTTTCTGCTTCAGGAAGTCGATACGCTCTGTGACGCGGAACAGATAATCTTGAGAACTGATATCAGTCCCCGAGAACGCCCACCTCACAAAGCGCATCACTCTAGGGCGAGTGTTACCATTCCTGAAGCAGATAAGCTTGCCGATGAGTGCTCTAGCTTCACCGATACGACGCTCAATCCTGGACTGCCAAGCTGGTACAGCTAGTCGTGTAGTTCTGTCACTTTTTGGGAATTTGACGTTAGCTACACGACATGCCGCAGCAGCCGCACAGTACAGTATTGAGTGGGTATCGGCAAGATCTTTGCTGCTATCAAAAACATTAGATAGCTGCGAATCTAGAGCACACACCAGCGCCCTATTTTTTTATGCATGGGCAGACGAGGTAGTCGAGGTCTAAGCTCAGGCGGTGTGGAGCGATACTCGCTGAATGCACATTCCAAAGCGCTCCTTAAACGTGCATTGCATTGGGTACTCACAGATATAGCCCTGTCGTCGTCATCCTCACCATCATGATCAGGTCGCGGTGAAACACTGGGTTGCAGTTGCACCACGGCCGGTGGCAAGGCAGGCGAGACACGGCTATTCCGTGATTCATTCCGCAGTCTATCAAGTACAGCATCATCCAACATACGGTTACGTTGGATGACCCGCACTTCATCCGACAGACGTTGGGCCGAAACGTTCACAGCTGGCTCAAGCACCTGAAACAGAGAGAGCATCCGACCACGGTACGCAGTCAGGTTACTTCCCCCCTCTGTAGCCCTAAAGTATGCGCGCATAACGTTTTCATTTAACGGTTGCGTCCATCGCATGCGCTGCACACTTCCACCGGGAGCGGGGACCCTGTCAGAGGCCGATGGGCCTCGAGATCCCAGGCTGTCCGGCGGCCGGCGTCCTCCCTGTCGACGCGCAGGTGGTGGTGTCGTCGGCGGAGAGAAATATTCGTCACTCGAGCTCGACGCAACTGCAGCGTCCGGGATCGCTTGACTCACGATTGTAGATGGTCCCGGCGGCTGCGAGGCGGAGCTGAGCGACGAACCCGAAGATGTTGGGCGTGTGTTCTTGTCTCGGGCCTGGCTTCGTGTGAACATATTTTATTATCTCAGCTTGTCAAATCATTTTTCATCTTAATTTTTTTGGTATAAGTTGTAACTATTGTAGATTTGCTTTATGTTTTTTTTTTTTGTCATTGTTTGAGTGTGTTTATTCATTTTTCTATTGTATTATCATATTATTCTGTATAATTTTAAATTGAAAAATTTAGGGAGAAAATTTTATGTGTCACACTTGACAGGTCAGGCCACAGATTATTATTATTATTTATTATTATTATTACTTTAATGACAAAATATCTGGGATTGCCCACATGACATTTCGGTGAGTCTACAAGTCATCCCGATCTCGGGTGTTTTAAAGCCCTCGCCTACGGCTCGGGCTTCAAACGAGACCCTCGACGGTAATCGGTCACTTTCTCCTCTCGGTAAACAATGTACTATTTCTTCAGTTGAATGTCAAACTTTGACATTGAAGTAGGTAAAAGTAGTACGAGTAGGTTATAATAAGGAAACAGGATTTCAGGCTAAACTAGACTTAATATTTTTAATTCAGTAATCGGGGGCAAGCCCCCAATATACTTATAAGTAAGGGATGCTGGGGGTAGTAATGAAATTGTTGACAATATTAAAACCAATATTGTAGGTATAATAACGATGAGTTAAAGACGTAGGTGTTTCCAAGTAAAGAGCAGTATCGTATAATATGGTAACGCTTTTATCATATTTCCATCATAAAATGAGACATGTCATTAGATTGTTCATATCATTTCTTGTCACTAAGCAAGATATTTTGTTGGATAAGGAAAACGGCTCGTAATATGGTTTCATTTTTCAAATAATTTAATGTGAAGAGACGTCTATGTTTATTTTATTTGTGGGTTTTAAGGAAATAACGAGATTTAATCTAGAATAGTGTCTATAATCTGACCTCTTTACTGAGACCATTCTGAAGTAGCTGCGCGGTACGGAATGGGTTGTATTTATTTATTTATTAAAACTTCAAACATAAAAGTACATTGGAGGACTAAGTGTCGCCGCGCGTGTAGTGACCTGTCCGTCGATAGCTCGCTAATGTGTGTCAACATCTCTCTTGCTACCTTAGGAACGGTCAAAGATAAGCGTTCGGCCTAAAGTAATAGCCATTAAATTATAACTACTACGAAAGTCAATGACTGTTAGGTACCTCTTCTTCTTCTTCCTAGTACTAATAAGAGAATAATCCTATCGGTCAAATTCGGTCACTGTGGCCATGTCAACGGACATTAACCAAGTACGCAAAATATATTACAGTGTGCAAGTGTGTGCCCAAACACAGGTATATTCTTGTTCTTTAACTCTGATGTGCCGATGAGGGCGGCAATCCGACACTCCCGGAAAGAAACTAACTACAAGTTCAGATCCAAATATCTAATAGGTACATAAAAATCTCGCACAAAATATTACGCCGTCAAAGAACCCAATACTCCATTTACATAGACAGATGTCGGCCCCTTATATGATGGATATGAAGATATATTCCGACCCAAACAGCTGAGGGGACAAACGAATTGACGCATGAGCTACCCCTTAAGGATAACCTTAAGAGCAAACTTCACCTTAAGAAGCTTGAACGATGAATAGGCGAGTATTTTTGGGGAAAGTTGCATTGTATGGGAGAAAATGTGAAGGAGTTATAAGGGTTATAAGAGTAAAATGGCTATCGTTCAATTGTTATTAAGTTTTTGTTATTAAGTTTGAATAGATTTTTTTTTTTCGTAATTTATTTGTTATCTTTCGGAGAAACATAAACATTACCATCTCATCTATCATATTTTTATTATATTTCACATTCTTCTTATTTTCTACATTTTTTAAATATAAAAAAAACAACCATTTAAAATAGAGGCCCACCAGTATCGGGAACAGGATTATTAAGATGCGTTTACAATGGCAATTATGTAATGACGCAATTATTGGCAATTATGTTAAAATTTTCGGCACAGTAACACCGTCCTAGCAATGCATGACAGTTGGCAGTGCAATGATTGTATTGAAATTTCCAAGTCCTTCTCAATTTCAGTAGCTCGTGTAAGAGCACTTTTAGGAATTAATTCTCCAAGGGAGCAGGCCAACATTTCGTGATTATAATCTACGTAAAGTACTATCGTAGAGGACGAATCTACTAGCATTTCAAAGCAAGACGGCAAATAAACTACTACAAGTACTATGTCTTAATACTATGTTTCGAATTATCTAGCTCTTGAATCAAGTTGCCCAAGATTAACGTCGTTAGGTACGCCAACTTGACAAATAAAAAATAGACAACCTTCCTTAGTTAGGTAGAACTGGGCAACCGAGTGTCTATTGCGATTCATCGTGGAGAGGTTTATATATTACGCATCAGCGCGTTTGACGACTATTAAAAGAATACGGGCCTGAATCATTATTTCAAATGGTCTTGGTTCCATTTTGAATGTAGACATGGAAAATGTTTTCAGTCGCATGTAAGGTTGACTTTTACGTCATTGTGTCTGTGATGAGCAGAGAGCGTGAGAGTCCGTATACATCTTATCACGTTGTAAGCTGCCACGCGAAGCACATGAACCTGACGCTAAAGAAGGCATTGTTTTTGCATACAAGATTGTGCGTACATGCTATGAGTCTGAGTTGAGGATTTGTGGGCACCTTCCAGATGTCGTGACGCAATTTAAATTGCGTCACGACATCTGATCTCATCTGATATTGCACAAATATTTTCTAAGAACAAGTGCAAATCAGTCAAATTGCATCGCATCGCGTCAATGTGAACGTACTTGCAATTTCGCTTAATAAAAATTGCTTATCGGTGTGATATACATCGAATCGCTTCGACCCATCAGCAAGGTCGCTAAGTATTTCTTACATAATTTGTATGTGAGTATCTTTACTAATACCTATTTCGTTATGTGGATAATTAATATAAGAAATAATTAAGAAATTAAGAATAATTAAGAATCAATCAATCAGTCTGCCTAGCCTTTTCCCAACTACATTGGTGTCGGCTTCCAGACTTACTGGATTCAGCTGAGTACCAGTGTTTTAAATGGAGCGATTGCCTATCTGACCTCCACAACCCAGTAAGTGGGTAACACGGTACCCCTTGGTAAGAATGGTGTCAGATCTCAAGCTTCTGACTACTCGTAACAACAGTCAAAGATCTTCAATTGACAGCCAGGATCAACGGCTTGACATGCTTTCCGAGGCACGGTGGAAACTCGGTATGTTGAAATGGTCACCCATCCACGGACCAACCTCGTCAAGCGTTACTTAACCTTGGTGATCGATCAGTGCGGCTGTTATTATTTAGCCACGAGCTCCTCCTTCCAATAAGAAAAATTAAGAATAATTTATTAAAAAATAAGAACGTTCACAAAAATGTACATTAGGTGCAGTGGTATAATTTCTAAAACTAGCCTATTTATTAGATATGAGGGCATATCATAATCAAACAACAATTTCTAGAAGTTTTCCTGTGTCACTGTAATTGAGTGTCCATAAATAATATGATATTGTAACGCATTGTTTTATATGTTAAGCTATAGACATATACGTACATACGAATATCTTGTTGAATCTATAGTAGGGAGAAAAAAAAAATGTTTTTAATTTGTTTTTGCCAGCTTCATACTACCTTGATTTCGTATGTGTACGGCAAATCATAATCGTTTTTTTAAGCACTTCCTGGCATTCGATTAAGCTGAAACTTGGCGTACTTATGTAACTTTGGTTACATTGAAATAATATGTTACCATAGAGCTGGTCTCATTATATAATCGGTAGGTGGCCATAGCAACTTGTCAACCAGATAAGATAGCACCATTGTGTTTGGGCTCATTGTATGTGTATTGACAATCGATATGACAATAGGTATCGTTCAGGTTAAAAAGCTTGTTTAAAAATACTTATTAAAAAAAAAAAACACAGCGCGAGTTTATCTTTAAAAAAATTATAAAAAAATTAATTGACAAAAAAAAAACATAATTATTGAACCTTCTCACAAAATTACACGAGAATTGAATTGAACAATGCGACCTGTAGAAGAGAACAGCCGGATATCCGGACATCTGGACATCCAGACATACGAAAGAATGTTTGCCCATGCTGAAACGTATACGTAGACCCAATCGCGCTTCACGCTCTCTCAGTCAATTAGGCTACATTTCCACCAAATATTACCGAACCGATTCTTTAATGTTACTGTTAAAACATGTTAAATTGTGAACTTCTGATTTTTGTAGTACTTAATATAAGAAAGGGTAAGTGGCTCCGGATACGAAATTTTTCGAATGAAAAAACATCACGAAAACCCTTGCCCGAAAATTAAACTTTGAAACTTTGTTCACAGTGTTCCTTCCAATCAATTGCCCGAATTCCCGGATCATTCATCGTCACGTAATCGATTGAAGTGTACCAAAAATCTGGCCGAAATCGATTTTCTCGATGCCCTCTAGGGTTCTTGATATAATTATGTAGCTGTTACGTTGCACGAACGCGCATCAATCATTGCAACGTTTTAGCTATCCTACTAAAACTATAAATGCTTAAATTAGAAGGTATGTTTATATAATTCAGATATTTGGATACCTAGTAGACGTTTCGACGCTCAGGTGTTTCAAATCAAATAAAATGAAATGATAATTTTCGAAAAAGATACGGTAAATTAAGAAACCTTTAACGAATAAAATTACTCGTATGTAATTTTCCTGACCGTTAAACTTTGATCTGGATTTGAACCTAGTACTTTCCCTTGGTACAATTTAAGACTTTCTCCTGAGCAAAACGCTGAAAAAACCAATAACCTAAGAAATACATGACACGTGCTCGTGAAAGTCAGGGACAATAGAATACTAGTAGAATCCTACAAACTGTCACCCTGAAATTGGAATCCAATTTGAGCTCACTATAACTCCATAGGAATAATGTGTCCACGTCAAGTAAAGCACGTCGGAGATACGATGCAATGTCCCGATAAAAAGCTGGCTCCTTTGAATAGCTTTTGTGAAATAGAAAATGCGTAAATGCTTATTAATCTTTTTATTTTCATTCTCCGGGACTTCGTCGAGCTTCATTGCCTCGGCGCTTTTCTGGTGGTCGCCACTGTTGATTCTGGATTTCAGGAGTTGCAGTGGTTTGGGAATAGTGCGGTGGGATTGTCCCAATTCAAATCTTTTAATACCATTAATAGTATATTATGCAACTAGTGAATAAAGATTTAAACGAAAAGCACAAGGAATAATAATAAATAAATAAATGGTTTATTACCTTCACAATTTAGAAAAAAATGTTACCCCCTGGTTTAAATTGAAGCTGAGCTAGGTTACAGCACCTGTGTTTCAGGGGCCAGTGACCACCTCCGTTACGTTCATAAGTATAATTAATTAAACACTAATGCACTTAATATTAGAATTACAATCCAAATAAGTATACACTAAGCATCCTTGACTAAAATCAAAATCATTATTTGAAGCCTAAATATAAACAAACTCAAAATTAAATCGATGAAGGAGTTTTAAAGTCGATTATTCTTTGCACAAGGAGTTTGTATCGAGTATTTAATACGCAAGGAGGTGGTGTAGCACTGAGATGGAGGTGGAATATATACTAGTGTGTTCTAAGTTCAAACACCAAAATATTGATTAAAAGAGCTTTATATTTACTGATTTCAGTGAATAAAATAAGCTTTTTAGAGGAGGAATGGTATAAAACTATTTATTGGACGCAGCTGTGAAATGGAAATGTAAGATGCATAAATAGTGAAGATGAAAAATATGAATTCAATATACTGGGTGACTTTAAATTAACTAGCAATATTTCAGAGGGTTCTGTAAGGGGTCGGTATTTAACTACATTATGTTACCTTAATAAGTCATTCCTGGCTGGATCTAATTTAAAGTGTCATTCGTATTTACAATGTTCTGAATGTCATCTTTGCCTTTGAGAATGAGAATCTTCACAGTACTATGGGACCAACCCTGAAATATGTCTAGTGATGCAGAATGTACTGTGGTGTTGGCAATAAATAAAAAATCACCCGTGGAGATGGAACTAAGCTACTTCACTCGATGTTTCAGAGCGTTAAATCAAATTACCATATTTAATCGCTATATCCTAAATATTTTAGCCAATAACTCAGCAGATTGGTTTTTGTTTATGTAACCAACTGGATAAATCAGTAATTGGCATAAAACTGTCCACTTGTAAACATGGATCCGAGACATTGAATATTGGTTAAATATTACCTTATGATGGTGTGTTGGCTAAAACATACCTACCAATATGTTCGACAACAATTAATATGGAGCTTCAAATTCTTTGAAAAATCCACTTGATTTATAATTTAATCCTTTTAATATCAATATTTGTATTTTGAAACAGTTTTTTTATGTCACTGTTACAAGCTGATGGTACTTACGCGGGTTACTGGCTATTTTACATACATAAAAAATATTATTTTGTTACTGTTCTTCAGTTTTGTTGCTTTCAGACAAGTTAATTGACGTAATATTTATTTCCATACTTCCTAAAATCCGTTTCCTCTTTCTAGTTGATAGCCGCAATCAGTATACTGTAACACACGCGCTTAGTATTTTATTATCTTTTAATGCAACATTTCTTCTCACGTCTCCAAAAAGAATTGCCGTCAATCTTTTACAATCCATATTGGCATCCAATCCCGAATATTTGCAAAGGACTCAATCATTCGGATTGATACGTTGATACATCCCGTCTTATATTTTTATTATTTTCTCTTCAGATTCCGACGATCGACTGCCAATCATGCGTCTATCACGGTTAGTTATTCCTGTAGAATATTCAGTGTTTTTTTAAAGAGAATCTGGGGCATAATTTAGTGTTGTGCCATGATTTGAATAAGGTTGTGTTGTCGTTTTTGGGCCTCATTTACTTAAACTTTCTAGCCTTATGATAAGCTTCAACACTGATAAGCAGATTCTTAATTTAAATGTTAGGATTTTTTATTAACTATAGCCAATATCTATTAATATTATCAGCAGGTTTTAAATTCAGTTTTGAACCTAATAAAGCAAATACATCTTTCTCTTAAATTATTGATCTAAAACTTGGGAAACACGCATGAGTGCCCAAATATATAATTGTATGTAACCAAACACAACAGAGGACAGAAAAGGTGAGTTTAAAAAGATGAAAACGATCTCTTCCCATATTGCCAGTATATTTTTAAGGCAAGTGAGATATTTAACAACCAACTATTAAATTCCTTATTCTTCAGTTAGAACATAAAACTTACTGCCCCCACGGTTTTACACACCGAGATATTTCATAATAATCCACCTACTCAGTACGGCAAAACGAGCGTAAAGTTATGACATAAAAAGTTTATTAAAGTTAGTTTCCTTGAAGATATTAAAATTAAACGAAGTTTACGTAACATCCAGAAGAGTCTTGAAATATAAAATTAAAAGTAGACACTCTGTTTGCGGAAAGAAGCATACTTGAGCGTTAAAATATTGGCCAAGGAAGAGTAGTTCTTAAAAAAACTTTATGTCAACTTTGATTCATTAAAAAAGTTTTTATGGATGATACAGCAAAGGAGGAGCTAGTAGCCAAGGAGCGGCACGGGTCGATCTTCGAGGTTATCTTCGAGGGTATGGCGTATTTTCGGTTTGTAACGGAAAACATGTTTAGCCGTTGGTCGCGTGACTGTCATTGAAGATTAACCAGCAATTGAAGATTAGCCAGGCAGTCGTTACGGGTGGTCAGACGCCAGACTATTTGTTATCCATATTGCCAATGGATACCGTGGTATCCAGATACTGGCATGAGAAGGTCAAATCCATGTAATATATTGGTATTAAGCAGCATTTGGTAAAACTGGAACCCGACTCCAACATATGTAGTTGGCAAAACGCTACGCAGATTTTGAATGAAACAGCAAAGTTTGCACATAACCCAATTATTCCGTACAAATCGTAGTAGACCTTATCCTAACTATCCTTTTCTAATGTTTAAGAAATTTGTAGATTCTGAAATAAACTACTTTTACTCGCAGCATCTTCAATCTTCACAAAAAACGAAACTTCACAGTGTATCTCGAAGTGCGATAATTTTGTTATTCACAGCAACATTTTGATTAAACAATGAACTAACTAAGTTGTCAACACCTATTGTTGCTATGCTACTTTCAACTTTAACCTTTGTAATTTAAAAGTGACAAACAGTAACGGGGGTTAACAAAGGTTCAACATTATAACTAAAGTTTTAATAGGCGATATATAAATTATGGGATGTTTTGAAGATAGTTTTGTTACAAATGTAGAATATTTTACAACACTAGATTGGTCACTCTATTAAAACTCCATTTTTGAACATCAAATATAACATATTTACACAAAGATTTGGATTCATGCACAATGACGTGATTAAGTCAAAGTTAGGTTTAGAATTAAATTGGTATAAAATTTTGCCCAGGTAAATTTTGTTACTCACGGTGCAAAAAAAAATACCAATCTCTTAAAAAAACGATGTGTAAAAGAATGTAGTAAAAGATGTCAACAATAGTTATTTTGTGTCATCAGTATCTTATTATCATCAATAGCATTTATATTTTCTTTTTTTCTCTTTTTTTTATTTGCTTGTATTCAAAATTTATTAAAATATAACATATAATATAAAATGACTTTGACTATTCTTTCCTGAGAGATATCTCAGGAAAGAAAAGTCATAGTCATAGACAAAGTCAAAGTCAAGTATATTTATTCAACTAGGCCAATAAACGGCACTTTTGAACGTCAAATAAATAAAAAGGTACAAGTAATTAAAATTGATTCTACCGTGCATTCGGAAAGTAGATTATTATTATTCCATTTATTCATTTTATATACATATTTTTACATTTTTAAATATTATTCTATAAAAAGCGAGTACATCACTCACCTTCGGTTTGCCGACGATATAGTGGTTATGGCTGAGACCATGGAGGACCTCAGTACAATGCTCGATGATCTCAGTAGAGCTTCCGAAAGAGTGGGTCTTAGGATGAACATGGACAAAACCAAGTTGATGTTGAATGACCATGTTACACCCACTCCTATCAAGATTGGAGACTCTACACTCGAAGTTGTGGGTGTCTACCTGGGACAAACGATCCAAGTGGGTAGGGCCAACTTCGAGAAAGAGGTCAACCGTCGAATCCGACTCGGTTGGGCAGTGTTTGGGAAGTTGCGCGGTATCTTCTCGTCCAACTTACCGCAGTGTCTCAAGACAAGTCTATGTACCAGTGTGTGTTGCCAGTGATGACATATGGCTCTGAGACGTGGTCGCTTACAATGGGCCTTATCAGAAAGCTTACAGTCACTCAAAGGGCCATATCAGAAAGCTTACAGTCACTTAAAGGGCCATGGAGAGGGCTATGCTCGGAGTTTCTTTGCGTGATCGAATCAGAAATGTAGAGATCCGCAAGAGAACCAGGGTTACCGACATAGCCCGAAGAATTGCCAAACTTAAGTGGCAGTGGGCAGGGCACATTGCTCGCAGAACGGATGGCCGATGGGGCAGAAAGGTTCAGGAATGGCGACCGCGAACCGGAAGACGTTGCGTTGGAAGGCCTCCCACCAGGTAAACCGATGACCTAGTGAAGGTTGCGGGGATCCGCTGGTTGCGAGACGCACGGGACCGGTCAATGTGGCGACGCTTGGGGGAGGCCTATGTCCAGCAGTGGACGTCTTTCGTCTGATATGATGATGATGATTCTATAAAAAATAAAATAAAAAAACATTTAAAAATACAAAAATAGTAGCCCACCGGTATCGGGAACAGGGTCCAAGCTACCAGTGGTTAGGGCTCCTGAGAGAGGAACCTCCTAACGATACGCGCCGTGTCCAGGAGTACCGCTTTCTGGATCAAGCCCTTGATCTAGCTGCCCAACGAGAGCCTCCTCAGATGTTCGTCGAGGCTCTTGGCTATTATGCCATTGGCCGTCACAACTATCGGCACAGTGACTGCTGTATTCACATCCCACATGTCGACAATCTCGCGAGCCAGATCAAGATACTTGCTTTTCTTATCTCTCTCAGCCTTCACGAGGTTCTCGTCATGGGGGACCGCTATATCAACAATCATTGCGCGACGCTCTAGTCGGTCTATCACCACTATGTCAGGCTTATTGGCAACAATTGTCCTGTCAGTGATGATAGACCTATTCCAATACAATGTGACATTGCCATTTTCGAGAACTGGGTCGGGCACATACTTATAGTAAGGCACTTCCGATTCCACAAGATTGTATTTAAGAGCAAGTTGCTGATGGATAATCCTGGCTACAAGGTTGTGTCTATGCAAGTAGTCTCCGTTAGCCAGACTAGAACAACCGGAGATAATGTGACTGATAGATTCCCCCAGCCGGTGACATGCCCGACAGATGTCAACTGTGCCGTCCTTCACAATGTATTTCCGGTAGTTGTTCGTCATCATAACTTCGTTCATAATCGCAAAGACAAAACCCTCGGTTTCCCCGAAAAGGTCACCAAATCGCAGCCAGGCCACGGACGCTAAAAGATCTAAATCAGGCCTGATCAGGCCCATGTAGGACCCGGTAGAAGCGTCCGTGAAGCTCCTTGCTCTGCCATACCTCCCTGCGGTCATTAGCATCTAGTACTATAGGTTTGCGCCAGTTCTCGTTAGCCAAGGAGAGTGGGGTAAGGCCCTTGTCCACCGCTACCACATCTCGATGAATACCCACGTCGACGGCCTGGAAGTATTCCCTAAGACTGCATACCTCGCGGTTGTGCAGGGTCTTAGCATTTAAAAAGCCACGACCACCGCACTTCCGCGGGATATACAGTCTCATAACCGATGATCGTGGGTGATGCATACGATTTGCGGTAAGCAATGTGCGTACTCTCCTATCCAGGGCGGCAAGTTCTGTCTGAGTCCATTTGAGTATGCCGAAAGAATACATCAAGACCGGCATGACCCAGCCGTTGAAGGCGCGCACCTTGTTCCCGCCTGATAAAAGACTATTTACTACTTTTTTCAGGCGGCTAAAGAAGCGTTCCTTCAACAACTGTTTCACGACAGTAGCGTTGATGCCTATTGCTTCCGACATACCCAAATACTTGTAAGTTTCGGTTGAGGAAAGGGATCGAAGGTGTATGGTATGTATAATCCGAGAGTTGTATGCCCTCGGATTCCATAATCGCCCCTCGCTTTACATGCATGACTGCACATTATTATTATTATTATATACTTTATGGTACACCACAAAAACATACAGGAAAAACATTTACAAAAACAAGTGTACAATGGGCGGTCTTATCACACGGGGCAATCTCTTACAGACAATCTCTTACTGATTTTGTCTACACTAAAGATTGCCCTATGGAGCAGGACCAGCATGTTTCCAAGCATTCTTATCTTGAATATAATCATCTAATTTGTAATATGCTTGTTTACAAAGAGTGCTTTTAACAAAACTTTTAAATTTACTTTAATTTAGTTTTAAAGGTATTTTGTTATAGAATTTAACACAGTACCCCATGAAAGATGATTGTACTTTAGCTAGTCTAATAGAAGGTTGATCTAACTTATCTTTATTTCTGGTATTACAATTGTGTCTATATTTTTCCTTACACACATAATATTTTCATAAATGAATTGGCAAGAAACTATCATAATATTAATATTTTAAATAGTTCCCTAAGAGATTCACGGTGACTTAACTTATATATGGCTCTGAGAGCTCTCTTTTGCAATATAAATATTATATTGCAAAAGAGAGCTGTCAGAGCCATTCAATGTCAGCCGCTCAACCCCACAGTAAAATACCGTATGACATTATGCTGTGAAAGAAACTAAAATAGACCAACCGCGTGGTTTCTACATCCGTTAATTGTCTTATCTTACTAACAGCATAAGTGGCTGAGCTTAGCCGACAAGAGATGTTATGTGAGGACCAAATTGCAATTTGTCGTCTAGAGTGATTCCCAGAAAAACTGTTTGATTTACAAAGTCCAGCTTTTCGCCATTCAATATGATACTGCATTTGGTACAACATTCGACAATGTGAATCTAATACATTTGTTTTTTTTTCATTTAGTACCAAATTGTTTGCCGTGAACCAATTTTGAACCTGATGAATGGAGTTATTCAGGTCATCAAGATTTTGTGACCACCGATCTATTATAAATATCAAAGAAGTGTTATCAGCAAACAACACCATCTTCGGTTGATTTTGTAGTAATTGGGGTAAATTGTTAATATAAACTAAAAAAAGGAAAGGACCAAATATCGAGCCTTGAGGAACACCTATTGTCATTTCAGACCCTAGTGAGTTTACGCCGTTTGTCTGAACTTTAACCTGTCTGGCTTTTAAATATGATCTAAGTAACTCAAGGGCTGTATGTCTAATTCCATAGTGCTCGAGCTTCAACAATAGTGTCGTTAGTGTGTGTTACCGCAATTGAACGCCTTCGAAAGGTCGCAAAAGATTCCAATGGCGTCCTGTGCTTCCTCCCAGGCGTTAAATATGATCTTTATTAGGGTGACACACGCGACAGTTGAGCAACGCCCTTTGGTAAAACCGTACTGTTGATCATAAAAGATGGAATGTTTGTTGAAGTTGACACAACAATTAATTGAGCATTAACTTTTCGAAGACCTTACTGAAAACCGGCAGAATTGACACTGGCCTATAATTATTGGCTTCTTTGCTATCCCCGGATTAAAACAATGGAACTACCTTACTGTGTTTCATGAGGTCCGGAAAAACTCCTTGCTCGACACTACTGTTGTAAAACAATCATTAAAATGTTTTATTTGAATCATCGTTCCGAATTCGAATCTAATTGACTGCATACCCAACCTACTCACACGCGTAATTAATTTTATTCGGTGCAGTAATAATTAATTAGTCCTAATTGGAATTTAATCTTCAAGCCGCCAACTCCAGCCACAGCATTTTACCCTTTCATCATTAAAACAATTAACCCTTAAATCAGTAAACAGTACCCAGTATCTAAAACGCGTTAACCGTACACTGTCCTTAAACAACGGTCAAGGTTTATTTATTTATTTTATTTATTTATTCATTTACACTTATAATTATTTTTACAGGTTCTACCTGGGTAATAAAAATAGTCATACAATGCGACACGCAGAGACGCTTCTCGAATTCTGATCACACACCTACTCTCGTCTATGATAGACCAGTCCCAAGTAACGGCTCCTTGTGCCGGCACAAGTTACATAGAGGACAACACACTAACGGTCACCCTCTGGAATTCCACCAAAGAGCAGAAAAAAATGTCCAACCGTTGAGAGATTCTCTTAATGATCACAACCACTCGATACACGGGGCAAACTTTAATATGTTTGTACGGGCTACCGGAGTTTTAAAAAGACATTCCCTCGGCCCCAACCGTAACCTACTGTTTGGAACGAGTAATCCCAACGATTCCAAGATTTGCGGATTGTTTAGCATCCCACGAAACACCATAAATACATATTTGACTAGAGCAAGATTGCGCCTTACTTCCAAATTATAGTACCCAACCATTCCTATTACAAAGAGAGTTGGGTACATAAGCGGGTAAAACGGGTAGACGCCAAATTGCCTCATATAGAGGTACCGTGTAAACTTGTTCTGCATCTTTTCCACCATCTGAGGATATTTAGTTTCATAAGGATTCCAGATGATAGCACTAGTTTCCAAGTTGCTTCGCACCAACGCATTATAAAGTGATTTCACTGCTGCTATTTTAGTGAAGTCCTGGGTTTCTGGCATGACAAACCCAAGATTTTTGAAGGCTTTTTACACACTTGCACGACATGAGTTCGGAATGATAGATCTTCAGTAAAGGTGACCCCAAGATCTCGCACCGACACCAGCCGTGGTATGACGTGACAGCCCATACTATATTCGTGTCGTCGGGCTACCACGGCCCGCATGAAGGACATTATATTACACTTCGCCACATTGAAGTGTAACTTGTTCTCCACACTCCATGCCACCACCCGATCGATGACACGCTGAAGCTTTTCACAGTGTGACTCATTGGTTATCCGCATGAACAACTTCAGATCGTTAGCAAATAATAGGCAGCCACCGTCTTCAATGACCTCCGGGAGATCAGTGACCATGATAATGAATTCCAAGGGTCCTAAATTCGTCCCCAGTGCGTCAGGTTGGCATCAAAAGGAATTTATATACTCATGTTCTTCAGAGTATGATTGAACTAATCACTTTTGACGACACGGTTGGCGTAGTGGTTGAGCCACTGCGTGTCGCGGGTTCGATTCCCGCACGGAACAAATATTTGTATGGCCTACAGATCGTTGTTCTAGGTGTCTTGTGTATGTGAATTTAAATGTTTTTAAACCGCTCTCACGATACAGGGAAAAACTCCTAGTGTGGGCAAAGTTTATTTAAAAAAATACCCAAATGAAATTATCTCTTAAGACAAATATTATAACACTCATCCAAAAGTTTTATTAGAATCAACGGTCCGAATCTAATTGTCTGCTTACCGAACCTACTCACAGGCATCACTTAATTTGTTCGAAGCTATAATTAGCAAGTTCCAATTGCAATTTAGCTCTCAACCCACCACAACCTGTTACATTCTACCCTTAATCAACTATCCCGCCAACAGTACCAAGTATCCAAAACGCGTTAACCCTACTCTTATCCTTAAACAACGCACCAGATATGTGACACCCACCCTTGATAACATTGATTGTATGCATTTCTCTCAGCCTGGCTTCGTAATGAGAATTCTGCACCTTTCATTTCCACAGGTGAGGTCGTGGCAGTTTCTATTTGTATTTCTCAGTGTTGTTTGCTGAATTTAATTTTATTCCTATTGGTTTCTTGCTTTTAAAAGTTTTAGGGAAGAGCAGTTGTTTATGGATGGTATTTAAAAGTACTTCAATTTATTCCCATTTCATTTACCTAATTTTGCCTGTGTTCCACCAAATATACTGAATGTGCACCAAAATATGTTCATATAAGTCGACGTAGCCCCGCTGCGCGGGGCTCCTATTTCTGTCTGCAGGGTCAAAAGTAACCTAACACGAACGAGATGACGGGAGCTGAGTTCGCTCGCTTTGCTCGCTCACTTCAGCTCCCGTCATCTCGTTCGAACCTAACCTGTCCGTGTCGGGGTGCCCTAAGTTCCCGAGCTCGCTTCGCTCGCTCTTGGACTGATTCTTTGACCATAATTTATTCGTAGATCAACTAATATTTGGTGCACGATCAGTATTTTAGATGTACCTTTAGTTTTTGGGTGAACACAAAAATATTATCCGTTGTTTATAACGGTTTGCTTGCAAGCAAAATTTTAAATTTTGTTCAAAAATTAATAAGATAGAGTAAGTGACAGATGTTTACACGTCATATACATCTGTCCCTTACACATACTCAAAATAACCTTACTCTAAGAGCTTATGGTCACCCCCCGGATGAGTTTATGATCTTGCTTAGCTTTTGTTGCTGGCAGTTGTTAACGGAGCTGTTTTCAGTTTAGAAGTGACGATGAATGATTAATTTATGTTCTAGGTAAGAGTGTGGTTATAGTAGCGCAATCGCTCAGTCTAAGTATAGTGCTGGATTAGATAGATTCGGCATCAGCGTTCTTAAATTATTGATATTATAACAGTGTTCTGCACTCGCTAGAAGTTGTCTGCAGGTATCGCTTTTGATTTTAAAAATTAATTTCCTTTTTTTTCCCCAGTTCTTTCGAAGCGTGGCTCTTAAGAACGATATCATGTTCAGAAAAGTAATTTTTGAACCAAAATTTAAAATTTTGCTATGAAATCACGATGTCGGTGAATATATTTCTCTCATTCACAACAAGCTAGCTGAGTGCACAATGTAGAAATTCCAAGACCCAGTGAAAATATTGTCTAAAATATTTTAAGTATGGTCTTCGACAAAAGGCTTTCGCTGTAGAAACTCTGAAGTTTTGCTAAGGACCGTGTCGCGAGATGGACGAAGTTACGTCCGGAGATGAATGGCCCAACATTGTGCCACCGACATAAGGTTACAGAAGGTCGACTCCATACCATTCAACGAGCGAAAACGCACGCACACATATAAATGTTTCACGTATACGAGTAGCAAGAGCAAATGAACTCTCGACCGGCATTCAGCTGTGACCATCGACAACATAGCACTCGTTGTACATACGCGTCTATGTGTGTGCGTGCGTTTTTGCTAGTTGAATGGTATGGAGTCGACCTTCTGTACTATTCTGTGTCTGTACGGTACTGTGTGTTTTAGTTTGGCGGTTTTTAGGGTTCCGTACCCAAAAGGTAAAAACGAGATCCTATTCCTAAGACTCCACTGTCCATCTGTCTGTCTGTCTGTCACCAGGCTGTATCTCATGAACCGTGATAGCTAGACAGTTAACATTTTCACAGATGATGTATTTCTGTTGCCGCTATAACAACACTTAAAAACAGAATTAAATAAATATTTCAGTGGGCTCCCATACAACAAACGTGATTTTTTGCCGTTTTTTGCAATAATGGTACAGAAACTTTCGTGCGCGAGTCCAACTCGCACGAGGCTGGTTTTTTTTTTAGAAATAAGTGCATTTGACAAACAGCGAGCGATTAGCAAATGATTGTGTAGGATCTAACTTACCTACACTGTAGGTAATTCCAACTTTTATGACATAAAGCGTTTGATCGCGCAATGATTGTTGATTGCTGTTTCTTACGATATAAGTCTGCGGGGCATTAAGGTTCATGTTGGTTGCTTAAAGTAATGCGTTTAATTATAGTACGGGCCTGGATTTATGCTGGAGGAAGATTGAAGATTAAGAAATGGGCTGGAGAAGGTGGAATGTGCGTTTCATAATTTCGAAATCATATCACAGGCATATGAACCCTTTCCACCTAATACACATATTAAAAGTATCTGCGAATCAATTAAATGTCTATGAAAATTATCCAATTAATATTTACCAAGTCTAGTCTTCCAGACCGGCTTCTTATTCCTATGTGTAACAATTTATCCTAATATTTTGTAAAAATTAAGATTTTTATGTCGTCAATGAAATGGAAAAAAGGCAAAAATGAGGATAATTAATGCATTAACAATCTGTGTTTCCACAAAGCATTTCTTTTTGGCATTCTTAAACTCAGTTCATCAAAATCACTTTGAGGAATGGCCGCCAATGTCGTTTCTATCTAACAAATCAAAAAGTTGTTGTGGGGTATGCATGGCATCCATACTCAGCAGAACTCTTCTTTGGAGCATATAGCATGCGTGCTAAATTGGGTTGAGGTCTGGCGGTTGAGCAGGCTACGGCAGAACGTTGATACGAGCATCGGCAAGAGTGCGTGTTACGACTCTAGCCGTGTGTGGACGTGCATTGTCGTGCATGAGTCGAAACGAATCACCCAACAGGCGTCGCAAAGGGATGATCACGTCTGAAACAATCCTCTCCCCATAAATCCGAGCATTAAGTTTGCCGTTGAACCAAATGAAATCGGTTCTTCCACTTATTCAAATACCGGCCCGAACCATTACGTTCTTGACGTCCAGAGATCCACAAAAATCGAGTACATCTTGTATCCGGGCTTATACTGAAACGATATTCATTGGAAAAGCAAACACAATGCCAGTCTTCTTCCTCCCAATTTCTGTGTTCACGAGCTTAATGTAAACGCGCCCTTGATTGCGGTGTGCTATAGGTGGAACTCCCAGCGATTTACGGGCACATAGACCCACTTCACATAATCGATTTCAGATGTTTTGGTCGCTTATCAGCAAGCTTGAAGAGCTGTGGAGCCTCGTAGCGATCGCCATCAGGGCGATCGTGATACGATTCCGTCGAGCTGTATTTTAGATGTACCGGTCCTGTCTGCAAGTGGTGATGTGAGATCGTCCTTCATGTCACTTGGACACGCTGCTTGTGATACCATTGCGTGTCCAGAGGTGGATTATACTTTGTAATACACAGTTACACTCTGTTTATTGCCAAGAGCGACAGCCACAGTACGTATCCTGGAACCAGCTTGCAACATGTTGACGGCTCTCACCATCTCTTCTCCTGTCAAATTATGTCTTCGGTCTATATGGATGCAATTTTTTTCACTTCCGATATAGAAATTCTAATGGTTTTGTATAAACGCTATTACACACATAGCTGCGGGCAAAATTCACTAATAAATAATTCGTTATAAAACCCAACCCAATATATACACATTATAACTGTAAAATATAAAATAAATATTATCTGGGAAAAAGGATATCGCCAGTGACGAAGACGTACTTCACTGCAAAGTAATAAAAGTATTTTAAACAATGCTCTATGAGAAAATATAAATAATATTAGGTATTTAATCTGAGAAAATTAATGATTATGATAAGAATATTGTGGGTTTTTATTTTGTGTTATTTTCTTTAGCCTTATAATCCCATAATTTATTCATAAACTTTATGAATTACAGGGTTATGAAAATAAATTAACTTTACCACATATAATATAATACTAGCATAAAGTAGTCTAAAGTATTTATAAATACAGGCTAAAAACAAAAATGACGGTAGACGTACAGATCTAACTATATACATAGCAGGAAAGTTGTAGTTGTATTGTGTACAATGTGTCATCATTGCTCTACGATTTTACGTCGTTGGTGTATTTACCTAGAGGACACCCTAACATTCTTTCTGTTGTGTAAAAGGACTAAGGCTCCGTCTCCATTAAACAGTTATGAGGAACCAATTCCCAACACAAACATATTCAGCTAAGTTATGCAAATTTCATAAACCCCTCAACGGGTTGTTTGTAAGTAAAACCACAGTCAATTGATTGCAGTAGCGTCACTTCGAAGAAATGGTCTATTTTGCTGTTGCACTGAAGCACGTCACTTTCATGCATGACATCTACATGCAATTTGATTTGAGTAACGCTGTAGCGACTAGCTTCAATCACAGTTGAGCAGTTACTCACTGTAACTCGCTCAATCTATATCGTTCAGTGAAATATCAGAAACTTGTGGCTTTATTTTGCTCCATGTGGCTTTTATATCATTTTATCTTTTACAGTTGTGTAACTTTTTTGTTGCACAATAAAGTCGACCACATCATCGCTTAACGTGAGGTGCGGTAGTGGCGAAGTGCGAGCCTATCTATTATAAAAAAGTATTTATTCTGTCTATCTGTTATTACCGGAGATAGCCCACAACTCGTCAATATCAAATAATGTGTTCACGCAATCATGCTAAACACATTCGTATCCGTGCGCTTAATTGTATTTTCCCTGGAAGTGACGCTGCTGTTGTTGCAATGTACTGTGGTAAATGCAAATGGGGTGACTATATTGTGTCTCAAATCGGCAGGTATTGACCTTTGTGAACCTAGGTAATAACCTTTGTGCCGAGACTTTGTGAAATCTTACCTACATGCCTTGCATAGGAATTGTTTGAAACGCATATTGGCCGATTTCTGAATTAAGTATTCGACGCTAAGTACGTGCTGATCTCGATTTAAGCATCTGTCACCCTTGATCATCTGCCACTTTAAGTTTTCTGCGATGCTGATCAAGGTTTGAGTATACGTAGTCAAGTCATGCCAAAGTATTCCTTATGTCATACAAAAAACCTTAATTGACGATCAATTGGGTTTCACAACTGAGAACAAGTAAAATTACACAATTTAAAAAATCCCCGACACATTTATCTTGCGAAAACACCCCGATTCAAACAGTAAAATGCCCATAACTTTTGAACGGCTGAACAAATTTTATTCAAACATAGCTAAGAACACTCTCGACCAAATTACCTTTCAAACAAAAAAAACTAAATCGAAATCGGTTCACCCGTTTACGCTCTATGATGTCACAGACAGACAACAGATACACAGATACACAGATACACAGCAACACTCGTAAAAAACATATTTGATCATTCTCGAATTCTTCCTTTTTGGCATTTAGGCTACTTGGAAGGGTGCCGGGGTGACCAATTTTTACGAGCGGCGACAATTAGGTTACCTCCAAAAAAAATAAGGCGATTTTAGGCGATTTCGGAATGAGACTATCTAATACAACATTATCTGAGCAATGATGTAAATAACTGGAAAATAAAATGCTTTTTTCACTATTTTTCATTATACTTCAGTCGCAACAACACAGAGAAATAAAGAAATGCAGAAAAATGTTTTATGTGGAACCAATAATGATTATTGTGGCTAATGCATTTAAGTTTCGAAGAATGTTTCGTGGTATTAGTGAATAATGGTCGTCTTGAGTTTTTTATAAATGGAAAAACTAAATTTTCGGCAACTTAGGGCTCGTCGAATCTGGCTACACTGGTTACATTTGGCAGTTGATAGTGATTCTTGGCGGGAACTTGAAAAAGAGCGGGTTTCAAATTTTTTATAAAAGTTTTTTCCCTAGTTTTGTTCAATTATAGTTGCCAAAAGTACACTAAAACTACACTGATAGTATAAGTCTATCTAGAAAATGGATGGTAACGAGGGGGGCGGGGATAACCCGCCCGTCTCACACAAACGTCCTCGGCCTGAGGACGGAGACACCTCCGGCGGTTTGGACTCTGGTAGCGGCGGCGGTGAGCGTACTGACTCCTTGTATTTACCTTATTTAAAACCAAACTATAAGAGACTATACCCGGAGAACTCCTCCAATACAGAATTTAAAGTGTTTGTGGAAAGTAAAAATGCAAAGGACAGATTTGGCAATAAAAGTCCCATTTATTTAAATTATATTTTCAATAACGAAGTAAAGGGTGTGGTGGTAATTCAGCGTGTAAATGCTAATAAAATTGCAGTTACATTCAGGCAATATAATACGGCAAACAATTTTATAAATAACTCAAGTTTTATGGAGAAATATGAAATAAAAGCATATATTCCTGCAGCACAAATAGAAAAAACAGGCATAATCAGATTTGTACCAGGTAATATTTCGAACAAGGAACTCTACACAAAGCTATCTTCCATTTATGAAATCATTGCTATCAGAAGATTCACAAAAAAAGTGGGTCAAGATCGTGTACCACTACAAACAGTTAGCATTACTTTTTTATCAAATGTATTACCCTTTAATGTGCATTATGACTTGTTTGCGTACAGAGTCTTTGATTACATCCCACCATTGCAGCAATGCTTCTAATGCTTTAAATTTAACCATTCGGCTAAAATTTGTAATTGCAAGCAACGTTGTTCGATCTGCTCAGGGGAGCATTTGTATAAAGATTGTGATAAGCCAAATGAGATCTGCTGCATCAATTGCAGCGGTCCTCATCTAGCAATATCAAAAATATGTCCATTAATGATGAAAAAAATTACTGAAAAGAAATCCAAAATTACTTATGCAAGTGTTGCCTTGACTAAGATATCTCAAAATACTGAATTTCCTCCACTGCCGATGCCAAAACACCCACTTCAAAATGTAAATAAACCTGTAAATATTAAACCTGTATATAAAATTGTAAATAGTAATGTAAATAAATCTGTACATAGCAAGCCTGTTTCCCAGGCTGCCATCAATGATGTCTTACCTTTAGTAGACATCAAGTCTCAAATAATGTCCAACAATGATGTACTAATGGCCCTGGTACAGACATTGGTGGAATTGGGCAATAAGGGTGACTCTACACCCATCACTACAATTACAATAAAATATATATTACTTAAAAATCTATCCAAATAATGGATTTAAGTCCTCCTAGAACATCTCTATTACGTATTGCGCAGTTTAACATTCAAAGTGCTAATAGTAAAAAGCCCTTACTAATTAAGTTCTTGCAAAAACAAAATATTGATGTATGTTTGCTAAATGAAACTTGGATTAAAGACAATAGTAACTTTAAAATACCAGGATATAATATTTATAATAGAAACTCAAAGAATGAACATAATGGAGTAGCCATATTGATTAGGGCATATTTTAAGTATAATATTTTAAATACTAGATTTTATGAAGATATTCAAACAGTTGCTTTATCATTATCCACTGAAAAGGGTAATCTTTCAATACTTTGTGTATATTGCCCTCCTATTTGCGGGCACATCAGAATGAACAGGCTGCGTAATATATTAAGAGATTTACCTAAGCCAATTTTTATGAGTGGAGATTTTAACGCTCATCATATTGCGTTTGGCTGTTTGTCGCCTAAGAGTCGGGGTCGGGATCTGTATGATGTTATAGATGATTCTGAATTGTGCATTTTAAATGATGGCTGTTTTACTACAATTAATAATCCCACACGTAATCCATCTGCTATTGATGTCAGCTTCACTAGTCCGAGTATTGCACCATTTTGCGAGTGGTCTGTGCATGATGATGCTATGGGAAGTTATCATTATCCTACAATAACTGAAATATCTTTGGCTGTTAACAAATATCAAGTTAATCCTCCTGTCGACAAGTTTTTGTATGGTAAAGCTGATTAGAATAAATATCATGAATTATCTGAAATATTATTTGCAGACATGTTGATAGATGAGGCAGATCCTATGTCTTCATATTTAGAATTCTGTATTCGTCTTGCTACCCTGAAGTTGATGGTAATTCCGAAGTTTACTAAACATAATAATTTTAAAAGTAGACCTCCATCACTTTGGTGGAATGATAATTGTGAGCAGGCTGTAGTTGCATCATATAATGCTTTAAAACTGTACAGAAGTGACCCTAATATTGATAACTACATTAACTATAAAAGGCTAGATGCCTTAAAGAAAAGGACAATTTCAGAGCAGAAGAAGAAAGGCTGGCATAATGTATGTGATACTTTTAATAGGACTACTCCTATCAGTAAAATTTGGAATCTTATTAAAAGATTTAAAGGAATTAAAACTGTAAATAAATCTTACAAAGATGAGTTTATTCCTTCATTTTTAGACAAACTTTCAGATAACAGGAACCTATTAGAATCTAATAATTTAAACACTTATTTTGGAAAAAATAACAATAATCAAAATTCAAAATTTTTATTGGAACCTTTCTCATGGACAGAATTCATTTTAAGTCTACAGTCTAGACGTAATACAAGCCCAGGCCTAGATGACTTTCCATATGTTGTGATAAAAAAATTACATGAGTCTGTTCAAATAGTTTTTTTTAAATATTCTCAATTCTCTTTGGAATAAAAAGTTGATACCAGACTCTTGGAAAACACAGTGTGTTATTCCTATACTCAAACCTGATAAATCACCAGATAATGTAAATTCTTATAGACCAATATCTCTATCATCATGTCTCGGCAAAATATTTGAAAACATGGTTAAGGCGCGGTTGGATTGGTATGTGGAGGCGAATGGTATAATCCCTCATGTGCAGTATGGCTTTCGTCGTGGGCTTAGTTGCGTTGACAGCTTTGTATCTTTGATCTCGGACCTGAAAAGGGCAAATAATTTACTGTCAAACACTGTTTGTGTATTTTTAGATGTACAAGGTGCATTTGATAATGTTGATCCTGGAATCCTTGTTTAAATTTTATCCGATTTAAATATCCCTGGTCATTTATGTCAATGGATTTATGAGTTTTTAATTAACAGAACGGTTTATGTTAAGCATAATAATATACTACATGGGCCAAAAATAGCATCAAAAGGCACCATGCAAGGCAATATACTAGTGAAATATGTAAATATTTTGCAATTCGCTGATGACATAGTCTTATATAGCAGTAACCAAAATTTGCAAATAGCTATTGATAAAGTTAATAGTGATTTAAATCAATTATCAAACTATTATAATGGTAAATTGCATCTTAAAATTAATGCATCTAAAAGTAGTTTTATGATTTTTGGCAAAGATGATCCAACCTGCGATATTGTATATGGTGGAGAAGCAATTAGTAGAGTATGTTCAAAGACATTTTTGGGAGTTATCATTGATCAAAAAATTACTTTTGAAGAGCATATTAAACATATTTCACAAAATGCTTTAAAAGGATTGAATATAATTAGATGCCTTGCTGGAGTTTCCTGGGGAGCAGACCCCAAAACATTATCTATTTTGTATAAAGCAATAGTAAGGAGCCATTTTGACTATAGTGCCATAGCTTATCTAAACAGTGCTCATGCCCATAAATTAGACATTTTGCAGAATAGAGCTCTGAGAATTATTTCTGGTGCTATGTGCTCAACTCCCATTAGGGCCATGGAAGTTGAAACTAAAATTATGCCTTTGATTTTGAGACGTCTCCTTCTTACAGAGAGATATTGTTTGAAATTGTTGTACTCAAATAACACACAAATTATTAACAAAATTATACCTTATAAAATCAGTACTTCTGGACCTTTAGCTACTGGTAATTCTCTCTTTATCGGTCATTCCCCAATGCTGCTCAATATTTTCCTGGAAATTGAAAAAAGTTGTTTTAAGATTAAAAAGCAGTGCCCTTGGCCCTGTTATACTTTTTAATATCAAAGCATTATACATCCCATTAAAGTAATACATAGTACAGTTCATAATAATTTTGACATGCTAAACTTTCTTTCGGAAAATAATGAATTTTATACATTTTACACTGATGGCAGTAAAGGAGATAGGATATAGAAGGAGAAGAGGAGGAGGTTATGTGCGTTGTGCTGTGTATGATTCACAGATAAAGTTTACTCAGAGTTTTGTTCTGCATGATGTGTGTTCGATATTCACTGCAGAGGCTTATGCAGTTTTTCAAGCTCTGAGGCGAATTGAAAATGTAAATAATTGTAAATTCTTTTTAATTGTCACTGACTCTTTAAGTTTAATTAAAGGTTTATCTAACCTCAAAATAAATTATAAATCTAATTTTATTTTGTACATTATAAAAGAATAAATTCATCGACATTCGCTCAGGGGCATAGAAATTTCTTTTATGTGGGTGCCATCCCATAAAGGTATTGCTGGCAATGAAATAGCTGATAGAGATGCATTTGAGGGTGTTAATGCTCTTGACCTTACAAATACAATATATGTGCCTATGACTGATTATCTGTATTCTTTAAATGAAAATATTAGGAATCTGTGGATAGAGATGTGGAAGAAAGACCAGGAGACAAAAGGAAGATGGTATGGAAGCATACAAGAGAGCTTACCAGTTAGACCTTGGTACGATCGACTTAAAGATGCCAGCCGAGACTTTATAACCACAATTAATAGGCTGCGTTTTGGCCACAACACAGTGCCATCACACCTTGCAAGACTTGGAATAATTCAAACCAATACTTGTACATATTGTGAAGAAAAAGACGCAGACATGGAACATCTATTCTTCAGTTGTCAGAAATTATTGATTGACAGACTAATGTTAGCCAGTGATCTTAGTGATGTGCTAAACTTAAGTGATAGTTCTTCCCGCCCGCCACCGCTTAAAAATTTATTAAAAGAATTGAACTGTTTTATACCGCTTTACAAATATGTTAAAAGTACAATTCAAAAAATTTAACATCAGTGCAGTACATACTTTATTGTGTTAAAGTGTTACCCATCTAAAAGACTTGGCTTAAAGGTCTTAGCAACCAGGCCATAATCTTCAAAAAAAAAAAGCAGTTGATAGTTGACAAGTCTGTGCTTAAACGGTGATCAAGCGAAATAAATACAAAATAATATATAAACTTATAAAACGAGTGACGAAGAAGACCTTGTCTTCCTTGGAGATGCCTCCACGAAGACCAATGCGTTGAAGAAGACTGTTCACCCTGAATTATCGAAAACATTAGATCGAATGCAAATATTTCACGCCTGATAGATCTCAGATGCTCGAAGAACGGATGGTCAATGGGACTGTTAAGTTCTGGAGTTGCGACCGCGTGGCGGAATACGCAGCGCTTTAAGGCCTCCCTCTGTAGACCGATGACCTGGTTAAGGTCACGGAAATCCGATGTATGAAAGACGCACAGGACTGGTTGATGTGGTGACGCTAGGGAAGTCCTGTATCCAGCAGTCTTTCGGCAGAAATTATGACTTTGTTGAGTGAGATCTTCAAGAAAATATTCAAAATGTGCCAGTGTTTGTGTTTGTAGTCGACAGTAGCTTTTCCTGCGCGAAAACCGACAATTATCCAACAGGAATTATGTGTAAAGTGGAGATGGACCGGTTATATGATGCGCGATAATCAAGGGACATGGAGAAAAGTGACATGGAGAAAATTGACAAATTGGTACACAAGAGATGGGAAAAGATGCCATAGATGGAAATGGGATATGGGAAAGACCGCTGGTCCAAGATGTAGGCAAAAAGTGTAAGCGATGGTGCTCTGTGGTGTTGGCGAGTAGCTCAAGACAGACCCCAGTGGAAACTGTTAGTGGAGGCCTATGCCAAGCACACTGAGATTAGGGACATTTTATAAACTACGTATAGTATTGTAGACTTCAGTTTTATTTCTCTGATTTCAGAATAAAAGGCTTTGTTTTTCCGTTTATTTATTTTTATATCTATTATTTAATGTATTTGTTTTTTGTTATTATATCCTAGGTTCTAATTCTGGTCATTGTGCGTTTTTCAAAGTATATACTTCCAAATACGTTTAACCATTGAGGTGTGATTAACAAATATCCAAACATACAGACTTTCATACCTTTATAGAATAGGTATTATTATTAGGATCCACAATACAAGAAGAGGTTACAACGATGAAATTGTGTACAGAATTTTGCTTTAGTATGATACGATTTTGGTATCAGAACAATAAAAGTTGATAAAAACAACATGACAAGTCTCATTTATTTATTATTTTACAAAATAAGTAGGTAGAACACAGTCCTCCTTCATAATAGCAACACATATCCAATGGCACCGACCCTGACTAATATTGTTTATCTTCGGAAGCTCTTCGATGGCTAGCAAAGTCTTTGGTCATGAAAACCCAGGTCACTCATTAAAATTTTTATCACAACAGTCCACATTTGTTGGTAAATCACAATTGCAATCAGATTCCTATGCATATGCACGATTTCTGTGTGTGTCGGTTCTGTTCCACCTTGAGAGATCTTGTGAAGTTCTGAGTAAAATATTCTGTAGTTCTATTAGGTATCACAAGAACTAGCAACTGCTCGCCTGAACACAATCACTTCTAGTAATTATAAGCTTCAATTCTTGATTTAAGCAATAACAATTTATATTAGATATTATTTTCTTTCGATTAGACATCATTGACAAAATAAAAACGGTTGCCATGACAATCTTGAAGTAATTGACTAGTGCCTACGATCCATTTCATAGTTTTATAATATGGTTGTATACATTTCAAATAGGTATCTATTAAATTGCTTAAATATGAAAAATCAAGTTATTTAAGATTATAACGTCTTTAATAACTTGATTTTTTAAATCTTGAATGAAGTGATATAATAAGAACGTACTTTTTATAGCTGTATAAAATTTATAATAGTAAATTGTATGCAATCTTGTGATATCTCGGATTCCTTTTGTAAAATGGAACGTAAGAGTAAAAGAAAAAGTGAATGGAACTTTGACTAGTGATGTGCCAACTCGGGATAAACACGACTCGAGTTAACCCGAGTTGAAATGCACATAACTCGAGTTGCGCAACTCGAGTTAGCGCAACGTAGCTTCGTTAGTTAGAATTAATTATTTATTTCCTTTATTTGTTAAAAACCACTTTTTTACATATATACATATTTGACAGACTATGTGGATAACTTCCTCGAGAATGTACGAGATGAGGCACAACACCGAGGGAAATGGAAGGAATGGTGGAAGCCTTAGCCCAGAAGTGGGCTAAGGCTTCCCCCTTCTCCAAAAAAAACATTTTAAACTTATACCCTATTCGTTGGGAACAACTTTTTTTCACGTCAAACGGTTATAATCCGACTAATTTAAAAAATACAACCTTGATCGCAAAATGGTTAGTTTTGTAGCATTCTTTAATTTGTTATCATAATATTTCCAAACACCTGGCTATCGTGATGCTTTTTAATGTTGGTTATTTGTTTTGCTTCTACCTTTTTTTTATTCAAACTTTAATAATATTGATATTGTTGAACGAACACATTAAGAAATAATGGTTTAAATGTTTGATATGTGTGTATTTGGTTGTTCTTTATTATATTTTATTTTAGATTTTGGTAATAGCAACTCGAGTTCGGTAGAATACCACTCAAGTCAACTCGAGTTAGCCGCAACTCGAGTTAACTCGAGTTGCACATCTCTAACTTTGACGGGTCCATACTTAAGTAGTTACTTAACTGAGCTAGGTAGATTCTCAATTGAGAAACGTAAAATACTCAAACGCTTCCTAAATTATTTGACAATACTCAACTGCTTTACTTAACTCAGAAACCGGATTAACAGAATACGAATCCCTTATTTAACGTCACGAGTATTTGTATTGTAGCATGTGTTTGAATTTTGTTTTTGAGCAAGTCAAAATAACAATGTATATCAAGCTGTGGGTACGATAATGGTAACAAAACCTGTACCTTATTGTACTGTAACTATTACTATTATATATTGATTAATGGTAATATTTTTAAAGCTTGATTTTTACTGTTTTTTTTTTTTTAATATGATATTATTTAATAACGTAATTGCAATTAATGTATTTGTAATGTGTGTGTCTCAATAATGTAATTTATTTATTTAAATAATGTAATTTGATAATATTGTATTTTAATCGTATTGGATATTAATTGTAATGTTTTAATAATGATTTAAGTAGACTTTTTACTTAATTTCTGTGAATAATTTAGATGTTAGGGTAAATAATTGTTAAAATTAAATTTAATTTAAATTAAATTTAATTATTGTTATTTAATTTAAACTTATTATGATTTTATTTGATTTATGATTGTTTTAAATTTATATTACAATTTATGTGACTTACTCTGTAAATGATGTGCATGTCTGTAAGTGACTTGCTTATACAGGGTCTTTTTTAATGTTTAATTCTAATATTAATGTGTACATAAGTTGTTGGTGTGCCTTATTAATAATATCATAACTATTTGCTGAGCCAGCTAAAGATTAAAGTATTACGACAAACGTGCGGTCGACCATACGTTTACATTAAAAGCATTATAACTAGTAAGGGCTGTATGGTTTTCTTTGCTTCATTTTCATAATCTTTTCTATGCTTTCAAGATTTTGTTATGAGGTATTTATTTAAATTGTTTTTCATTGAGACTGGCATCATAGAAAGCTGGCTGAGTGAAATGCGATACAACACGAAATTTATATAGCCGCACTATCACAAGACTGTAACTCTTTAATAACTTGAAGCCACACGTGATCATTATCATCATCATCATTTCAGTCAAAAGTTTGGTCTGATTTTAGATGATTTTTGGAGAACTCCGACCATTCATTAAATAATAAAAATTAAAACTAAGTTCAGTTATTATTCCTAATTTAATTTATCTACCCTCCACTTACCCAGTTCTCTATCGCCAATCTCGGCAATTTCCTCGTAATCAAGGGAATTATGAACACCACCGGGACCCGACGCTTTCATTATTCTTACATCAATTTCACATAAACTTGTTCCGCTGGAAGGCAAATTTTAAAATGTATAGCCTTCTCTCGTATGTAGGGCTTAATACTTTATTGTATTAGACATTTAATCATCTGGCTTTCTCGAATTTCTGGTAACGAGAAATTTGGCTTATTACTTTGGCTTTCAGTTGTTTGTTTTTGTTAAAAAAAGTAATTGTCTGGTTTTTATTTGATCGCCTCGTATTGTTTTATTTGTGCATAACAAAAGATTTCGCAGTCTATTGTATGCACGTACTTTATTTTTTAATAAGTCTTATACAGTTTAGAAAAATAAACGCTTAATTTTTTGTATTTTTTGGAAACCTCAAATTTTCAGTAATTGTTGGCAGTATTTAACCTGGTTAAATACTGAATAGTTTCATTAACTAATAACTTATCTATGGCCTACCATTGCCATTACCATTTTTGGTCAAGTTTTCACTAAAGGAGGTATATCGTCTGTTTTACTACAATAAGCCAGGAGTTTATATTGAAGCTCGATGTTGGCATGAAAAGATAATGGGCTATCCAGACAAATTGACATTGTGGGTTAACGTCACGAAAATGTTTGGCTCGCTGATGTAAGCCTCAAATTATGTAGATAGCTCTATGTACTTCGTAATTTATAAAATTCTGCACGGATATAGTGGGCTATTAAAGTGGTTTGTTTGACCTTGACCTTGGAACTAAGGTCAAATGATTGATTAATCAATGATACAGCGCCTACGTGTATTTTCATAATTGTATCAATGTTCATGTTCACCATTTTACATATTGTCCACATTGTAAAATTGTGACTTTACTCAACGGAATAATATCCACATTAAATACCAGAAATTCACAACCCCTGAAAGTGAAGTTAACAATCGTGTAAAACGATGTTTCGTAGCCTCACAAAAGAGGTTGCGTTCGTTAATAAATAAAAGATGTCTGCCAACGTCACCGCCACTGAGACGGATAATGTAAGGTATGTTCAGTGTTGTATCGCTTTATTTTCATAGGATTCACGAACGTTGAGATCAATCTCAGTGATGTGTCGGGAAAAGACGCGTGTAAAAAGATGATTTATATTGTCATTTTCTTTCAAAGTTTCGACATTTTCCTCTATGAAGTTGACAGATAGCTAAAGTCTTTTAAAGATAAAGATGATTTATTTGTTAAAACATGTGTTTACATACAATAGGCATGCAAGATGTTCAATTCTTTTTAGCGCTTACATACACGTTTTGCCTTATGAGGCGTACAAATATGTGTACATATTACAAATTGGTTAATTTACTAAAATATAGCAATGTCAGATATTATTAAACTAATCACAATAGATTGGCCTTTATCTTAATTAAATGTCATAAAAATCAGAATTAATCAAATGAAATAATGTCAAAAAAGTAAAATAAATAAAATCTGAAATAATCAATTCAAAAACTTTTCATAAAAAAAACCAAAAATATAATAAAACGAGAGAATTGTTTTAAATGATTTTCATATTTTACCTACGAGTGGTCATTCAGGAATACGCAGGATGGTGAATAATATAAAGAAATATTATTATTGGCCGTCAATTGAGAAAGATGTAGCGGAGTACGTTGGTAAATGTGATAAGTGTAAAAAACAAAAGTTTTCCAAACATACTAAAGAACAGATGCGATGTGGAGGGAAGGAGGGGTTAAGTAAATACCATGTCGTGTACTTGTCCATGAGTCAACTGGAGACTGAAGACCCCAGACTCCCTTTATTAGTGTAATATATACCTAGTCCGTGCGTGACATATATCATAATATAACTATGGACATAGCTTATCTACCTTAACTTAAACTAAGATCTAAACGTGACGTACGTGACACACCACATCACCCTTCCTAAAGTAAAAAAAAAACTTAGTTACATTGTTTTTTTTTTTTTTTTCTCATCTCTTTACATTTTTAAACTTACATTCTAAGTCTTACAGTATAACTTTGTCCTATTTTTATGTATTACATCTATCTTATTTTTATATTTAACTATTACATTTGGTGACTCGTCCTTTACAACTACAAATGGTCCATTATAAATACACTCCAACTTATTGCCTACTTCGTTTTTTACCAAAATCAAGTCACCTTCCTTATAAGTTATAGAATTAAGATTCTTATCATAACAATGTTTCCTTGATAACTTACTTGATACCAAATTTTCTTTTGCATCATTTTGAGCCCTTTGTAACCTGTATTTAAATTCTAAAGGATAATCATCAAAATTATACAAAGGTTCAACACTTTCACCTTGAAGACTACTTGGTAACCTACAAATTTTACCAAAAACTAATTCATAAGGCGTATACTTAGTCACAGTATTAACTGTTGTGTTATAAGAAAAACACCAATATGGAATCCAAGAACTCCACGATGATGGATTATTATCTGTTTGTATCCTTAAATAAGCACCTAAAGTTTTATGAACGTTTTCCAAAGACCCTATACTTTCATGATGATATGACGTTGATAAGATTTTATTGATGCCCAAGACATTACATAGCTCTACCATTACTTTCGAAATGAACTCAGAACCCCTATCCGTAGCAATTGTTCCCGGTATCCCATATCTCAACACAAAATTTTCTGCCAACGCTTTTGCTACCTCATTTGCGGATTTATTTTTTAGTGGATAAGCCTCCACAAACTTCGTAAGTTCACATTGAAGAGTTAATATGTAAACATTACCATTTTCGTCCCTATCAAGTGGCCCCACTATATCTAAATAAATCTTTTCAAAAGATGAAGATGCAGTGGTAGTAACTGTCATCGGTTCTTTAGTATGTTTGGAAAACTTTTGTTTTTTACACTTATCACATTTACCAACGTACTCCGCTACATCTTTCTTAATTGACGGCCAATAATAATATTTCTTTATATTATTCACCATCCTGCGTATTCCTGAATGACCACTCGTAGGTAAAATATGAAAATCATTTAAAACAATTCTCTCGTTTTATTATATTTTTTGTTTTTTTTATGAAAAGTTTTTGAATTGATTATTTCAGATTTTATTTATTTTACTTTTTTGACATTATTTCATTTGATTAATTCTGATTTTTATGACATTTAATTAAGATAAAGGCCAATCTATTGTGATTAGTTAAATAATATCTGACATTGCTATATTTTAGTAAATTAATCAATTTGTAATATGTACACATATTTGTACGCCTCATAAGGCAAAACGTGTATGTAAGCGCTAAAAATAATTGAACATCTTGCATGCCTATTGTATGTAAACACATGTTTTAACAAATAAATCATCTTTATCTTTAAAAGACTTTAGCTATCTGTCAACTTCATAGAGGAAAATGTCGAAACTTTGAAAGAAAATGACAATATAAATCATCTTTTTACACGCGTCTTTTCCCGACACATCACTGAGATTGATCTCAACGTTCGTGAATCCTATGAAAATAAAGCGATACAACACTGAACATACCTTACATTATCCGTCTCAGTGGCGGTGACGTTGGCAGACATCTTTTATTTATTAACGAACGCAACCTCTTTTGTGAGGCTACGAAACATCGTTTTACACGATTGTTAACTTCACTTTCAGGGGTTGTGAATTTCTGGTATTAATGTGGACAATATGTAAAATGGTGAACATGAACATTGATACAATTATGAAAATACACGTAGGCGCTGTATCATTGATTAATCAATCATTTGACCTTAGTTCCAAGGTCAAGGTCAAACAAACCACTTTAATAGCCCACTATATCCGTGCAGAATTTTATAAATTACGAAGTACATAGAGCTATCTACATAATTTGAGGCTTACATCAGCGAGCCAAACATTTTCGTGACGTTAACCCACAATGTCAATTTGTGTGGATAGCCCATTATCTTTTCATGCCAACATCGAGCTTCAATATAAACTCCTGGCTTATTGTAGTAAAACAGACGATATACCTCCTTTAGTGAAAACTTGACCAAAAATGGTAATGGCAATGGTAGGCCATAGATAAGTTATTAGTTAATGAAACTATTCAGTATTTAACCAGGTTAAATACTGCCAACAATTACTGAAAATTTGAGGTTTCCAAAAAATACAAAAAATTAAGCGTTTATTTTTCTAAACTGTATAAGACTTATTAAAAAATAAAGTACGTGCATACAATAGACTGCGAAATCTTTTGTTATGCACAAATAAAACAATACGAGGCGATCAAATAAAAACCAGACAATTACTTTTTTTAACAAAAACAAACAACTGAAAGCCAAAGTAATAAGCCAAATTTCTCGTTACCAGAAATTCGAGAAAGCCAGATGATTAAATGTCTAATACAATAAAGTATTAAGCCCTACATACGAGAGAAGGCTATACATTTTAAAATTTGCCTTCCAGCGGAACAAGTTTATGTGAAATTGATGTAAGAATAATGAAAGCGTCGGGTCCCGGTGGTGTTCATAATTCCCTTGATTACGAGGAAATTGCCGAGATTGGCGATAGAGAACTGGGTAAGTGGAGGGTAGATAAATTAAATTAGGAATAATAACTGAACTTAGTTTTAATTTTTATTATTTAATGAATAGTCGGAGTTCTCCAAAAATCATCTAAAATCAGACCAAACTTTTGACTGAAATGATGATGATGATAATGATCACGTGTGGCTTCAAGTTATTAAAGAGTTACAGTCTTGTGATAGTGCGGCTATATAAATTTCGTGTTGTATCGCATTTCACTCAGCCAGCTTTCTATGATGCCAGTCTCAATGAAAAACAATTTAAATAAATACCTCATAACAAAATCTTGAAAGCATAGAAAAGATTATGAAAATGAAGCAAAGAAAACCATACAGCCCTTACTAGTTATAATGCTTTTAATGTAAACGTATGGTCGACCGCACGTTTGTCGTAATACTTTAATCTTTAGCTGGCTCAGCAAATAGTTATGATATTATTAATAAGGCACACCAACAACTTATGTACACATTAATATTAGAATTAAACATTAAAAAAGACCCTGTATAAGCAAGTCACTTACAGACATGCACATCATTTACAGAGTAAGTCACATAAATTGTAATATAAATTTAAAACAATCATAAATCAAATAAAATCATAATAAGTTTAAATTAAATAACAATAATTAAATTTAATTTAAATTAAATTTAATTTTAACAATTATTTACCCTAACATCTAAATTATTCACAGAAATTAAGTAAAAAGTCTACTTAAATCATTATTAAAACATTACAATTAATATCCAATACGATTAAAATACAATATTATCAAATTACATTATTTAAATAAATAAATTACATTATTGAGACACACACATTACAAATACATTAATTGCAATTACGTTATTAAATAATATCATATTAAAAAAAAAAAAACAGTAAAAATCAAGCTTTAAAAATATTACCATTAATCAATATATAATAGTAATAGTTACAGTACAATAAGGTACAGGTTTTGTTACCATTATCGTACCCACAGCTTGATATACATTGTTATTTTGACTTGCTCAAAAACAAAATTCAAACACATGCTACAATACAAATACTCGTGACGTTAAATAAGGGATTCGTATTCTGTTAATCCGGTTTCTGAGTTAAGTAAAGCAGTTGAGTATTGTCAAATAATTTAGGAAGCGTTTGAGTATTTTACGTTTCTCAATTGAGAATCTACCTAGCTCAGTTAAGTAACTACTTAAGTATGGACCCGTCAAAGTTAGAGATGTGCAACTCGAGTTAACTCGAGTTGCGGCTAACTCGAGTTGACTTGAGTGGTATTCTACCGAACTCGAGTTGCTATTACCAAAATCTAAAATAAAATATAATAAAGAACAACCAAATACACACATATCAAACATTTAAACCATTATTTCTTAATGTGTTCGTTCAACAATATCAATATTATTAAAGTTTGAATAAAAAAAAGGTAGAAGCAAAACAAATAACCAACATTAAAAAGCATCACGATAGCCAGGTGTTTGGAAATATTATGATAACAAATTAAAGAATGCTACAAAACTAACCATTTTGCGATCAAGGTTGTATTTTTTAAATTAGTCGGATTATAACCGTTTGACGTGAAAAAAAGTTGTTCCCAACGAATAGGGTATAAGTTTAAAATGTTTTTTTTGGAGAAGGGGGAAGCCTTAGCCCACTTCTGGGCTAAGGCTTCCACCATTCCTTCCATGTCCCTCGGTGTTGTGCCTCATCTCGTACATTCTCGAGGAAGTTATCCACATAGTCTGTCAAATATGTATATATGTAAAAAAGTGGTTTTTAACAAATAAAGGAAATAAATAATTAATTCTAACTAACGAAGCTACGTTGCGCTAACTCGAGTTGCGCAACTCGAGTTATGTGCATTTCAACTCGGGTTAACTCGAGTCGTGTTTATCCCGAGTTGGCACATCACTAGTCAAAGTTCCATTCACTTTTTCTTTTACTCTTACGTTCCATTTTACAAAAGGAATCCGAGATATCACAAGATTGCATACAATTTACTATTATAAATTTTATACAGCTATAAAAAGTACGTTCTTATTATATCACTTCATTCAAGATTTAAAAAATCAAGTTATTAAAGACGTTATAATCTTAAATAACTTGATTTTTCATATTTAAGCAATTTAATAGATACCTATTTGAAATGTATACAACCATATTATAAAACTATGAAATGGATCGTAGGCACTAGTCAATTACTTCAAGATTGTCATGGCAACCGTTTTTATTTTGTCAATGATGTCTAATCGAAAGAAAATAATATCTAATATAAATTGTTATTGCTTAAATCAAGAATTGAAGCTTATAATTACTAGAAGTGAATGTGTTCAGGCGAGCAGTTGCTAGTTCTTGTGATACCTAATAGAACTACAGAATATTTTACTCAGAACTTCACAAGATCTCTCAAGGTGGAACAGAACCGACACACACAGAAATCGTGCATATGCATAGGAATCTGATTGCAATTGTGATTTACCAACAAATGTGGACTGTTGTGATAAAAATTTTAATGAGTGACCTGGGTTTTCATGACCAAAGACTTTGCTAGCCATCGAAGAGCTTCCGAAGATAAACAATATTAGTCAGGGTCGGTGCCATTGGATATGTGTTGCTATTATGAAGGAGGACTGTGTTCTACCTACTTATTTTGTAAAATAATAAATAAATGAGACTTGTCATGTTGTTTTTATCAACTTTTATTGTTCTGATACCAAAATCGTATCATACTAAAGCAAAATTCTGTACACAATTTCATCGTTGTAACCTCTTCTTGTATTGTGGATCCTAATAATAATACCTATTCTATAAAGGTATGAAAGTCTGTATGTTTGGATATTTGTTAATCACACCTCAATGGTTAAACGTATTTGGAAGTATATACTTTGAAAAACGCACAATGACCAGAATTAGAACCTAGGATATAATAACAAAAAACAAATACATTAAATAATAGATATAAAAATAAATAAACGGAAAAACAAAGAGGAACGGAGGAACAAATTAAGAGGTTCGGGCATCACCTTGTCCGAATTTTTAACAAAGGGGCGACATGACATATTCTTAGCTGCAAGGGAAAGATTTGGCGTTTCCAAGAGCTGGACTAAGGCGGGCTGCGTATATGTTCTTGGTGCCAATGATACGCGTCATCGGGTCGAGTCTTTTGCTGACTTGGACAAGATTGCGCCAATTCCTTGTGAGCCGAAGCAGAGCGATCCCAAAGCGCCAGTGCCGGGCTTTGTTCCGAACGCTGGTCCTATGAAGACCACAAGATTGAAACGTACAGCTGCTGTGAAAAAGTGATTTCATCTTTGTGATATTTACTAAGGGACCGGGTAATATTGTTTTATATTTATTAAGTTTTGTTTTTCACCTTCACATTATTTTTAATTGTGTTTACAATTTTACGTCAGACAAAATTGACATAAGTCACTGTCAGCACTGTCTACTGTCAGTTTGACGTCAATTGTTTTTTATGGGTGCGTTCCGTTTTAGGTAACGGCGCACTGGTAAAAGACATAATTTGGAATAATATTTTATTTTTATGATTCTTGTTGATAAACTGTTTAATTTGTTCACCTTATAAGTTATTTTGGTTGTGCTAGTGTTACCCGGTCACTCATCTAGTTTTTTGTTTAAAATCTACGTAATAACGCAACCGGCAGGTGAACTTTTTATTGGTTTTTAGTTATAAGATATAATAATAATAATAAATAATAAAAAGCCTTTTATTTCCTTAATAAAATTCAATTTACAATGATATTATTTATGAGCATGCATATTAGTAAAATCAAATAAATTAATTCTTTAAGAAATTATACAATTGTTCAATTGTCCGCTACTATTATGTAATTATTCAATTCAATCATTATCATTAATATCTAGTTGTTCAATTCATTTACTGTTACAATACAATTATTAAATTAAAATATTATTACTATATAACTATTTCATGCAATTTCATTATTTTACAATTATTCAATACAATTACAATTATTAAATTAAATTACTATTATTATAAATTTATTCAATTTAAATACCACTATTTTACAGTTCAATTCAATAATTATATTTCTTTCTTGATTTTACTTTATTTATTTATTAAGGACCTCTCTATAGAGTATAGGCCTCCTCCATTTTTCTCCATGTAGTTCTGTCCCTCGCTTTTTCAGTCCAATCTTTGCCCGCTGCTTTCAAAATTTCATCAAGCCATCTCTCCGCTGGCCTGCCTCTGGTTCTCTTGCCAACAGGTCCCTTCCACAGAGTAATCTTCTTGGCCCACCTGTCTTCGTTCATACGTGCAATATGGCCGGTCCACTTCCATTTCAGTCTTTTGCAATGTTCCAGAGCATCAATCAACTTTGTTGTTTTTCTTATATCTGTGCTTCTCTTTTTGTGTATCAATTTTAGATTAAGAATGCTCCGTTCCATGGCTCTTTGTGTTGTTAATATTTTGTTCCTGGTTTGTTTATTGAAAATCCATGTTTGGGATGCATAGGTGAGAGAAGGTAGGATACAAGAGTCCAACACAATTTTCTTCAGCTTCATTGAAATATTGGACTTTAGAATTTCTTTCATGCTCCAAAATTTATTCCACGCCATGTTTACACGTCTCAGTAACTCATTTTGATGTCTAGACTTTTTAAAAGACACTTGTTTGCCTAGATACGTGTACTCTTGGACATATTCTAGTAAGACATTGTTAATGTGTATGGGTGCCTTAATGCTGTTTGTCATAATTTTGGTTTTCAATGTGTTTAGTTCCAAACCAATTTCATTGCTGACACAATTAATTTCATTCACCATTGACTCCAATTGCGATGAATTTTCTGCGAAGAGTATGATGTCATCGGCGAATCTGAGATTACTTAGAAACTGACCGTTGATGTCTATACCTTTGTTTTTCCACTTTAATGTTTTCATGATGCTTTGTAGAACGGTAATAAATATTCTGGGAGAGAGGGGGTCACCTTGACGAACGCCTCTACATACATCAATTTTCGTGCCTGTTTTATCTAATATTACTCTACTTGTGCTTTTCTTATATATGTCTTGTATGAGCTCTATAGTTTCCGATGGTACATCACATTCCTGTAAGGCTCTCCACATGCTGGTATGGGATATAGAGTCAAATGCTTTAGCATAGTCGATGAACGCTAGGTAGAGTGGGCGTTTCATTTCCTCGTATTTCTCTATAATTAGTTCTAATGAGTGGATGTGGTCTATAGTTGAATACGTACTTCTAAATCCCGCTTGCTCCACTGGCTGGTGTTCTTCGGTATATTTCGCAAGGCGTTTCTCGAGGCATGAAGCAAATAGCTTGTAGAGATTTGATTGTAGGCTGATTGGTCGGTAGTTACTTATGTCGGCAGGGTTTCCTTTCTTGTAGATCAGCACTATGTCTGATTTCGCCCATTCAGTAGGAATTTTTCTGTCGTCTAGTATTTTATTGAACATGGTGGTCAAAGGTTGCACTAGGAGAGTTGAAATGGCTTCGTTTGGTATACCGTCTGGACCGTTGCTCTTTTCCTTCTTTAAAGACTTTATCTTGACCAAAATTTCTTGAGCAGAGAATCTTTGTATTGTAGTATCAACTCTCTGTAGAGGTAGAGTCTCTATACTCGACGGCATTTTGCAAGTGTAGAGATCCCTATAAAATTCAGTGGCGGCTTTTATTATTCCAGGCCTAGAGAACGTTTCTCTGTTACAGGTGGAGTTCTTTTTCAAGCAAGGAATCCATTTCTTAGATGTTGTTAAATCTTTCATACCTTTTTTCACACTGCCTGACTTCTTCAGATATTTTTCAATTATTGTTAGTCTGTAGTCTTGATATTCTTTTCTTATAATTTTATGGATGTTTTTATATAAATAACATTTCTCATTTTTCTCTTCTGATGTTAATTTTGCTTTGTTTATTAATTCGTTTCTTCTTGTAATGAGATTTCTTGTTCTGTCTGAGATAACGTAGTGTCGTTTTGTTTGTGTGTTGTTATTACGTATAGACTTTAAACTTTTATCGATTGCTTGCTTAATTTTTTCATAGTACGTTTCTACATCATCATTTTCTTCTAGTTTTATGTTCAAAATGTTTAACTTTAAAGCTTCAGTGTACTTTTCTTGCTCATCTATAGTTTTTAGTGAAGATTTGTTACTTTTATATGTGGCTCTCGATTTTTTGGTGTTGGTTAACAATAGAGTACTTCTCACAAGTCGGTGGTCGCTCAGGAACGACAGATTGCTGATCACTTCAATGTTAGTAATTTTATTTTTTAGATTTGACAGTATATAGTCTATCTGGCTTTTATTTTTATTTGGAGAAAGCCATGTCCAAATTTTGCTGCTTTTCTTTTTGAATAGGCTATTGATAACGAAAAGATTATTTGCCCAGCAGAACTGAAGTAGAGTTTCACCTCTCTTGTCTCTTTTTCCAAAGCATGAGTTTCCCAATATTCTGTCTTCGCCTCCCAATTTTTGACCAACCCGGGCATTAAAGTCACCCATGACTATAAGGTTTTTTCTGCAATATTTAAGAGATTCTTGTATTTGATCATAGAATTCTTTTATTTCCAGTTCGGTTGCGTCACAGGTCGGCGCATGAACCTGGACAATGGATAGATTTGTGTTCTCAAAATTCAGGTGTAATATGCAGATTCGTTCGTTGATTGCAGTAAAACTGTCTATGTTATTTTTTAGGTGCTTTTTTATGAGGAAACCTACCCCATATTGGCCTTTAGTCTCACCAAAGTAACAGAATATATGGTCTTTGCTTTCTTCTATATTATAACCTGTACGTCTGATTTCTGATAGACCGATGATGTCGTACTTGATAAATGATACTGATTCCTTGAACTCTAGCAGCCTTTCATCTGATAGTAATGATCGAGCATTGTATGTGCATATGTAGATAGGGTGGAGTGGAGGGTTTTGGTCTGTGACCCCCGCGGTGACCGGCCGTGGTGGGGGACATAAAGAGGTCGCTTTTTTATGTCATTTCTTAGTTAACAGCTGATTCGATGGGGACTTAATTTTTAGAGGTACTTTTCTGTTCTCTCTCAACAGCTGTCACTACTTCCGGTGACTGTGATAAGTTTCTTTTTTGACGTTCATGTTGAGTATTTACTTTTTCTGGTATGATTACTAGTTTGTTGTATTTTAAATATGCCTTTTTTCCCTGTTCTCTTTCTTTTTGTAGTTGGATATTTAGCTTCTTTCTCTCTTCAAGAACTTCTGGGGGAAAATCTTCCTTAATGTAAAAAGTACCAGAAATTTGCAGCATTTTCTTGTTTTTGAGTAATTTTATTTTTTTGCCCATAGTAACGAAATTAACAATTATAGGTCTTATCTTGTCAGATTTTTTCCCCATGCGCGAAACGCATTCAATATCTCCTTCTTGGCAGTCTACTTTCATAATATTATTTATTATATCTAAAATTTTATTCAGTAAGCTAAAGTAGCTATTCTCAGTTTCTTCTACCCCAAAAAATATCAGATTTTTCTTTCTTAATATTTTATCAAATTTCTGAATTTTTTGTGCTTGTTCTTCTGTAATTTTTTCTAATTGTTGTTGTCTTGTTTCGAGTTTAGTAAATTTTTCATCTATATTTTCACTTATACTATTTATATTTTTATTAATACTCTCTTTCATTTCTTTTAGCTCTTTTGATTGTTCATCGAACTTTGTTTGCAAAACTTTTAACATTTCTGTAATTTGTTCCATTTTTTATGTTCCTGCCCTCTAGCGAAATGTTGTGGTACTAACTTCAACGATGCACTTCTGCTAGGTTGTTATTATAGATCGCAGTCTTTGTATCTATGAAAGCTAAACAGTTCAGCCGGTTTGTAACAGATGTCGCTTTTTCCAAAACTTACATTTAACGGATCAGTGATTGTGCGTTTTTGGAATTTTTAGGTTAGAATGTTCACAGATTAATTTGATCCAGTGTTTCACAGTGTTATTGTTATTGTTACACACTTTTTCACTCACGATATTTGTATTTCTAGTAAAATGTTTCAATGTTTATGTTCTTATGGTTCGATTTATAGGCAGAATAAGTTGGTAGTTTTTTTTCACTTTTTGCACTTTATAATGAACTTTCAAGAGTCATCACATAACTACATTTATTTAAAATGATTTGTTTTCACTTTTACTTGCTTTTTAATTGGGTTTTGCACTGTTTCACGGGGTATTTATATTTTTTTTTAACACGATAATCTCAGAGCCGTTGTTTACTGTTGCGCTGCAGCGCCCTCTCTAGTTATAAGATAGGGTTTTATATATTAATATTAGGAAATATTTATGTCTATTGATGACAGCAGTGTTAACAATAGTTTTTTTTCGGCAGGCAGCGATGACAGTTTGGTGAGCATACCGTCTCTTGCAGACAGTCTTGAGGCGCAGTTCTCTGATGTTCCGAGGAATTTTAACGTGATTCATATTAATTCCAAGAGTATTCCGGCCCATTACCACGATATGTTGGCAAGTTTTGACTGTAGAAACATTAATGCTATTCTTGTATCCGAGTCATGGCTTAAACCTTGTCTCCCTTCAACTAGCTACTCTCTTCCTGGTTTCGTACTCATAAGAAACGACAGGACGGCTGGTGGTGGTGGTGGTGTTGCCATATACCTCCGTGCACACATTCCCTTCTCTGTAGTCCATATGTCAGCGCAACCACCGCCATCAAATGCTGGTGATCATCTCTTTCTTGAGGTCGAACTTCACCACTCGAAATTACTTCTTGGCGTCTATTATTGTCCCTCCTTACGCATCAATTTCTTCGCATCGTTTGAAAAACTCTTAGAACATCTGGTCCCTTCTTACAGTCATAGCATAATCATGGGTGATTTTAACACTTGTCTCCTGAAAAAAGACCATCGCTCTTCTTCTCTGACTAATGTTGCGACTTCTAGCAATCTTTCCATTCTGCCGCTATGTGCTACTCACCATTTTCCAAACTGTACTCCTTCGCTTCTTGACTTGATTTTTGTCTCCTCTCCTGATCGCGTGGCTAAGCATGGCCAATGCGCAGCCGACGCTTTTTCACATCATGACCTGATTTTTCTTTCTTATAAAATTCGTCCACCTAAGGCTAAAGCCAAAATTCTCATGCAGCGCAATTTTAGTGGTATGAACGTTGACAGACTTTGCGAGGATGCCAGCAATATTGATTGGTCTCCTCTGCTTGCCTCCACGTCGGTCGATGAGCAGGTTAATGTCTTTACTGCTAAACTCATCGAGCTTTATGATGTTCATGCTCCTGTACGAGCTGTTAAAGTTAGACATTTGCCGGCGCCGTGGCTGACAGATGAGATCAAAAAGTTAATACACAAAAAAGTTGCGGCAAAGGCCAAATTTAAGCGACGACCTACTGATGCGAATAGGGACAAATATGCCTCTATCCGCAAACTCTGCAACAAGGTGTGTAGGAATGCTAATCGCCAACACATTCATAACTCTGTCCAAAACGGAGACGCATCCAAAGTTTGGAATTTTCTAAGATCATTGGGGGTCGGTAAAACGCGACAAGAGTCAATCCCTAAAGATTTAGATATCGATGCATTGAATAATCATTTCGCAGCTTCGTCCAATTTCGATAGGACAGTAAAATTGAATACGTTGGATTATCTTTCATCTCTTTCGACTCCCAGTTATGCTCCATTTGTTTTTAGTCAATTCACCGCATGTGATGTTAAGAAGAGCATACTATCAATTACTTCCAATGCAGTAGGAAGTGACTGTATCAGTCGTAAAATGTTACTCCCGGTGCTGGACGTTATCCTTCCTGTCATTTGCCACATCCTTAACTTTTCTGCGTCTAGCGGTGTCTTTCCATTATCATGGAAAGATGCACAGATTATTCCTTTACCAAAAAAGTCCAATCCCACATCCTTTTCTGAATACCGTCCAATATCTGTCTTACCATTCCTTTCCAAAGTCCTAGAACGGTTAATCCATAATCAAATAAGCACTTTCCTATCCAAAAATAATCTCCTCAATCCCTTCCAGTCCGGCTTCCGTCCTGGTCACAGCACCTATACAGCTCTTCTCAACATTACGGATGATATTCGGTCAGCCATGGAAAGCAGTAATCTGACGGTCTTGGCATTGCTCGATTTCAGTAATGCTTTTAATACTGTTGATTTCGATGTTTTGCTTGGCATTCTATGCTCTCTTAATATATCTCCATCGGTGGTTGACTGGTTTCGTAGTTACCTGTTCGGGCGCCGGCAACGTATTAACATCGGAGAGAAGTTGTCTTCCTGGTGTAGTACTTCTGCCGGGGTACCACAGGGTGGCGTTTTATCCCCTTTACTTTTCGCAGTTTTTATAAACTCAATTTCCAATGAACTAATTTCTTCCTACCATCTTTATGCAGACGATCTGCAATTATACTCGCGAGCTCCTCTCGGAAGGCTGTCTGAGGCTATAGCTACCATCAATCTTGATCTGGCTCGCATTTGCGATTGGAGTAAGAGGTATGGGCTTATGGTCAACCCTGTAAAGACGCAGGTAATTGTAGTGGGCAGTTCTAGAATGGTTTCTAGAATCGACTGGACGTGTCTTCCCCAAGTTATGTTTGACAATTCAGTTATTCCATTCAGTGAGAAAGTTAGAAACTTGGGGATTTTCATCGACAAGGACTTCTCTTGGACTGCTCAACTGCAAGAAGTCAGCCGTAAGTTGTTTTCATCTGCTGCAACTTTGAGGAGACTGCGTAATTTTCTTCCGACTGCCACTAAGATTGCGCTTGCACAATCTCTTCTTCTTCCCATCCTTGATTATGCTGATGCCAGCTATCTTGACCTTACTCAAGAACAACTCGATAAACTTGAGCGACTTCAAAATGTTTGTATACGGTTCATATTTGGTTTGCGCAAATATGACCATGTTTCAGAATTTCGTGTAAAGCTCAAGTGGTTGCCAATTCGCCTTCGCCGGAATGCTCACATTCTTTCTCTTTTGTTTAATGTGCTCTTTACTCCTTCTACACCTCTTTACCTCAAAGATCGTTTTCAGTTTATCTGCGATTCCCACACGAAATCTCTAAGGTCATCAGATAACTTGCGACTTAGAATGCCAATGCATTCCACAACTTTCATGGATAAATCCTTTACTGTCCAGGCTGCTCGTCTGTGGAATGCATTGCCTGACCCAATTAAACGTGCTCAGTCGTTGCCTGTATTTAAAAAACTCATCAAAGAACATTACCTATCGCTGTGATTGTGCTCTTTGTTTTTAGACATAATGTGCTATGAATATTGTAAATCATTTACTTTCATTGCTTATATATTTGTATGTATGTATTTATGTATCTATTATTTAGCATATGTATTTATTTGTGTTTTTAGAAAATATGATTGAAATTACATTATGTTCATTGTTGGTATTGTCGCACCAATGACAACCCCATGTCATGTCCAGGTAATCTCTGTCCATTCCAGGTTGCCTGGAAGAGATCGCGGTATGCGATAAGGCCGCCCATTGTATGTTTTTAGTATTAAGTTTCTTTTTCTTGTTTATTATGGTGTACAATAAAGTGTATATAAATAAAATAAATAAATAAATAAAACAGTGTCAAAAAGAGTAAAATAAATAAAATTTGAAATATAAATTCATAAAATGTCATGAATAATATTATATAAGTTTACACTATTATAAAATTACAAAAATTTCACGAAATAGAAAATAAAAACTTAAAATGTCATAAATTCAGATTAATAAAATAAAACAATGTCAAAAAAAAACACAAAATAAAATTAAACCAAAAAAAGAAATGTCGAACCAAATTTTTTTTTTTATGCCTGCCGCCAGAAATAATTGGTGGTCGTATACCAAAAAAATAATAACTGTAAGTGAAAGGATTGAAATTAAGGCAGAATAAATGCACATTTTTACATGACTGCCCAAAAGAGGAGTGTGAAGTTTAACCTTAAACGGCTTAACCAATATCAATTTATGTGGTATTTTTAGAAATGTAGTTGATGAAAATTAAACAAAAATAAAATAGGCGAGCCATGGTTCATGTAAAAAAGGACCATCCAGAACATTTTACTATCATCGTCTAGGTAGTCAAGGGCTTGCTTTCAAGCCCCGTTTGTCTAGTGGTTGCAAGACTACTGCTGAGCTGAGGTCCTGGGACGATTCCCGCGTCGGAGAAAGGGTTATCGGGTTTTTATATACGAAACTTCTCAGTGGCAGCTCGTATTCTAGTCTTGTAGCCGGTTGATGGCCATAGGCACGTCCCCATTACCTTGGACTTAAATATAAGTTCTAGCGAAATTAATGTGGGTATACTAAAGATAGGTGGTGAAAACCATTTTTTCTCAACAATAAGAGTCGTGCTCACTGAATTTTGTATATAACCATGGACATGGTAATTGAAAATAATATGGTGTCCAAGTGATTTTTAATTATTTAAAAAGTACTCGAAAAGAAAAGAAGAAGTTCACAAGAGAGACGGTACGTTAATTATTATATTATATTATTATACTGTGATACATCAGCACGGATGAAGAAGAAACCAGCACACTAATTACACCATCGCATATTATATACTAAGCAATTATGTACAACATTCCATTTAGGTATTTGCAATCTATCAAACACAAAGCGCCATCACTCAAACAGGCTTTCCATTATAAAATACTGTCACACTAAACTTATACTCTATCGCAGAAACGCATCAAATAATAATTACGTCGCACTACGCTTAATCGCATTTCAAATTTATAGTGCTGCACACTGCGAATTCTAATGCGATTCTCAATAATCGAATTTTCCGCTTGAATTGAGCTATTGACCCTATTGAGTGCGAAGCTTTGAAGCGAGGATATGTGTCGGATTGCAAAGAGGCGGGGTTATACTCATGAAGGGACCTAAGCGTTTGCCCATCTTTGAACCGTAGATTTGAATAACGTGTAGGTATTTCAAATATAGAATAATGTTAGGTAGTGGAAGAGCTGTTTGATTTTGCTTGAGCCTGTAAAGGAAATAACTTGGGAAATAAACGATGTATGAACTGTGTGAAACATGATAATTATGTGAAAAGGGGTGAGATGGCGACTAATAAAATAAGTACTATAGAAAAAGAAGATGTATTGCACTGATCCCAAATAAATTCAGATAAGGGCCAAAGAATGATGATGATGCTGTAAAGACATCCAATATACTGAAATATGCTATCAATAGATATATACATATGTCTCTCTTCGAGTTTATGAGTTCCGGTCGGGTAGTTAACTTGTCAACACGAATGCTATTGTCACTCGCGAAATTAATTTAATAACTGTGCACAAAGTGTCTATTAAGTGTGTTTTTATCAAGAATCCGTTCAAGCATCTGCAAAGAAACATTTTGAGATCAAAAACACAGTGCAAACGATAATTTTCACTCGTAAAAAGTGTAAACAAAATCTAAAAAAGTTTGTGAACTACCCTCAAAGTGCACGCTAATCTTAAACGCGCTGTACCAACATAACAATCAAAACAAACAAACGTCAAGTGATATTGACACTATTGACAGTCGGAGGGTTGCCAGCAAAGGAAACTAAAAAGTGCCAAAAGCTAAAACGTCATCATGGACAAAAATACGGAGATTTTATTATCAAAACTCGAAGAAAAGCTGAACCAACAAACTCTAACAATAACAAAGTCTGTCACCGAAAATGTACTTGAAGCATTAAACGAGAAAATGAAAGTTATTGCGGAGGAAAATATTATGCTTAAAAGCAAGGTAACTGAACTCGAACAGAAGCTTAACTACATAAATAAAGAAAAGCGTAAAAACAACCTTGTATTTTTTGGGACGAAGGAATCAGGAAAAACTGAATGTGAACTCGTCGATTATATAAAAAATGTAATTTCAGACGTGGGCATAAATATAGACAGTAGTGAAATAAAAAATGTATACAGAATTGGACGATGGACTTCCAGCCCTAAAAATCGTCCTGTGGTAGTCTCACTCACAACCACATGGAAAAAACACCTTATCATGAAAAACAAGGCCAGCCTTCCATCAGGCATCAATATTAAAGAAGATTTCCCCAAAGAAGTATTGGAAAAACGTAAACAACTACAGCTGCAAGTTGAGGAAGAGAAAAAGAAAGGCAACATAGCATTCCTGAAATACGACAAAATAATAATAAAAACGCCATTGCAAGAAGAAAAAAATAAAAGGAAAAGAGAGGAGTCACGTTCGCCCGCTATGTCGACTCAAAAGAAAAGTAACGCACAGAGTAGTCCAGACAGTGTGACGATTAAAACAACAACAACAGAAGTCCAAAAACCTGGTATACTTAAATATATCGAACGTGGAAGAGGTTCTACATTATCAGAGCAGTCAAAAAACTAGAAGCCCATATCGAGACCCGGAACCAAAACAAACAACCGAAGAGAACTGATTTGCGACAACTAGCAAAACCTAACCGTCTCCCAGCACGGCTGGTCCCCGCGGGAGCACTAGACCGAAACCCTCCAAACGAAAGACGCAACTTACTATATATAGCAACATTAAATACAAGAACCCTTTCAACCCACGAAAGCTTATTAGAACTTGAAAAATCACTAGAAAAAGTAAATTATGATATACTAGGCATAAGCGAAGTGCGAAGATTAGGTGAAAAAATAGAGGAACATGGTAGTTACATACTGTACCATAACGGAAAGATTGCAGGTCAAAGAGGCGTAGGATTTGTAATAAAACGGACGTTAAAGAAACACATACAAGAACTGATAGGCATATCTGATAGATTAGCTATACTAAACATTAAACTACCAGGATTTAAGAAGGCATGGTCTATCATACAAGTGTACGCACCAACAGAAAGGGCTGAGCTGCCAATACTTGAAGCTTTCTACGATGAGATGTCACTAGCTATAAAAAACAATGCAGACAAACATATAGTTTTGATGGGTGATTTTAATGCGCAAATTGGAGCAAGGCAAAACAATAACGAGCACATACTTGGCAGGTTTGGCCACGGGTCACGAAGTCGCAATGGTCAAAAGCTGGCGGAATTCTTAATGGAGCACAACCTATCAGTTTTAAATTCAAACTTTAAAAAGAATAAAAAGAATAAATGGACCTGGATTTCCCCAGATGGATCTTATAAAAATGAAATTGATTATGTAACAAGCAACTGCCCTAAAGCTTTCACTGATACTAAGGTTATAAGCAATCTCAATTTTAATACGGATCAACGCATGGTGCGCTGCGCTCTCAGAAACTCCCAAAGAAAAACACCGAGGAATTACATAAATACCAGCAAAATCACACAGACAAGACAAACGAACCAGAAAAAGTGTAAATCTTTCGACGAAATTAACAAACTGATTGCAAACCACGAAATGGAAATAACACAGAAGTATGAAATGTTGGAGAAAGAATTACAATGTATCCCTGCTATAAATAACAACACTCAAAAAAGTAATAAGTACCAACTAAGCGATCATACCCTGCAACTAATCGAGGAAAGAAAAGAGTACATAAGTAGCCTAAACAAAAAAGAAAACAGAAAGCTTATTGCAGACTTAAGCAAACAAATAAGAGAAAGCATACGAAGAGACCGCAAAGTCAAGAGACTAAAAACGCTCGAGCACCACATCCAAAAAACAGGCGGCGTGAAAAAGGCTTTGAAAGAACTACGAGAAACGGGGAAAGAATGGATACCTAAGCTTAAGAAAAAGTCTAAAACCACCACTTTAAGACAGAACATCAAAGACTTAGCCACGAATTTCTATCGCCAACTGTATGCTATCCAAAACCAAAGTACCACTTGTTCCCATGATAAAATGTTCGCCAATCAATCCAACGAAACGAACTCAGAATCTATAGCGGATATATTACCATGCGAAGTGGAAAGGGCGATAATGAGTCAACGAATGGAGAAATCACCAGGGCCAGATAAAATCACTAACGAAATAATGAGGGCAAATATAGATGAACTGATTCCAATCTTAACGAATATTTTTAATGAAATTATAATAAGTGGCAACATTCCGGAAGCATGGACAGAATCCCACATCATCCTACTGCACAAAAAAGGCGACAAGGAAAACATAGAAAACTATAGACCGATAAGTCTGATGTCAAACCTGTACAAAGTTTTTGCAAAGATTATACTAGACAGAATAAGCACACTGCTAGACGAACAACAACCAGTTGAACAGGCAGGATTTCGAAAAGGCTATTCGACGATTGACCACATTCATACGATTAGGCAGGTATTAGAAAAATATAAAGAATACAACAAAACAATTTATATAGCTTTTATAGACTACGCCAAGGCTTTCGATAGCTTACATCATGAATACATTTGGGAAAGTCTTGACGAACAAGGAATAACAGGTACCTACATCAAAATCTTAAAAACTATCTACTCGAACAGTAAGGCCAGAATACAGCTGGAATCCTTAGGAAAAGAATTTTGTATACACAGAGGAGTGCGGCAAGGAGACCCTCTATCCCCAAAATTGTTTTCTGCAGTATTGGAAAATGTCTTCCGCAGGCTTAACTGGAACAAGTACGGCATCAATATAAATGGGGAAAGACTTCATCACCTCAGATTCGCTGATGACCTGGTATTACTGGAAGAAAACCCGGGCAGTCTTGAGTATATGATCAATAATCTAAATGAAGAGAGTATGAAAGTAGGGCTAAGAATGAACACCAATAAAACCAAATTAATGACTAATAGTGTAAAAACAGAAATTAGGATAAAAGGAGATTTGCTGGATTATGTGGAAGAGTACATGTACTTGGGTCAAGTTATTTCTATAGAAGACCAGATGACGAAAGAAGTTAAACTCAGGATCGCAACTAGTTGGAAGAAATACTGGTCGCTGAAGGAGATAACGAAGTCCAAAGACTTAGGCATGTCAATAAAAAGAAAAACATTCAATTCTTGCATACTACCTTGCTTAACGTATGGTTGCGAAACTTGGACCCTCACAAAAGCACTAAGAGAAAAGCTCGCCAGAACACAAAGAGCAATGGAGAGGAGCATGACGGGATATAAACGTCAGGACAAAATTAGAAACATAGATCTCAGAGAAAAAACAAAACTCACCGACGTACTCATGCGAATCGATCTGCAAAAGTGGAGATGGTCAGGACATACGATGCGTGAAAAGGTAGGAAAGTGGAGCAGGAAGGTAATAGAATGGTACCCAAGAGACAGTAAAAGAAATCGAGGAAGACAGCACTCAAGGTGGGAAGACGAACTTAGATTAACTGCTGGACCAAAATGGAGAAGGGTCGCCCAAGATAGGCACCAGTGGAAATCTTTGGAGGAGGCCTTTGCCAATAGGCACACCGAACTAAGAGATATTTTATAGTTTATTTTGTATTTTTAACAATAGTGTAACAAATGTATATATTCGGAATAAAAGGCTTAATTATTAATTATTATTATGTCTCTCTTTGACATGGTGCCAAGAGATAAGTAGAAATCAAACTGTGTGTGTTTTATTATTATTTGACAAAAAAACGGTGCAGCAAAACATCAGGAGGACACAGCATGTCTTAGAACCAAAAGTTTGAATACATGTGACATACACCAACCCGTACTGGGCCCGCGTAGTGAATTACGGCCCATTCCCTCTCACAGAGAGGAGGCCTGTGTCCCAGCAGTGGGAACATCAAAAGGCTGATGATGATGATGATAACAAAAAATCGTGGATAACTATCAACGTAATCACTTGCACATCTTTTTAAAAGGAGCATGTTGAACTTGAAACACCTATCTCAATTATCTTTTAACCATGTTTGCTTAACTTTTCAACCCTTTTAAGATAAGTAACAAAAAAATATAGCTAATACTGTCATTTATATTCCAAGTTTGCTCGAAAATGGCTAACTTGTGGACGGCCCAAAGAAACTACATATGATTAAAACTAACACAGCGAAGACAGTGTAACTAAAACTTCTTTATACCCAGGGTCAATACATAAAATAAGTAGGTATAGACACAAGTGAAACTCTCGCTACACCGATTATCCTAAAGTCGATCTTTTTCCAGCAATATCGGGGTCGGGTTCCTGTCCAACCGGATGCCTTCGAAAACCAGTGTACCTACCTGACCTCCAGAATCCAGTATCACGGTAACACGATATGTTTTGGAAAAACTGGTGTCAGATTGCCTGGCTTCTGACTTGGAATATTCGCTCAACCCAGTTAAGGCTAGTCGAGTTGAAGGCGCATTGTTGCTAAATTTATGGCAGGTCAAGAGCTCTAAACTAAATGTCATCATCAGTGATATTAATTGTCATAAAACCCAAAATTTGTAGGATTCATATGCACTAAGAAAATGCATTTACTTGTAAGAAGCATAAAAAATATTATATTTTAGTCATAATTTACATTGGCATAACGAAATTCAGCGTAATGATCGTTACACATAATATTATTAGGCATAAATGTTTTGCCACAATGTTTATTTCCATAAATACTGTTAGCATAATAATAAAAAAACCTGCATGAATATGGTAGGTGTGATAGGTGGTGCACCTATAACACCTTATACACGTATGCATCACCCACGGTCATTGGTTATGAGATTGTATATCCCTCGGAAGAGCGGGGGTCGTGGCTTTTTAAATGCTAAGACCCTGCACAACCGTGAAGTATGCAGTCTTATGGAATACTTTCAGTCCGCTGACGTGGGTATGCATCGAGATGTGGTAGCGGTGGACAAGGGCCTTACCCCGCTCTCCTTGGCTAACGAGAACTGGCGCAAAACTATAGTATTAGATACCAATGATAAGTATATTGATCTGGCTCGCCTGGACAGATGTATACAAGTTATAGACATCTGTCCCGTACACACTCAAAATAACCTTACTCTAAGAGCTTATGGTCAGCCCCCTGTACTCGACACTTTTTTTACAGATTTGCCTCCTATTACCGTTTTTTTTTTCCCATTATTATTTCTCACAGTTTTAGTATGTTCCAAACTGTTTCATTTTTTCATTAGTACTGTTAGTGAAAAATACTGCTATTTCACCTGGTCAACTATATACAGTTATTTTCCTGGGCTACATTGACAGTGCAGTGGACTGTATTGTGTTTGTTGAGGAATGAAAATACCGTCTTGATTCGTGTCTTCAAATTTATTCCTTGTTTGTTACTTCTTGTAGAGCTGAAGACCGACTGTGTCACAGCCCATTTTTATTTTTTATTGTGTGGCGTCTCGCAATGCGGCCAAAGTTGCCGGCTATTGCTTAACCGGGCTTTCCTGTGGAGACTTAGCTATATAGCCTCCAGCCAGGCACATGTCTCAGCCCCCAAGCGGTCCGGCATTTATACAAAACCGCTAGGCGCAAACAATAGCGCCCCTCTCTACCTAACGGTACTTGGGTACGGTAACGCAGGAAAGGCCAATTTCATTTAACTAATCTTACTTAAATTTACACAAATTATACATTTTCTTACTTACTTCTACCTAGAAAAAATATAAAAGGTGTAAAAAGTCAACACAAAATTCTTATCTTCTTCCTAGATTCCTCCCTACTTATGAGCTATGAAAACTTACATAATCTTAGGTGATAAATTGAATACTACTCACTTGAACACCAAGTATGTGGCTAAACCCTTATATGTAGCGGAAACTCTCACGTACAAAACTCAAAAGCTTTACTTCTTGGCGAGACAATTTAAGAATAGCCATGGCTTCAATTTCTGTTGGACAACAAATGGGATAGTGTACCTCAAAAAAAACGAAGACTCATCACATATTCGTATCAATGATGCGGCGGACTTAGAAAAAATACGTACCACAATATGACTGTTGCAGGCTACGATCAGTCTCTTCAAATGGTGTAAGGTTCCTCTAATGCATGCTTTCCTTTATTGTTTTATTGTAAGATATATTTTTTCTGGCCTTTGTAATACACATTTCAAAACACACTTATGTTATAACCTACACTTATTAACACACCTCTCTCAGCATACGTTTAGTTGTAGTTTTAAATTAATCCTAACACATATAGTGAAAAACATATTACAAATCAAAATTCACACATATATACACATAAACATACTCTACAAACACGTCCTCATAATTACAATACATACTATAAAAAGAACTTTCTCCGCTACACTTATAAAAGCTTTCTATAATAATGTTCAATCCCTGATAAAAAATCATTACAAAATTATGCCCTTTCATAAAATTCAGTGATATAATCGACCTTACAACTAGCATTGATAGCTTATCCGTATCCCATTTGCAAACTGCTGACATAGAAGAATGTCACACTATCATCACTAATACTGCAAATCAAATACTTATATTAACGCAGAACATCCGTAGTATAAACTGCAATATGTCAGGCTTTGAGATCTTATTAAGTAGATTAAAACTAGAATGTGACGTTCTAATACTGACTGAGTGTTGGCTCTCTTGTGCATCGGTAATTCCAAGACTGGACGGATATTGTCATGTGTCAACTAAAAATAATATCAAACAAAATGATGGTGTAGTTATTTATTATAAAGAGAATCTTAATGTCCGCATAGAGGAGCCTGTTTTTCAGGACTGTAATTGTCTAGTGGCTATTGTAGAAGAACAAGTTGCTATTATTGGTTTATACAGATCACCATCATATACTAACATGGATCCATTCCTCTCTTCTCTTGACAAAATACTTCAAGTAGTATCGGTCTATAAACACAATGTGTTAATGGGTGACATAAACATACCAATAAACCCAAATAAAATAGACATACACGGGGAACGATACTTAACTTTAGCAGCTACACACGGCTTACTGCCGGCTCATAGCCTAATAACTCGTGGTGACAGTGAAACTTGCTTGGATCACGCCTTAATAAAAACTAAAAGTACTGCCACTGCAATAGTCCCATTCTCAACGCTAACGGACCATTATCCAGTTTTGCTATGTCTACAGAAGAAAAAAGAATTGCATTATATGGCTACAACTATAACTAAAGTTAACAATGAAGGAATAGTGGAAGACATGTTAAAGCTTGATCTTGATCCTATTCATCAGTCGGCAGATCCTAACTTTACGTTAAATTATTTGATGCAGTCTCTTCAAAATATTATTGAAAACAATACACTAACAAAAACCTTACCAAGACGGTCAAAAATAATAAAGCCTTGGATCACTCCGGGTTTGCTGAGGTGCATGCGAAACGGATAAGCTTCACAGAAAAGCTAAATTATCACCAACAAACGAAAATTTTCAAATTATTTACAGACGTTACAGGAATTTTTGCAACTCTCTTTTACGAAATATAAAGAGACAATACGAAAAAAACCTAATTAAAAATGCACAAAGAGACAGTAAGAAATTATGGAAAGCAATTAGAGACATCGCAAACACAACAAAACCAATTCAACGCACAAAAGAACTCCTAACATTCTCTACTTCTCCAGAACAATCTTTAAATAAAATAAATAGTTATTTCATTAATGTTGGCGCCTCACTGGCTGATAAAATTTATCAAAAAACAAACACACCTGATGCACATTCTCAATATTATGCAGACGAATATAAACAGCAGAGTAATTCATTTGTTTTGATGGACACTGATCAGCAAGAAGTTGAACAAATTATAAATAGTCTAAAAACAGATTGTGCATCGGGTTGTGACAAGATTAGTAGTAAATTTCTGAAATTGCATAAAAAGATTCTTATTCCACCTATTACGAAAATTATTAATGACAGCTTACAGTCGGGCTATTTCCCTGATTCCCTGAAAATGTCGGAAGTGTGCCCAGTCTATAAGAGCGGGGGCAGAGATCAAATCAATAATTATAGGCCCATATCCATTCTACCGGCATTATCGAAGATATTGGAAAGAATAATAAACACACGCTTAGTAAATTATCTGGAAAAAAATAATTTACTGTCTAAAAATCAGTATGGTTTTCGGCATGGTAAGTCCACCGAACAAGCAGTGAACAAACTCACCTGCTTTATTAGCACAAATTTGGACAAAGGTAAAAAATGTCTTTCAATATTTCTCGATCTCGCCAAGGCATTTGACACGATTTCTGTTTCCCTCTTATTGACAAAACTCGAAAAATTAGGAATTAGAGGTACTCAGTTAAAACTCTTTGAAAGTTATTTGTCTGGGCGAAAGCAGTGTGTCCGTGTGAGCAAATACAAAAGTACCTACCTTCCAGTTACACATGGCGTACCGCAGGGCAGCATCTTGGGACCCACCTTATTCCTTGTGTACATTAATGAACTTACGAGTCTCAAGCTCACCCATGGCGAAATTATCTCCTTCGCAGACGACACTGCTTTAGTTTTTGCCGCCAATACTTTGGATGAGGTATTTGATGCTGCCCAGCAGGGCTATAATATCGCTAAAAGCTGGCTTCAGGCGAACATTCTGACTTTAAATTTGGATAAAACAAAATATATTTCATTCAGTATCAAAAATTATTCAAGTCTCAGAAACAGCCACAAAATTATCTCTCACGAGTGTTCCCTGAAAGCCGTCTGCACGTGTTCATCTCTGGAACGTGTTCACACCGTCACGTACTTAGGTGTTACTATGGACAGAAATCTCAATTTCAAAGAGCATATCAAGCTGCTTGGTGCACGAGTGCGCAAGCTCATATATGTGTTTAAAAATTTGCGGCATGCTGCTGAGCCTCATCTCCTAAAACAAATTTATTATGCCCTAGGTCAGTCATTATTAAATTATTGCATTTCATCCTGGGGGGGTACTTGTAAAACCACTATGAAGTCCATTGAAATCGCTCAGCGCGCAATTCTAAAGGTGTGTATTTTTAGACCCATCCTCTTTCCTACTGTTTCTCTATATCAGATTTGTGGAGTTCTGACCGTAAGACCACTTTTCATCCTCAACATTATTCTGAAACAGCATATAAAACTACCTTATGACCCACTCGCGCAAAAATATCGAAATTAGAGAGTACGTATGGAACGGACCACCAGAAAAACAAAATTTAGCGAAAGATTTATTGAATTTCTCGGTCCGTTTCTTTATAGCAGAATAAATAATAAATTAAATATTTACCCTCTTACCAAATTTAAATGTAAACAAATAGTAAGTGAATATTTGCAAAAACTAAATTACGAAGAAACGGAGTTATTACTATATGTTGTACAGTAAGTAGTATGTTTAAGTATTAATTATTTAAAATAATCTTAGTCAAAACCATGGCACACACACTCACCCCTACACCTACACACATTCACCCTCACACACTCTCATATACCAAAACTCACATGCTCCCACATCACTCATACTCCACCTAATAGTCCACACACTCTCATAAACACCTCACTCACGTATAATCTTTTACTCAACAATGTTAACATTGAAGTTAGTTATAAGTCACTCAAAATGTATTATTAGAATAATCAATCATATTTGTTTTGTTGGCATTTAGTGTTGAAATATTGAGGGTAAAGGCACTGAAAACCGAAGTACAGGCATTGCCTAGTTCGGTTGCAGTGACTACATCCATTTACTAGAAAAGTACAGCCAAACTATTTTCTGTAAAAATATTACTAAGTTTTTTGAGAAATAAATTTATTATTATTATTATTATTTATATTATTATATTATCTAATTATTCTTAATTCTTTATTGTACACAAAAAAAAAACAACATTACATACATTTGATAATAAAGTACATGTACAAAGGCGAGCTTAATTCAATGCTGAGTTCTCTTACAGCAAACCCTAGAGTGACAGAGAAATTTTACAATTATAGAGGGCAGGCTTCCAGTGTAGAATATTAAAATAACCTTTGACAAATTTAATTAATACATAAATATACTTACTACGTACGTACATAAATAAATAAATATATATACATATATATAAATAATAATATTATGTCATTGTGTTAGGTAATGATCTTTAATCATCCTCTTAAAGACCTCCAGAGAAGGGCTGTCGCGTATGGAGTGTGGGAGAGAGTTCCAGAGACGCACTGCTGTAGCAGAGAAAGAGCCATCATAGCGGCTGGAAGTGTGTCGCGGAGGACGAAGGAGAAGAGAAGTGGCAGTGCGACAGGGTTTACCTCTCGGCACGAGGTATTCAAAGCGTTCACGAAGGTATTGAGGGGAATTAGGATTGTGCAGGATAGTATAGAGAAGGGATAGAATATGGGTATCCCGACGACGCCGAATTGGCAGCCACTTTAATCTGTTCCGAAACTCCGACACGTGGTCGTATTTGCGGAGACCAAAAATAAAGCGGATGCACAAGTTCTGCAGTCGAGAAGAGTTTGTTAAGGAGTACCTCCGTAGCATCTAGAAAACAGACATCCGCATAGTCTATGAGCGGTAGAAGAAGGGATTGCGCAAGATTGACCTTAGTTTGAAATGGTAAGAATTTTTGGAGACGTTTAAGGGACTGAAAGGAGAAAAAGACCCTCTTAATCACACTTGCAATATGGATCTCCCATGAGAGGTTAGTGTTCATATGAACGCCTAAATTTTTTGCGGTTTTGGAGTAATCTATGGGCACTGAATCATACACTATCGGCGGGAGACACCGGTGATCCAATAGGTTGAGCATGAATCTACCACCAACAATGAGCGCTTGCGATTTGTTTGGGTTTAGTAAAAATATGGGTTTATGAAAATATTAACAAGTGGGCTAAATCCTACGGACTATCGTAGGATTTAGCCCACTTGTTGATATTTTCAAGGTCACTGTTGATGGCAGCCACAGCCTTAACGAGGTCTGCTACTTTAAAATGACGATACAACTGCAAGTCGTCTGCATAGAGATGATAGTTAGAAGAAAGGACCTTAGTGATAGCATTTATAAAAATTGAGAAGAGAAGAGGAGAAAGGACGCCACCCTGAGGGACGCCCGCAGTCAATTCACACCATTTAGAGGAACATTCATCAGATTGAACAGACTGCGAGCGGCCCCAAAGATAAAATTTGAACCACTCAATTACTGGAGCAGAGACATTAAGGGTGGAAAGGATTCCTAGGAGAATGTCAAAGTCAACTGAGTTGAAGGCACTGCTGAAATCCAGTAAAACCAATACAGTTAGAGATTTATTCTCCATAGCCAGTCTTATGTCGTCTGTTATTTTAACAAGAGTTGTTACAGTACTATGGCCAGGTCTAAAACCAGATTGGTAAGGACTCAGCAGGCCATTAGAGGACAAATAACAAGACAGTTGCTTCTGAACAATACTCTCGAGGACTTTGGAGAGGATTGGGAGGATGGAAATTGGACGGAAGTGGGATGGTAAGGAGGGATTTGAAACTTTGGGAAGCCTTCTTCCAGGCCGTAGGAAAAGAGTTTGTGAAGAGTGAAAAATTTACAATGTGAGTTACAACAGGAACTATTTCAGTCAAAATAGGCAAGAACATTTGGAGTTGAAGGCCATCATCTCCTACTGATGGAGACGGATAGGATACATTTCTTAATGTCTAGTTCAGCAATTGGGTGGAAAGAGAAAGAAGTATTTGCTGGCAAAGGAAGATTAGAGAGTTCTTTGAGAGTGGAGGATTTAACATGGTTGTCGAGGGTGATAGGTGACTTACAAAAATGCGCATTAAGTGCTTTGAGGTCCATCTTTTCGGGAGCACTCTCGCTAGAGGCTTTGCCAATACCAAGTTTAAAAAATTTGCCATACTTGTGTTGGGTTGAAGTTATCAATGGAGTTATGAATGTGGCGCAAAATAATTATCTACCTTGTCTGTAATTCTTATGTATATTACAAGTTATATTATAGGTATTCATACTCTTAAATTTGCATGGTACCTACGTTAATCTTATTTTAAACTACCACGTAGGGTATTTTAATCACACGAAAACGACGAAACAATACTAAACGGTACATAATATTTGCCTACAATAAGGCCAAGTAATTGAGAGACGTAATAGGGTCACAATGCTCGCCATTCAACAGTTCATGTGACGGTTGAGTTTACCGTTCTGAAAACATTAAACATTACCGTAACTATTTTTACAATACCTGTAGAATGCAGACAAGAGATCTATATTACGATCATTCCTAACAAACAAGCAGACCCGTTAAAAGTCCCAAACATATGTACGCCTTATAAAACCGATAACTTTATCGTGGGAAATGTCGCCATGCTAGAAACTACCACGCGATGCTCAGCGTCCTTTACAGACAGAATGTCACTTTGTCTAATTATTTCAGCAGTATGAGCCAGCAAAAGAAAGTAAAGTTCCGCTCCTATAAATTCGAACCGGCCATTTTGTCTGAGTAAGCGTGGCACCGTATTCCGACGAAATGAGAGAGATTAATGTGTCATACTGACTTATTGTAGCTCGAGGCGGACATGACCTTGTTCGTTTGAGGAAATAAAGAGGAATAGTTCTTGGTACATATCTCGCTTGTATTACCTTTAGGGGTGAACAGAGGATTATTACACCTCCACCAGAGATTTTTAGTGAAAAATAATGCAAGATCGTCATTTTTTATTCCATTACAAATAGACAGCCTGAGGACTGTTAATGGGTGTGTTACAAGGACAACACGGCTAGCAATTCCCATTTCTCAGGCACAATATTAAGAAAAAAAAATCTTCAGAGTTTCTTTCTTACATCAAGAATTACATCACAGCCCAGTAGGCTGTAGTTCATTCATTCTTCTGGAACTTCGCGATAACCACAAAGGCAGTACCTACCAAGACCTTTTAAACTTATGATGTCTTCTTTTTTTTACTTTTTAGGAAAGGTTACAGACTAATAACATTATAATAACAAATATATATAACTAAATTGCTAATAACAAGCTTCCACAGATAAATAAATAGATAAATGATTACTGCCCTATAGTCTAAGCTACGAGTACTTCATCAAAGTTAGGTCATTTAGTTTTTATTAATTTTAATTTAGCAATTTGGACAAAAAACGGTTCAAGTGCATGCAGGTGCCTCTTGTACAAAAAATGGCTTTGCTAAAAGTTTCTTAACTGTGCTTCCATTGGTGCAGAATAGATCAATGCCAGGTTCACAAGAAATCTCGTTAAAACTGCGACTGGCTCTCAGAAAGTATGCATTACGCTTGTAATTAGTATTTGCATAAGGTACATGTAGCAGCGGTCGCTGTCGAAGCCCCATCTGATTAGTGCGCATCATTAATTTAGAAACAAGTTCAGGACAGTCGACTGAACCATTAGCGATATTAAACAAGTAGCATACGTCATTAATGTAACGTCTACTGTCAAGTGGAAGAAAATGGTACCTTCTGCATCAGTGAATATAATCTACAGATACTTGCTTTGCCCTCCAATCAAGGTACTTAAGAAATTTTCTCTGGATGCCCTCAATACGAGACTTGTAGATCTCGTATTGAGGGTTCCAGACCTGTGATGCATAGGTACTCAAGGTGGCTGCGTACGAACGAACAATATAGGACTTTGATCGGTTTTCGTGATCGGAAACATGCTGAAGTTCTCATTATGAGACCAAGTGCTCTTGACGCCTTATTTACTATACTATCAATATGTTGATCAAAGAGAAGCTTACTGTCTTGTGTTTTCCCAAGATCCCTAATACTGTTGACTTTGCCAATCTCGATATTGTAAAGTTTGTATGTAGAATCAATCAAAGACTTCTGACGAGTAAAAGTCATGTGGAAACACTTTGTAACATTCAATTCTAACCTGTTGCGTCTACAGTATTCTTCAAATCTATTCAAATCGTTTTGTAACAGGTGTATATCTGATATGTTTCGGATAGTTTTATGAATTTTCATATCGTCGGTATAAAGTAAAATATAACAAGTCTCAAAACAGTGTTTCACGTCAGCAATAAAGAGAGTAAATAAAAGGGATCCCAATATCGAACCCTGAGGAACTCCAGAAAGGACAGAACTCCATCCAGATGTGTAACCTTGCAGTACTACAGCCTGAGTTCTATTTTCAATATAGGAGGAGAACCAACGATACAAGTCTCCGTGTATTCCGGCTTTTAATAGCTTCTCTAAGAGTAGCCTATGTTCAATACGATCAAAGCATTTACTGTAATCAGTATAGATTACGTCAACCTGTGCACGCTGTTCCATACCTTCTGATATAAATTCATGGGACAAGATTAAGTTAGATGTAGTGGAATGCTTTCTTCGAAAGCCATGCTGTTCATCACAAAAGTTGCATTTCATAGCAGCGTATACGTCAGTAAATACTATGCATTCGAGGATTTTTGAGAACAAACATATTTTGGATATTGGTCGGTAATTAGAGATATCCGACTTGAAACCCTTCTTCTTTCTTGGCGTAAAGAATGCAGATTTCCAAATTTTTGCAACTATGCCTTCTGAGAGTGAGCGCCTGTATAAAATACACAGTGGTACAACAAGGCCTTCAGCACAATTTACAATAAATACTGGAGGTATAAGATCAGGACCGCCAGATTTGGAGAGGTCCTCCAATAACTTTAGAACTTGAGAATGAGACTCGTCAATCGAACCTATGCTTGTCACACTTTCCTCAACACTAATGCCATCGGAGGCAGCGGGCACAGGATCAGGTTCTTCAAAAGTTGAATGGAAATAAGTTGCGAATAAATTGCTGATTTCTTCACCTGTACTCGTGCTCCTATCACCATAATACATTACTTTTGGAAAAGTACCCGATTTTCTTTTGCTTTTCACATATGCCCAAAATGATTTAGGGTTCTCAATGATCGACGATTCGATTTTATCCAAATATGAATTCAAACAAATTTTCTCTAAGTTAACTGCCCTATTCCGTAAAAGAGAAAAAGAGTGAAAGTCGGACACATTACCGTACGTTTTGAACTTGCGATGGTATTTACATTTCTCTCTCAGTACTTTGACCAAAGCTGAATTATACCAAGGGGGATAAGAAGACTGTCGAGTTGATTTAATTGCGATGAACTTGTCTCTGAGGTCATATAGTTTATTATAAAAGAGTTCAACAGTACCATCTAACGATTCAGCAAGTAAAAAGTCATTCCAATTGATTTGGGCGAGTTCAGATTTAATAGCCGTGTAGTCTACCCCTAAAGAATACATATTTCATAGTCAATTTATCAGTCAATTTGTGAATCTCAACAAAGTCAGCAATAATCATCAGCGGTTTATGGTGTAGATCCACAGGTAATGCCAGAGGATCATGGTATTCAGTAACATTGGCTGAGTCATTTGAAAAAAGTAAGTCCAATGATCTACCATCGTTGTTTCTCTCACCGTTATATTGGGACAGATTAGAAGTAAGAACCCCGTCAAAAAATTCGCGCAAGTAATTATATGATACATTTTGCGGGATTAGTTCATTGCTGTCAGAATTTATCCAGTCTACATTATTACCAAAGTTAAAATCCCCCAAATAATGAATTTATCTAATGGGTGGGTCAAGATCAAGTGGTTTACATTTATACTAAAATTATGTAATTGATTATAATATGAATTGCCAAGGTGCAAAGATATAAGGCACAAATGTGTAAATTATAATTTACCACAGGCCTAGATCTTTTTAAGATAAGTGAGATCCAAATGTCTGCAGCAAAACTTCGCCAATCATGTCGTTCTACAACAGTAAGCTTACCGCTATCAATACGCCACCACCCCACTGAGAGGTTCGAGAGTAATTGCGATCACGCCTCCATACCAAATAGCGACCATTAAACATCTCATTACTAAAGATATCATCCACGAGCCAGTCTCCGTAAACACAATGACATCATATACACTAAGTGATATTTTATGAAATATATCGCTCGCTTTCGTACGCAGACCACGCACATTCTGATAATATACATTAAGAGTAGCCATCACTAATAAAAACTATAGCAGAATAAACTAAACATTTAAAAAGGTCAAGCAAAATTAAGTTACGCACCAAAAAGTGTAAGAAATATACAATTTCTCGACAAAGTATTATTAAGTAGGTAGAAGGCAACAACTTATAATAATGTATCAAGCACAGCAGAACACAGTGTCCAAAAACAACTGTCACCTGTCCTGAGGTTGTCTTCTTCCACACGGACCTGTCCCCTGTCACGCTATCACTGACTTCCTTTCCTTTCATCTTTTCACAAAATCCATCCATATTTTCTTTGACCTTCCTCTCCCACCCCATCCATCCACACTTATATTCATAACCACGTTTCATCCCTCCTCATCACATGACTATACCAGGACAAACGGTTTCCTTTCAACTTTTCTGTTACAGGCGCCACTTTCAAGTTTCCACTAATATACTCATTTCTCGTTTTAACAAATCTTGTTAAACCGCACATCCATCTCAACATTCTCATCACTGCTACATGCAATCTCTTTTCATTCATCTTTTTCACAGCCCAAGTTTCTAATCCATTTAGTATGACATGTCTTATCACGGACTTGTAGATTATTCCCTTTAACTTAAGTAAGTAAACCAGTTAAAAAAAGTAAATTTAAAAATCAAAAACCCGACTGATTAAGAATCGAAATAAAAAGCTGTTAACAAGAAAATATCATGCTGTGCAGTCATCCTGAGCGTCGTAACCCGACTACACAGCAAAGGCATTCAACCCATAGAATGCCAACCGCGGTCCCTATGACCACACCAAAAGTTTTAGCTATCCTAGCCCAGGCCTCAGCTGGCATAAGCCTATGCCTCCGCAACAGCAGCAGCAGTGGGCCACCCTTCCAGCATAATCAGGTACCTCAACGGGTCCCTAATATGTTTAGACGTACTCAACAGATGTTTTGTGCGCCCCCGCCGAACTACAACCCCCAAAGTGACGCATTTAAATTTCCAAATAGGAACCCTTAAACGCAGTACACCGGTCCGAAACCGATGAGCGGTGTTAATCATTTCGTACCGAGACCACTAGGGTTACCAGGACACGATTGGCGCCCACCACCTAGTAACTACTTCAAAGCGCGCAAAATTAATTTTAAAGAAATGACTGATTACTATGACACTTACAATTACCCCGACTATTACTACAAACAACTTGACTATTACTATGTCTGTGACCCTTGTGACTTTTATGACTACCAGCAGACCAATCCCGAAAATCAATCAAATGTACCGGATCAATTGAATTACGTAAAATGCTTGGAAGCAGAGCCGTCCGCTACTTCTAAAGCAGATCAGGATTTAAGCAAGGAACAGGATCAAAAGGATTAAAATAGAATTAAATCTCCTATCTAAAAGGGAATAACGTTACGTACAGATTGATATCTGTATGTAACGATATTCCCTTTATTCACTCTAGACCCACCACTTAAATTATTAGTAGATACCGGAGCTAATTAGTCTTTTATTACTCCCGAGGCAGTCGAACAATATTTTTCACATATCCCTTTAAACTTTGATCTTTTCGAAGTAATAAACGCTCGTGTAACTAGTACGCACGAACATTCTATTACGATTTTGAACTTTGCTGAATTTAATAATCCCACGAATGTGATTTTTTTACCATATGCCAGCAGCGCATTTTTTCATATTTCGGCCACACAATGCGCAGAGGCGACGAGAATCTGGAAAGACTTATTGTGATTGGGAACACCGAAGGCAAAAGGTTGCGCGTTCGTTCACCGTCGAGATGGACCGATCAAGTGAAAGACTCGTCGTCCTCCAAATTCTACACGGTCGTAAGGGAAGCGCTGGACAGAAACCGGTGGAGGCAGATCATCCGCTCCAGATGTAACTCTTATGCTGATCACGATCCTCAGCCTTGAGGGACCGACTAAGAGAGAAGAATTTTATAATCCCACGAATGTGTTTTTTTTTATTTATAAGTTTCATAATTACTTTGATGGTCTATCAGGTTTAAATTTACTTGACGGAGCACAGATTTATCTAAAAATAACTATTTAATTGCAGACTTTACAACCATCCCTATACAATTTAATTTATCAACGTAAAAGATCAAATTATCAAGAAACTATTACCGCAAACTCGTCAAAACTAGTGAATATCCCTATTTATAGTCCAGACAGTGACGTTTTGATAGCTCAGCAAATTAATTGTAATTGCATTATTTCCGAGTGCATTACTCGCGTTACTGATTGTACTGGAGTTGTAGAAATTGAAAACCCGACGGAATATGATTTAACTATTACATTGGACCGGCCTTTACAAGCCGAGATATTTAATACTGAGTGCATTAGCACTGAACAAGACCCTATCCGCATTGGAGAGGTTTTAAGTCGATTGCATACAGATCATTTAAATATTGAGGGAAAAACCGCTTTGCTGACGTATTCTATGTTGAGGGAGAGCCATTAACCTTTACGCTTTCTCAGGACATATAATCAGTGGCGAAGGTGTTAAGCCTAACCCTGATAAAATAACATCAATAGAAAAATACCCTCTACCAAAAACACCTAAGGGAATAAAACAGTTCCTAGGACTTTTATGTTATTACAGGAAATTTATCCCAGACTTTGCTCGCATCACTAAGTCTTTGACAAATGCCTTAAAAAGACTAATAAAATAACTTTCGACTCTAAATACATTGAGTGTTTTAACAAATGTAAGAGCTTACTGACAAATGACCCCATCTTACAGTACCCCGACTTCAATAGGGAGTTTGTATTAACAATAGACGCTTCAAATGTAGCTATAGGCGCCGTACTCTCGCAAGGCACCATCGGGTCAGATAAACCAGTCTGTTAAGTCTCGAGAACTTTGAATGATAGTTAAACCAATTACAAAGTATTTTAGACCTTATCTATTCGGTCGTAAATTCAAAATATTCACCAACCACAATTCGTTACAGTGGATAATGAACCTTAAGGAACCCAACCAAAGATTGACTAGGTGGAGACTTAAATTAAGTGAATACGATGACACTATAGTCTACAAAAAGGGAAAGTATAAAAGTAACGCAGACGCATTGTACCGAGTAGAAATTAATAACGAGGAGACAGAGTCAATGTTAGCCAACCCTTCAGAGCGACCACCTTTTCGAACAGGTTCTACGACAGCCACTGCACTGAAAACCCTATTTTAGAAGTTCCAATCACCCACGAACCTTTGAATTAATTTCACAGACAAATATGTATAATTATATGTATACAAATATGTATACTATACAGTAAGTACTGTACCTACATTAAACAAACGTCAACCACTAAACCTTTTGATACACATACTCGCACACATATTCAGGTCTCAGAGTCTCACTTAGAACAAGATATAGTAAACGCCATTAAAGAATATGTCAAACCCAAGGCTAAAACTGCTCTAAAGATAATTCCACCCTCAATTATACCCATTATCCAAAATAAATTTAAAAGCTCAGCTATGAACCTAGTTCTACCAATAACTGAACTAGAAGATATCAAAGAATATTTAAGGCAGCAATCGGGGGCTGGGCTGTGTTAGCAAACTCACGCTTTGAGCAGTCAGCGACAAGCCTTGTGGGGCTTGGCTTTGTCGATGCAGTCCTACCTTGCCTGGCTCCTTCAGAGACGGCAAGATGGCGTGGTCTTGAGGGAGAGCGCTACGGTCGTGTAGATCCTCAAGGCAAGTGCGGTGATTTTCCTTCTCGTGGTTGCCGCCCTGTTTTTGGTCTAATTCCCTATGAAATAGACGTAACAGAAATCACCGGGCGAATTATCACAGGGGTGGCGAGGTCATGCCCCTGGGTGTCCACCATTGAACAAGAACAATGATGGATAGCAATGACCTCCCGCGTGTTTGTGCCGTGCGCGGGGACCCGTAACGGGAGGATGAAGGGATCCTGGTGGCTGAGCCGACGAGCGTAGGCGGTTTAACGTCTCTGAGGCAACACTCCACTTTGGCCCGGATTTTTTCTAACACGGGAGGCCGCAGCTTAGCCCGCTGCGGTCAATCGGCTGCGGGGTCCGGTCAGACGGCCCCCAGGCGAGTTCACTCCCATTGGGGGCTTGCAGACGGCAGCGCTCGCTCGCATCGCTAGTGGTAGCGGTGTGGGTTAGTGCTGTGCGGTCTCGTGGGCAACTAATGGGGGGGATCCCTCGACTAATCCCTGGTGCTACCGTAGCATCGCCACTTGAGCACTCCATGGCGGGTGGGGATAGTTGAGGGATGAAAAATTACTCGGGATTCTTAATGGATTTTAAAAATAAAAAAAACCACAAGGCGGGACCGGCGAAAGCTGGGACTGCGATCCAAAAGGCGGGACCGGCGAAAGCTGGGACTGCACACCAGAAGGCGGGACCGGCGCAAGCCGGGACTGCGTATCAAACGGCGGGACTGGCGCAAGCCGGGACTGCATCACCTCTAGCAGGGCCACCCAGAGGCGAGACTGTGGCGGGGTCGTGTCAAGGCGGGGCTACGGCGGGACTGTCAAAAGACGGTACTGCTGCGGCACTGTCGGGGGACGGCACTGCTGCGGGACCGCCTTTGAGGGGCACTGCAAAACCTCAAGCGGGACCGACCAGAGCTGGGACTGCAGTGGGATCGTCTCGAGGTGGGGCTGTGGCGGGACTGTCAAAAGACGGGACTGCTGCGGCACTGTCGAGGGTCGGCACTGCTGCGGGACCACCGTTGGGCGGTACTGCAATTAAGCCCACTGGGCATAAGGGTACTGCCAAAGCTGGCGCGGCACGAGAGCCTTGTGTTAGAGGTCGAACGACCTCGGACCTTACGGCCTTGGACGCTACCGGCGAGGTCAGCACTTCTTCGTCACCCGGCGGCCGGCAGGAATCAGGCTGGCGCCGGGTTGGACGATCTGGGGCGCAAAGTAAAAAGCGCCAAAAGCTGAAACAGCAGGCGGCTCTAGAAGGGACTCCTACGGGAGGACCGTCAAAGAGGCCGCGTGCTGTTCTCAGCAGTGACAGCGGGGACATGGCAGCCAAGAGGGTAAAGACCCAAGGTCAATCGTCCTCAACCGGATCCTTTAGGGATGCGGTGGCGGCTGTGAAACTCGCCATTGTCTCAGTCAGGTACCCGGAGGAGTACTTGAAGGCGGAGGATCTGATGCCAATCCAGGAACTCATAATTGAGAAACTGGAGGAAGCACCGGATCCTTTACCGGTATTCACGGTTGCTCCCGGAGTTGTCGCGGGTGCAGTGCATGTATCCTGCGACAACTCTGACGCAGCTTGCTGGCTTCAGGGTAACATCCACAACGTGGAACTTGGCTCCATGAAGCTCAAGGTCGTCAACGCCAAGGACCTTCCAAAGCCAGTTAAAATGGCATGGAAGAGTCGTAACTTGGCGCTGCAAGACTCGGCTCGGGCCATTAGGTTGCTTCAGCGGCTTAACCCTGCCTTGAGGACGGACGACTGGAAGGTCGTGAATACTCTCACTGAGCAGACCGGCATCCGTCGTATCGTCCTCATGGACGGGGTGTCCGCTGGGGTCATCAAGGCCGCGGGCTACTCTCTTCCAGAAGGAATTGAACGATACTCGGTCAAGCTCCTGGAAGAATATAAGGGAGAGGCGCCCACTGTGGAAGCAGAAGCGGAGCCCTCCGAGGATGGACCACCGCAATGCGATGAGGCCAACGACGAAATCTCTGCTCACGACGCAGCGCAGGAGACAGAGGTTCAGACCGGGGCGTCGGAGGCAGACCACGAGGATGACATCCTCCGGGAATTCGACACCCTGGGGATTGAGTCGCCGACTGCTCTCGAGGAGAGCCAGGCGATGGAGGAGGGGCCTCAAAACTAAGGCCTTCCCATATCAACACAGGCCCATCAAAATCATCCAAGATGGAGGGACTAAGGTGTGTACAAATAAATTTGCATCATTGCAGAGCCGCTACTGCCCTTCTGGCTCGGCAACTGAAGCTTAACACATATGACGTTGCCTTGATACAGGAACCTTATCTGTATAAGGGGACTATAGAAGGCTTAGGTGGGACAGGAGGTATGGTATTCTATGACTGTCCAACTAATGACGCGAGGACTTGCATCTATATCAGGGGCGGTATAGAGGCAATGCCCTTACGTACTTTCTGTTACAGGGATCTCACAACAGCTTTGATCCAAGTGGGGACGGGAACAGAGAAAAGGAGAATTATCCTTGCCTCTGCCTATCTCCCATATGAACAAAAGGAACCAGTAACACCACTAATCAGAAGACTGGTTGAATACGGCAACCAAGAAAACCTCGACCTGATACTTGGCTGCGATGCGAATGCACACCACGTCGTTTGGGGCAGTTCAGATGTCAACAAACGAGGGGAGGATTTGTTGGACTTTGTGGTAAGCTCTTCTTTACAAATCCTTAACGCAGGCAATAAACCTACTTTCAGGACCTCGGCGAGAACTGAAGTTATTGACCTGACACTGGCTTCAAACAGGGCCAGCGGTCATATTGAAAACTGGCATGTATCGGACGAAATCTCTCTGTCTGACCATAATTATATATGCTTTAGGTTTAGGACGGCGGGAGTAGCCGAAACTAGACGAAGGAGAAACCCAAGGCATACAAATTGGGACTCGTACAGGAGGGACCTAAAAATAAATCTAGGGAGCCCTAAAGGTAAGCTTAATTCCATACTAGATATAGAATTTGAAGCGGACAGAATCAAGGTGGGCACCATCGGTGCATGGGAAGATAATTGCCCAGAGAAAAAGGTCTTTTGTAAAAAGGTACCATGGTGGACTCCTGAACTAGTTAAAATACGTCAGGAAACACGACAGGCCTTTAATGATGCAAAAGCAAAGAAGGATTTCTCAGGCTATCATAGCATGCTGACAAGGTATAACACGGCGGTACGCAAGGCCAAAAGAACTAATTGGCGGCAGCCATGCACCTCCATTGAAACTCTGCCAAATGGAATGAGGGTGTGCAAAGCAATGTCCATGACTAAGACAAACCCACTGTCATCTGTAAAGGATGAGAATGGGTATCTCACAGAAACTGGACGGGACACTCTGGGCGTGATGTTTAGAACTCACTTCCCGGAATGTATACTGCGCGACAGCGATGAAGAGGAACCAGTCACAAGGGACGAGCTCACGAGGCACACGTCCAAAAATAACTGGCTCACGGCAAAGAAAGTGGTAGATGAAAATAATCTGAAGCTTGCCTTAGCAGGCTTCCAGCCTTTCAAATCCCCTGGTCCGGATGGCATCTACCCAATACTTTTGCAAGAAGGGGCATCTGTTTTGATACCACATTTGAGTAAACTCTACAGAGCCTGCATAGCCTTTGGGTATGTACCTAAGGCATGGAGGGAGGTCAAAGTCGCCTTTATACCGAAGGTGGGCAGACCGACTTACGAAGAAGCTAAAGCTTATAGGCCCATCAGTCTATCATCCTTTCTCTTAAAAGCTCTGGAGAAAATGGTAGACAGGTACCTAAGAGAGGGACCACTTAAAGTATTCCCTCTACATAAACTACAGTGCGCCTACAGCCCTGGATAATCTACGGAAACGGCATTGCACTATGTTGCGAGTCGAGGTGAGGCTGCGCTAGAAGGACAAGAGATTTGTGTCGGGGCTTTCCTCGACATAGAGGGAGCCTTTGACAAGACAACATTTGAGTCTATACGCATTGCTGCAAAGGAACATGGCATCAATGATACCACGTGCAACTGGATTGACTATATGCTGAGAAGCAGAATAGTCAGATCAGAACTAATGGGAGACAGACTTAGCGCAAAAACAACAAGAGGTTGTCCGCAAGGCGGAGTGCTGTCACCATTATTATGGTGCTTGGTAGTAGACTCGCTGCTTACCAAACTCAACACCGGACCATTCTACACAGTAGGCTATGCAGATGACATAGCTATAATGGTTAATGGTAAATTTCCGAACGTAGTCTCTGGATTGTTACAAAAGGCATTGAGGATGACAGAGGAATGGTGTACAAAGAACCACCTCTCTTTCAACCCAAGTAAAGCAGTCATTATTCCATTCACCAGGAAGAGACAACTAGGAAACCTAGGAGAGCCCTCCCTCAATGGAATAAAGCTGCCCTGGTCCACCGAAGTTAAATATCTGGGTGTAACGCTTGATAAAGAACTCAGGTGGAAAACTCATGTGGAAAATATTACGACAAAGGCCTTACGAGTGTTCGGCATGTGTCGTTCCACCTACGGTAAAACTTGGGGATTAAAGCCCAAAGTGATACGATGGCTGTACCGAACAATGATAATACCTATTATCACATACGGCAGCATAGTGTGGTGGCCAAGAACAAAGCTTGCCTCGTGCAAAGCGCCACTCACCAGGTTACAAAGAACAGTGTGTCTCGGCATCACGGGCGCTTTCAGGACAACACCTACGGCAGCGATTGAGAGATACCTCAATATCCCTCCTCTGCATATGATGGTTGAATTCGAGGCAAGGAAGACATTACATCGTCTTGCTGTTGCTGGACTATGGGATGCCTCTAGGCCAAAGACTAACCATACAAAGTTTGATCGCAATGAAGGCCTGGATCGGATAACTAGCATGAAAGCCGATAAAATGCAAACTACTTTTGTGTTTGAAAGGTCTTTTAAGGTCCAAATCCCTTCAATAGAGGACTGGACGAAGGGACTCGATCCACCAGAACAAGATAGTCTGGTGTGGTACACTGACGGATCCAAAATGGAATCAGGTACAGGAGCGGGAATATACGCAAAAGGTTACAAATGTAGCAAAAGCTTAGGGAAGATGGCAACTGTATTCCAAGCAGAAACATATGCCATAATAACCTGTGCTCAAGAGAATATAGATAGAGGAACCAGAGGTAAATCCATATATATTCTTAGTGACAGTCAGGCTGCAATCAAAGCCATGGCATCCTACAAAGTGGATTCCAAACTTATTCTGGATGCCATCCAGGTCCTAAACAGGCTTGGGAGGCATAACAGGGTGAGACTGATGTGGGTCCCTGGACACAAAGGAATCCATGGTAATGAAATGGCAGATGAACTGGCAAGAGAGGGCTCAGCAAATGATTTTGTGGGTCCAGAACCATGTGTAGGCATTTCGACGTGTCTCTTAAAAGCCACATTTAAGGAGTTTGCAGATCACAGACAACAAACACACTGGTTGTCTACTACTGGTCTACAACACTCCAAGAAATTCCTAGGCTCTACGTTCAAAGCCCGGGAATGCATCTGGAATATGAGCAGGGGGCAAATCCGCTACCTGCTTGGGGCCTTTACTGGGCACTTTGGAACCAACGACATGCTCATGAAGATGGGTCTAACCGCGACACCCGTGTGCAGGTTGTGTGGGGAACATACGGAACGCATGGAGCATCTCCTGTGCACATGCGATGCACTGGCTGGTAAGCGAATGAGTCTACTAGGGGTTGGATATCCTAAACCAGAAGACTATAGGCTCATATCTCCCAGTCTCGTTGTAAGACTCATGAAAAGAGTTTTCAACGAGATTGGGGAGGAGTAAGTTATCTAGGGGACCACAATAGATCCCAATGGGTCGAAGTGTCCGAGTTGCTTCTCGGCCCCTCCATAAGATAAGATAAGAAGGCAGCAACAGATCATAAAAAACTATCACGAAGGCAAAACCAACCACAGAGGGATAAACGAATGTTATCTTGCGCTTTCCTGGAAATATTACTGGCCTAAAATTAATTACGAGCTAGCTAAATATATTAATAAGTGTACAATTTGCGGACAAACCAAATATGATAGGAACCCAATTAGACCTCAACTAAACCTAGTACTCCCAGCTACCAAACCTTTTGAATTAGTACACATGGATCTCTTTACAGCCCACAATTAAAAATACCTCACTGCAGTAGACGTTTTTTAAAAATACGGACAGGCATATTATTTAAGAGATGGCACGGCAATTAGCGTGCTTCAGGCTGTTTTAAACTATTGTACACATCATGGTCTTCCACTCACTATCGTAACCGATACTGGTACCGAATTTACAAATCAATTATTTTCTGAATTTACTAGATTACATAACATTAAACACCATAGAACACTAGCTCACTCTCCTAATGATAACGGAATTGTAGAACGGTTTCATTTTACATGATTAGAACATCTACGTATCCTACGACTATGTCAGAAAGATGAACCTGTGGTCAACCTCATACCTTATGCAATATTAGCTTATAATAGCACAATTCACAATTTCTCAAAGTGTAGACAGCATGACATAATTAGGGGACATTTGGATCCTGGAGACCCAATTGACATTAACATGCAACAGTACATCTCATGCAACAGTACATCTTAACTCACCGTGACCAGATGAAAACTGTATATGACCTCATTAACGACTTCACACTTACTGACCGAACGAACATCATACAAAAAGGAATAAAGGTAGGGAGCCCGAAATAGAATACCAACCAGAACTGCGAGTGTTCATTAGTAACCCAGTAGCTAGTCGACAAAAATTAGCACCGCGTTATACTCATGACACCGTGCTAGCCAACATTGCGATTAACATATACACATCTAAAAAGAAAGGTCCCAAAGCAAAGTCCCGACTCAAGCGTATCCCTAAAACCTCAAAATTGTTACAGGATACTACTGGCGATGATCATCCACACTACACTGGCGCTCGAGATAAAACTTGAAAGTTTAGACGAAGGACCCGGACTCTTACCTTTTAACATTAACCAAGCAAGACTCATAACACATCATCATTCCTTCCTTCAATACATAGACTTAACCGACATCGAACACAGACTCAACTCTGTAATTAATCAACTAGACTATTTCCAGACCAAACTAGATAATCAAACCTTTGTTTTATATGAACTTCAAACTAACCATTTATCTAATAAGTTGGATAAGATTAGGTCTCAGCTAAAGACATTCAACCCGGTTTCAGCAAAAGAGGTCTTATAGACGGTTTAGGATCCTTTGTAAAAGCGACGATTAAGATCTATATACATTTCAGATCAATTGCTAGAGGCAGATCTAAGAGTTTACTAATACTATAAAGTTATAAAACCTGGCTATTATTATACAGGCAAAAGAATAGTTATCATATTTAAAGTCCCAATAATCTCCCCTGATAAGTTCGAATTATATAAATTAGCAATAGCTAATAATAAATGTATGTACACCTTTATTCCTCCTTACCCTTTCATTGCAACCAATGGGAAAGTTTTCAAGTACATAGAGGCTGAATGTCCGAAGTTTAACCGGATTCATTCTTGCGAAGAAGAAGTCAGCCATCAACCGACGAGAGGACATCTAGACTGCATCCAAGGGCTCATTTTCAATCAATCTCTACAGAAGCCATGCCAGCCCACAAAATTCACGCTGACCAAAGAAGCCATGGAGCAAGTGAACGACAGACACTACACACTCACCTTTCCATAACCAACCCGAACCCAGCTACAATGCGATCGTCAAGAATTCATCTCACTACGCGGCAGTTATCTCACCACCATTCCGCAAAAATGCTTACTACGAACTGAGCAGTTTACTATCATCAACACGAATTACCATATCAAAGGACAAACGCTGAAAATCACCGAAATGCCTATGAACCTGGACATTGCCAATAAATCCATCCCACACCTAAAGTTAAATTCACTGCACCTGAAAAGTCTACATGAAATTGAAGATAAAATCTTAATGCAGCAATCAGTACAAGTCGATCACGCAAACCTGGAACAATCGATTTACCATACGACTATCCCACTATATCACCGAATATTTACTCTCATCATACGTCGGTATAATGTTTGCACAAAGCTCAGAAAGCCACAAGCACCAGATAAAAGCGCTGAAAATCATCAATAAGAAGTTTTTTTTTATAACCTGTAGGCTCGCGCTTGACCACTATCTCACCTGATGGTAAGCAATGATGTGGTCGACGGTGAAACACGCTTGCCTAGAAATAACCTATTCACTCTTGACTTGAAGACCCTTAGATTATAGCTATCTGGAAACATAGACTCCAGCAGGGAATTCCACTCCTTAGCTGTACGCATAATAAAAGTGTTCCCAAAACGTTTTGTGCGTATGGGTGGGATGTCTACCATGTATCGATGGCGCATCGCTGTACGTCTGGTAGTCTGATAATGAAACGGGCTAGGTGGAATAAGATCGTGCAATTCCATCGCACACTCTCCGAAATGTAACCGATAAAAACCGACAGGCTGGCAACTCGGCGATGATGTTCAAGACTCTGGAGCTGTGACTTGACCAGCGCCTCATCACTGATGTGCCTCTTCGCTCGGTTTTCGGTCGACTCTAGTGCGTCAAGCTGGTATTTGGTAGATCCGTCCCAGAGATGAGAACAGTACTCCATGCATGATCGAACTTGCGCTTGATACAAATTGAGGAGCTGTTCCTGCGTGAAATACCTTCTCACCTTTGCAAGGATCGCCAGATTTTTGGCAGCCAGCTGAGCCTTTGCCTCAATGTATGGGCCAAAATTAAGAGTCGATGTCAACGTAACGCCAAGAAGCTTAAGATGGTCAGTTATTGCCACGGTCACATCTCGGAAAGTTGGAGCCGGGCAAAATTTGCTCTTTTTAGCGGAAAAAAAAAGATGAATGAAGATGAAGATGCAGAATCTCCTACAATCAAGAAAAATGCACCAGCAACATTATCGCTGAAAGTGCTCAAATAGTTGCTGTTCTGAGAGGGGAGGTTTTACGTGCCCTGCCTACACCAAATCGGCTGAATAGCGACATGATACTCGTAGCTAATTACGTACAACAGATGTTTCTACACAAAATTGCAATACAGGGGCTCTGCTGACTTGACGCCTCGTGTCGCCGCCGATCACCTACTTCCAATCAGCTGATGTCGCACCTACGTTTCGCAATCGTTCTAGAATAGTATTGTATTGTATTTTGTATTTTTATAATAATTGAGCTCGTGGCTAAATAATAACAGCCGCACGGGTCGATCTTTAAGGCTAAGCAAGGCTTGACAAGGTCGGTCCGTGGATGGGTGACCATTTCAACATTCCGAGCTTCCTCCGTGCCTCGGAAAGCACGTTAAGCCGTTGGTCCCGGCTGTCATTTGAAGATCTTTGACAGTCGTTACGGGTAGTGAGACGCTTGAGATCTAACACCAGTCTAGCCAAGGGGTACCGCTGTTACCCTGTTACTAGGTTGTGGAGGTCAGATAGGCAGTCGCTTCATGTAAAACACTGGTACTCAGCTAAATCCGGTTAGACTGGAAGCCGACCCCAACATAGTTGGGAAAAGGCTAGGCAGATGATGATTTTTATAATAATTAATATTGGCACTTCGAGACTAGCATCCAAGTCTAGATTAAAGATTTAATTGTAATTAAACTTTAATTTAAATTAACTTCGGTTTTTTAAGTCTTTCGGCTGTCACTTTCATAATTTGTTTCACTGAAAACAAACACAAGATTTTTTTATATTTTGTTTGTAATAGGTATATACTTCCTGCAAAGTTTTCCTTATTTTAAACAGACCATAATATAAAAATTTTGTTTTTTCCTCTTAGAGTGATTGCTTAAATTCTTCCCATAAGTTAGATGCCGATTGGTTTTTTGTAGGAAAAACCAAATGAAATAAAAAACGAGTTCCAATCTCTTATGAACCGAAAGAATCGTCTCAATTTTTTGGGGCTGAAGACAATCGTTTCGTTTCCTTTAAGGATTGATTGATTACATGGACTCAGATATATTGCTACGTTACTGTTGTAAATACTTACGGAGATTTTATCTGGCGTATTTCTTAGTATTTTATCCTCAAGCCATTCAAGGTCTGATTTATCAATTAATAAGCTGTTGTTTTTCGTATCTTTTATTTAAACTACAATTTTGCTTTCCAAGAAAACTGTTAACAGTTTTTAACGTTAAATACTTTATTGGAAATTCATTTCATGATTTCAAGTCAGTTAAACTAACTTTAATTTTATCTTTAAGTGAATGGTTAAAAATACTTTTTGAATTACCTAGTAATGGCATTCATATTTGCAAATACATAAATTTTTGCATAAATTCACGCCTTTATTTCCATGGGTGTAGGCAGAAACCATAGAACGCCACCTGCTATGATCCTTACATACTTCTTTTGCTTCACTTACCTAAATGCACCTAGTCATATACGCACGCCGGTTATGAGTACTACGCACCTGGCCTTTCTGAAAAATATCACCAATACGGATTTATGTATCTATATTATGGTCTAGGGCTCCCCTCCTCGTGTTCCCACTCGTCTGCCTTGTAAATACCATAGTTTACAAATAAAAAGATTTTTATTAATTCAAAACTTCAGGCACAAAGGTACAATGGCGGACAGAAATAAAAAGTAAACGTAAGTTTCAAATTCCATATAAAACAAGAACTCTTTAGAAATAATATCATTACTTTTAACAATGTTGTTTCTAAGACATACACTGTTTTTAGAACGGTCTCATTACCTAGAAATCTCACAATGAAAGTAAGACAACAGATCTTATGCAAAGTAATTAATTAAATAATTGCATTTAGGTCTTCAAGACCATTCGTCTTCTTATCTGTATTTGGAAACAAAAAGATGTCTAGACTATTATTAGATAAGTATTAGGTATTTGTATGGAGCCGTGGTGGCCCAGTGTTAACAGCCCCAACTTTCGTGTCGTAGGTCGTGGATTCGAACCCAGGAAGGCGCTTTACTTTGTGTAAATTAGTACATCACCACTGCCCTAAAAGGGTGAAGGAAAACATCCTGAGAAAACCGGCATGTCCTAGAATCAAAAATTCGAAGACATGTGACATCCACCAACCCGCTCTCGGCCTGCGTGGTGGATTAAGGCCCATTCTCGCTCACACTGAGAGGAGGCTTGTTCCCAGCAGTGGGAACATTAAAACGCTGATGATCATGACGATGATGATGATTTAGGCATATAGTGCCTCACGAGATATTGTTGCATTTTGTTGCGATGGGATTCCCCATCGGTCAAAATTATGAACTTCAATAGGTTAAACAAGGTCAAACAAACATTCCTTATTTATATATATAGGAGAAGATTTCTTGTTTTATTGATCCCTAAAAATGAATGTTCATTAGTGCTCACTTTCGTTGTACGTATAAGGCAACCTTGAGCGAAATTGTATGCTTCTATAAATTGTAGATCCAGTGGTTAAGTCTGTTTATTTTCTGTCAGTGAATTTAAGATTTCTTTAGGTAGATGCAAATTATTGTTACTCTACCTTGTTTGAATTTCAAGTCGAGTTTCAACTCAGCGTGGAAAACTGAAAAGCCCTTTAACATTTTTAATGTCAGATGTGCCTGATACAAAAATAATTCAAATCGACAGATTTCATCTAGGGAGTTTATTATTAAATTAGGAAAGGGTAACGTATTTCCAATCCCAAAAATACTCCATCCTAATGTCTTTTGAATAACATCGGTAAAGTTTGTGGCAAAAGACAAACAAAACCCAATTTATCCATCGTTATTTTTGTACCAACATGCGAGTATAATTTTACCTTTAGCTGTACTAGAACGAAAACCAAAATAATGTTATGAAGCCCAACTAATTACTATCTGTTTTTGTTGCGAGTCACGCGAATGGTTAACTTTCTCAATTATCTATATTATTTGTTTCCTTCTTTTTAGGGTCCGTACCCAAAGGGTCCAAACGGAACCCTATTACTGTCACTCACGTGTCTCTCTGTCCGTCGTCTGTCACACAATTTTGTTCCGAAGAATTTATGAACTGCCCATTGAGTTCTCATCATCATCAGCTTTTTTAATATCCCACTACTCGGACACAGGCCTCCTCTCTGTAAGAGGGAATGGGCTGTAATCCACCACGCGGGCCCAGTGCGGGTTGGTGGTCACATGTATTCAGACATGTACTTGTCGGCAGAGTAGTCGTGGTCATGGGTGGGTCCTAATGCATAATAGCTCTTGCTATGCGTCTATTCGGTTCTCTTGGACGCAATGTGTGAACAGTTGGTCACTGTAACTTTGGTGATGTTTTTAATAAGATCTGCCCATCTGGTCGGAGACCGACCCTGGGATCTCTTTCCCTCCATTCTGCCTTAGATTACAAGCGGATGCAGGTAAGTAACATTATTTTACGTGGACTGCGTATCTGACCAGTGACTGGGTAACATGTGTGATTGTAAATGAACAGACAAAGAGAAAGCAAAACAAACTTAGAAGAAAACTTGTTCTAAACATTGACAACAAGGTGGTTACAGATCCACAAGAAATAGCTAATACTTTTGTTGATATATTTATGTATAAATCATCACTTTTAAATTCAGAAAAAGTAAGAGCGATATCCTTCCTAAGAAACTCAAAACCGAGAACAGAAAGTAAGATGACATTCAATGTGACAACACCACAGGAAATAGCAAAAATTGTACGTAAAATGGCAAACAAAAAGTCTTGTGGACACGATGAAGTGCCGATATCGGTGATCAAGGAAAATATAGAAATATTAGCGTATTAATTAATAAATGTATTGAAGAGTTTATTTTTCCAGAACAACTTAAGTTGCCAAAGGTGGTTCCGTTACACAAAAAGGGTACAAGAACGGATCCCAAAAACTTCCGGCCAATATCCTTATTACCAATTGTATCAAAAAAATAATAATAAGTATTGAAGACTAGGTTAATGGCGCACTTAAATTTAAATAGAATAATTAACTTTAGACCGTTTTGATACCAAAAGGGAGTAGGCACTTCAGATTCAATAAATTTCACATTATTTGTAAATTGAATGACAAAATGAAAGTGGCTGACTTGTTTATTGATTTAAGTTCTGCGTTTGACACTGTGGATCACGAGTTACTTCTGGCTAAACTATGTAACTATGGCATTAGAGGTAAAGCGTTAAAACTTTTGACATCTTATTTAAAAAACCGCAGAATGTACGTAGCGATAAAAGACATTAATGCAAACAATTGTGACATAAAGTGTGTGAGTGAAGTAATATATAAGTCAAAAATGACCAAAATAAGCCACGGTGTGCCTCAAGGCTCAATCTTGGGACCAATTATATATCATTTTCACTAATAATTTACTTAATTTTTTGAACAATACCCAACATTACAAGCCCTGCGTTGTCGCAGGGCTTGTAATGTTTGCAGATGATACGAACGCCATAATCGGGTCATTAAAACTAAATGAGTTGACAGAAAAAGTAAATATGTGTTTAGAAAATTTTTCCGTTTGGTTTACAGCAAATAACCTGATTATAAACCCAAATAAAACCCATCTTATGTTGTTTAAAACAACGTCACGTACCAGTGATAGCATAGATGTCATGCTTAAAAGGGATAATATTGGACTAATAAACGAAGTAAAAATTTTTGGAGTCTATATAGATTCCCTATTAAACTGGAAAAAAGAGCTCGCCACCATCGATTCGTCAATATCTTCAGCTTGTTACGCGCTAAAAAACCTTAGGGACTGTATTGATCTAAAGCAGCTAAAATCAGTATATTTTGCATTGGTAGAATCCAGGTTACGATAGAGCATTATGTTTTGGGGAGAGCATTTACGGGTATAATTGCCAAAGAGCATTCATACTGCAGAAACGTTCATTAAGAACGATTGTCGGAATCCCACAACACGAGTCTTGTTAAGAATACTTTAAAAAATTAGGTAGTTTAACAGTACCAAGTTTATATGTCTTAGTAATACTCAGCCACTTTACAAAATACAAACACGAGCACGAATCACAAGAAGAACGTGAACTTAGAGAGAAAACAAGAAGAAACGTTATGAAAAACAAAATTGCAACTAAACTCAATATTGCTAAACACTGCTCTAAATACCAATCAGTAGAATTATTTAATAGGTTGCCTACCGACTTAAGATCATTGATTTACTAGGGTCCTCTATTCAAAGCTAAACTTAAGGCGTTCCTGTTTATGTTCTTTATCTGATTTGTAGACAAAGGATGGTAAATGGTTTATATATTTAAGTAATTTACCTTTTTGTACCCACCATTTTTTTATGACATTTAATATACGCATTGGTGACTTTTTGTATTTTATGGAATAAGTTGTTTTTTTTTTACATTTGACATTATAATTTTTAATACCATTACTATAATAACTATTTACAATCTACTGAGTATTGACATAATATTTATCATAAGTTATTGATTATTTTAAGTGAAATTTAAAATCCATAATTTTTGTTCTTGGCTGTAATAAATTAACAAATTTACTACATAATTCAAACACAATGTGAATTGTTTAATTTATTTGTAATTTTTTTATATGAATATTGAAACTGTTTAACATAATACGTCATTACCATCGTGATTATAGAATGGGCGTGCTGATGATGGAAAAAATATAACTGCATGTTGACAAAACGGGTATTCTTAAAGTCCTTTCAGACAAAGGTCAATAACAACTTACAATTTAATTATGTTCAAAGTCAAAATAGAGACCAAACTAGTCAAGTGCAAGTAATTGCCAGTTTTCATTAATTGGGTACCTATCACCCAACTTGCAAAGTGTCTTGTTGACGAAGAAACTTTTGTCCAAACTTTTTTCACTCACCTAATAGGTTTTCTTTGATAGTTAGACCATTGCTAGTTCAAAGTAACAAAGTTTTGGACGTTTTTCGCCTTTTGTTCATTATTTCAATTGATGTCGATGGTTCATTTGGTTTCTCTTTGTTGCTAAGTAAAAAAATATGAAATCAGGTATCCCAAAATTTAAACCACTTTTGCATAATTAAATTTACTGTGTTCACGTACAGACGAAGAATGAAAATGTTGAGCACCTTTACAATGTTTTGGCAACATTTCGTATGACTGTTCTAGAGGGTATGTAGGAAGGGAATATGTTTGAAAACCCGTACCATAGTCAGTGTCAAAATAGATGTAGATTATAAAGAATTTTCGGGGCATTACAGAAGGTATGATCTTCCTGAGTATAGTATCCAACCTCCATTGCACTCTTCTACAAATACGTTTATGTGTAGTAGGCCACACGTCAGTGGTAATCAAACTAGTAAAAGCTAGCCCCCCCTACTATGTAGTGTCATTACCGTCATAATACCGTAGTGAAAACGGGATAGTGATATTCGTCCTGTGTTGCTAGGTCTCTCTGTCTCAACGGAATTATTACCAATAGTAAAAAAGTCAAATATATTTATTTCAACATGGCAATAAGCGGAACTCATGAACGTCAAAAATTAAAAAATTACAATTAATAAAAATTGATTATTCTTTAAAAAAAAAAAGTGCTTTACAACATTTACATACATAAATTCATATATGTGAGGACGATGCACCCAGCACTACTATATTACGTCTAGGTATAAAGTATTACAACCGCCATCAGGTAAATTCCTGCACTTGGTAAATAGGAACATGGTTCTCACATACTTACAAATATTGCAAATATAGGTAAATTACCTTATTCAACAACAACGGAACATTGTGCGAGTTAACTTCTTAAATAAAAGTGATGAAAAAAATAAAGCATTACTATAATTGTGAATATAATACAAATTAACCAGTTTGATTTTGTCTACACTAAATATTTCCCTATGAAGCAGGACCAGCATGTTTCCAAGCATATGACTTTGGCACATCATAGTAGGGGACTCGATCTCGTGTTTTATTGAAACTCTTTACTACGTTTAGCCAGCTTAAGGTTACAACCGAATAAATAGTGGTATGTAGGTACTCACCATAATAAACGTCGTCTAGTTCCTTATATCTCTTGGCATTGACGCCAATTCTCCAACTGTACAACAGCACCACTAGTATTGATATATTCTGAAACAAAGAAAAAGGCATGATTAATTTTTATTCATATTTTCTTATACCACAACTCACACACTTACTACATTACTTTCTACTAACACTTTTCAATGTTAGTAGGTAGATACTGCTTGCAGAAAATAGTTGTAGTTAATTAGGAGTAAGAATTTATAGCACAGGATATTGAAATTGGACCCAGAGGCTCTAGACAGGATTACCTAGTACACGCATCTTACAATATTATAACTACATTAGTTATCTAAGATTGAAAGTGTGTTTTTATTTTTTCTAATTTCTGAATAAAGATTTATTATTATTGTATCAAATTCAAATTCATTTATTTCGGATAACTTGATCTATACAGTGCAATTGATAAAAACATAAAAATTAAAATACAATAAAATAAAAATAAATTACACTATTTAAAATCAAATCACCCGCCTAATAAAGGATCTCCATAGCGGAGAGGAGATGCTATCAGCTACAGTATTCAGAATTCCGTTGCAGCTGCCACGCATTCTGCAGATCAGGGAGACATTTTTTTTCCGGATGACGGCATGAAAGCCGTCAGTGTGATACAGTGCAAACATCCCCGATGCACTACAGAAGCGATGCAACCCCAACATCATCCTGAAGATGTTGTTATACTGGATGCGCCAGACATCCAGCGATCTTTTGGTGTGACTGACCCACAGATTTTCCGTATAAAAGCTTTGACAATACGCCTAAAATAAAGTTATCTTTACTTGTTCAGAGCATCGGGAGAATCTGCGGGCCAGCTCTGACCACTCAGCCTGACCTCGTTCCTACTTAAAACCATGGAAAGGCTGTGCGAGAGGGAACTACGCGATGGCGCCTTGATATCACTACCTCTACATGGTAACCAACACGCCTACAGCTCGGGCAAGTCTACTGAATCCGCTCTTCATTTGGTGGTAGGCCAATTAGAGGAAGCAATCCATCAGAAAGGCACCTGCCTGGGCACCTTCATAGACATCGAAGGGGCCTTCGACAAGACAAACTTTTCCAGCATCGGTGCTGCACTCTCCAAGCACGGAGTAAATCAGGTACTAATTGACTGGATAACCAACATGCTAAGCAAACGAGCAGTTCGTCTGGAGGGAGAACAGCAGCTGGCCTTGATAGCCAGGGGCTGCCCGCAGGGAGGAGTGCTTTCCCCCCTACTATGGAATCTGGTAATCAACGATCTCATCACCAGACTCAACGAACACCGTTACTATACAATTGGGTATGCAGATGATCTAGCAATCCTCGTGCCTGGGAAGGTGACTGGAACTATCTGCAATCTCACTCAGCAAGCTCTGCGTATACTGGAGCGCTGGTGCGGGGAGTATGACCTATCGGTAAATCCCTCTAAAACTGAACTATAGGTCTACCAGAATCTCATGGCATTTTTATTTTTTTTTAAATTGTGATTTTCATATGGCAATGTCAATTGTAACCTGTCAAATCAAAGTACTTGATGTGTCAACCGCTGCTGAAATTTTTTGAAATTATCTTGAAAATTTGTTATTTTTGTGATAATGTCGAAAAACCCACTTCGATCTCAAGCGAGACATATTGTTTTCAATGTGTATCATAAAATAAGGGAAGAAGAAGGCGTAAATCAAACTCAATCTTTGATTTTAAAGTGCGTCGTAGAGTGGACCGGTAAGTTGGACTGACTTGTTTTGCTATTTTTAGTTTATTTTATATTTTTCTTACTTAATTTTTATTTCTTTCCATTACTATTATAAGGTAAATCGTAGTTTAGGGCACATCGAATGATGGCCGGAAGGAAATGGCAACAGTAATGTAACTGTTACTAATTCTTCGACACGATATTGATTTTAACGGAGATTGAGAATCTTTGACGTAAGAAAAATATTAAGTAATAATCTGCGCCCTGCAGTGGGACGTGTGTAAGGACGGGAATTTTTGTCGAGTGAGTTCAGTGGCTGTTAATATTATTTGCAAATTGATTCCTAGTGGATATTGTGATATATTATTGGTGTAGTTTTGTGTCTCAACTGTCTACGCAACTGGACAATTTGTAAAATCATTGACAGAAGCGATCTCGATATTGACTGCCTCTGCAAAGCTTACTGGGAAGACTGACTTGCTGCCAAATACTCCAAAAAACATTAGAATCTGTAACATCCGCATTCTAATGCATACTAGAGAATAAATATAAGGTCCAAAACTCTTTCCAAAGACGTGGCTAAAAGGTCCTAGCAACCAGGCCATAAAACTTACATTAAAAAAGGATATATAGACTGATGATGATGAATATAATTATATACTATAAGTAACATGATACATTTTATTATTTTTTACAGACTTTATACATAAAGAGATTGGTTTTGAAAATGTTAAATGCCATTGAAAAAGAACCATTTTGATGGAGAGAGATGACATATAATTACAAAGATACAAGTTTTTGAAATGCCAGTGGAGTTCATGGAATCGTATTCTAGTTTTCTAGTTCTGAATGAGGTTTTAAGTTATTAGTATGATTTAAATGATATATAATAAATTAGTACATAAATTAATATTCAATTGATTTATTTTCCCTATGTTAAGAACCCGATGTATAACAACATTATTCATACACATACCTATAATACTCACAGTGGATCTTTGTGTCTCTGAATTGGTTGCAAGACCCCGCGCAGTAGCTATTTTTGTATCAATGTTGAAGGTGAAGATAGCATTGTATAACTGTCTCTTTCACTCGCTTACGTATGTCACATCGTCCTATCTCGCTTACTTTATGCAGTATACTCGATGACAAACTGTTTCTTACGCAATGGTTGGCAGGACCAAGTTCAAAGACACAAAGATCCGCTGCGACTACTATAATATAGGTACCTCATGTTCATTAATACTAAAGACATAAATAAAAATTAAATAGTATCAAGATCGTTTAATCCAATTTCCCCAGTATTGCACACAACAAATTTTTATTTCCACATTTGCCATGAGATTCCGGTAGACCTATAGTCATGTTTACGCAGAAAAGAGTTCTAGGCCCTTTCCGCCTACCTAAGCTGTTCAACACGGAACTGAAGTTGTCCAACTAGGTTAAGTATCTGGGAGTCATACTTGACAGTAAATTAAACTGGAGCAGTCACCTGGACAACAAACTAAGCAAGGCATGTATCACCTTTTGGCAATGCAAGAAAATGATAGGCAAAAAGTGGGGACTCTCCTCCAAAATCATACTCTGGCTGTACGGCGCGGTGATTCGGCCCATGGTCACCTACGGGGCCGTGGTGTGGTGGCCTCGCACCAAGCTAAGTACTGCCGTGAGTAGATTACAACGCATGCAAAGACTGGCCTGCATGGCAATAACGGGCTGCATGAGGACTACCCCGACTGCTGCGCTAGAAGCCATGCTTGGACTTCCCCCTCTCCACCTGTTTATACAGCAAGAGGCAACGATGGCGGCAGTACGCCTCAAGGCACTGGATCTATGGGGTAAGAGGGAGACACAACACACCGCTCTGCTTGAGGAACTCAACATCGAACTCCCCCTAACAAAAGCAATCAACAACCGGATACCTAAGCATTCATCTTTGACAAAAAATACAGGTTCCAACTGCACGAGGACCACCGTTGCGAAGGGCTACGCCCGGATGAGCTTAGGATCTTCACAGACGGATCCAAGACAGGTACAGGCACAGGTGCGGGGTTTTTCTCAGAGGACCTCAACATCCACCTGGCTACGCCACTTGGGGCTCATAACACAGTGTTTCAGGCTGAGTGCTTGGCCATCACCTTGGCAGCCTCTGCCATCCTAGCCAGGGAGGTTGAGAACTTCCCTATACGCATTCTCTCGGACAGCATGGCCGTCCTGCAGGCACTGAGCAGCGTCACGGTTAGCTCGGGACTTATATACGAGTGTCACCAACGACTGAACCAGGTCGGTACACGCAATAGAGTAACCATCCAATGGATCAAGGAGCACAACGATTCTCGAGGTAATGATGCAGCGGATGAGCTGGCCCGAAGAGGTTCCAGTATGGTGGCGGTGGGACCAGAACCCATCGTACCACTACCCTTCGGGTACCTCCGCAATCTGGTAAGAAAGCGCACCAGGGAACAACACCACAAATTGTAGAATGACCATAGCGAGTGCAGGCAGGCCAAGGAGGCGCTTCCCTCGTTAGATGGCCGGTTTACGCAGAAAGCCTTGAGACTGTCAAAAACACAGTTACGTGCAGTCACAGCCGTAACAACTGGCCATGGGACTTTTAATAAGCATTTTTTTGTCTTAGGGATCACGGACAGCCCACTGTGCAGGGCATGCATGGAGGAGGAAGAGACAGCAGCACATCTGCTCCTAAGCTGCCCAGTAATCGCTGGTTACAGGGCCAAATTCCTCGGTGACTCAGGTACCGTACAGGGAATAGTTGGCAACACCAAGGCGCTGCTGGCTTTCCTCGAGGAGCTGGGATGGATCGAGTGAGGAAGACGAATCCCACCCGTACGCAAAATACGCGCTCAGACGTGGAGTTGCGGACACCAGCCCGTCTTAACCTAACCTTTTTTTTTTTTTTTTTGCGTCGAGAAATGCTCATGCATACTGCGCTACCACGAGAAGATAGCGCAGTTATGTGGGACTCTCACGGTGTCATCCTATGCCGCTTATGGCGGGAACGCGTTAGCATACATCCGCGAACCCGCCGCGGCTGTCCGTCTCCGGACCCTCCTCTGGGGTTTACCCCCATCACCGGCGCACCAGAACACACAGTACGCCGTGACCAACCCGGGGACCAAACCAGCACATGGGTACCAGACAACCCCGTGTATGGCACCCTTGGTCCCCCTGTGACGGGTCAGGACAGCGGCCCCGCCACCGCAGCAGTTTTCGGCCGCAGGGGATAGGGAGAGCGGCCAGCGCTATACCGACACTCCTCCTCCCCTGCGGCCCCACCGCGTCCGCCATCAGACGGTGGCGACCCCGTGCAGGCCGCGGAGGGTAGGGCGAGCGGCGCACCGTAATACCGGCACTCCTCTCCCGCCGCGGCCTCCGACCCTCAGCCGCGATGCCTTTCATACCACATCGCGGCCCGCCTCAGTTGCGATGTCGCCTAGGCAACACCGCAACCTACATGTTGGCCGCTACGTCGTCGGCTTGTCGGCAAAAGCCCTGACGAGCGGCCCCTCCTCGGGTTCCTCTTGGCTTCACCGTGGTTGTCCAAGCCACGGCTACTGAGCCCCCCCGCCTCGACAATGCGGGAACCCACCGGGGGGGTCTTAACCTAACCTAACCTACCTCTGACCGCCAAAGCCCTGCGCTCCCTCTCAATATCCAGATCGTCCCTAAGACCCTCGGTAATTAAATGCCCCAGGTATTTAAATTTCTTGACACGATTTATGCACAAGCCATTTAGGGTAATATTTTGTGAATACCCGGGACATCCACCAGAGGCCCCAAAGACCATACATTCCGTTTTCTGGACATTGTATATAAGACCATTTGCTGCAGCATAGGCCTCAAACACTCTTAACAACTCCCTGAGGCTACCCGCCGTCGGGCCCAGCAGCACCATGTCGTCAGATTAGCTAATGTGCCATCATGCCATCTATCGAGCAACCGACACGCTTGCTGCTGAGCTCGACGATACCTACTCATTTATGTATAGGTTGAAAAGCTTGGGTGACGTCAAACGTATCGACGAATGCGTCGCGATAGCGATAAGCTAAAATTAAAAAAAAAAATGGGGTTGAAGGGCTATTGAAATGTAACACACGTGATCAGTCCCTTACAATTTGGCATTAAACAATTGCCATTGATGATAGAATTACTCTTTGACTAGAGTCTCAAGCCTTTATGATATTTATATTTCCCATATCACATTAGGGCCCATATTCCAGATGCTCATACTTGACTCAAACTCAAAATTGTTCACACCTATCAATCAACTGCCAACCACTCACAGCTCTCGAGTTTTCCATATGATTATTCAGCTTGACATAATATGTGTACTCAATAGAGCAAGAGCCCAGTTGTCCCAGACGTAACTGAATTCTTTCTACACAAAATGTGTGGTAGGTATTGAATGAAAATGAAAGACCATGTTAGCAAGTACGAGTACGTTCCAAATACATGCTAACACTACTCAATTATACTGATTTTGTGTTAAAGGAGTTTTGTTACGTTTGGGGCGTCTAGTATCTTGGAGTAGAGCACGTTAATGTAAAAATAAACTAGTCAGTCAATCACAACTGTCCATTTCCAGTTTGATTTGAGTTGAGCATGAGCACGAGCATCTGGAATACCGGCCGTAGTGTTCTTATTTTACACAAATTATAAAGAATCTGCTCATGTATATTTTCTATCGGATCTTTCGTTGCCAAACACTACATCTACTCTGTCTGGAAATCCAAGTTCTATTTAACCGATATTCAAGTTCACATAAAGATAGAACCACTTAGACTTGGCAGGTACGGTTCTAGATACGAGTGCTTGAAAATAAGTGAACAAATATAAATAAGAAACCATTGCTCTAAATGGATGATGTAATGAAAGCAGTAAGACGTAGCTAAGTGTATTATTTTATCTCCCCATTTGAGGAGGGAATAGGTAATAACAGGGTTAACAACAGGGGTAACAGGGTTAGGTAGCAACGTTTGTTGCTATTGATTCTTTTACGATATAGATATATTTGAGTTTCAATAGTCGCTGCCAAGAAAAAGGTCTGAATATCAAATAGAAACTCAGAAAAATGGTTTTTCGGTAGTTCGATTAATAATAATAGATCTGGAAGAGGATGATTCCATCTAAAAAGCCTCTAGTACGGGAATGACTATCATTTTTGCAGGGCATCAAACTATACTTATTTCAGAATAACAAAGAACAAGTTCTTCTATGTGTGCTCTCAGCACGTGTAGCATAACCGGCCATAGGAATGAAAGTGAAATACCACGGAGTAAAAAAATGTGTAAAGAAATGTACATATTTTTTTCAGAAAAAGAAAAATTATATCTACTCATTTTAAAACTCAAGTGATCATGCAAAACGTGAAGTAAGGTATACGGAACTGCATAAAATTACTGCCAGTGAACTGCTGACAATTACCTTCTACGAGTAAACTTGTGGTTATAATCAACATAACAATCTGTCCAACGAACATAATCATTAGCCCGGTTTCCTATAGACCATTCATTAGTAGGTAATGCTCATGAGGAGGCTATAACGTTAACGGTCTTATATGACGATATTCGTTTTCATTTATACAGTTATGGCTCCACGGGACGTCGTCCAAATTAATACGATAATTCCTTCAATAATGAACATAAATAACGCTCAGAATAATGATAGCACATAATTTATGATTGCTTTGTTCAGCAGCGGTTCGTAACTGACATTATAAGCTGATTTATTTATTACTTAGCTACATTATAAGCCTTGTTTTATACAAAGTTTTGCTACATTGTTGCAGTAACGTGTTTTTTGTGTTGCTAGAAACATGTTGCATAAACTAATTTTGAATGTGCTCTAAAACATGTTTGAAAGTACGTAAAACATGTTGCTTCAACTTTTGTTTACATTTAACTTTTGACGAATATACACACACAGTTACCACTCTTGCTGTCATACAGCGCAGGTATTGTCTAGAAATTTTTGTTTTGTATCAATACAATTAAATTTTCAATGGAAAGATGGTTATCAGCCTGTCAATGAATATACGTTTATTCCTTTGATTATATCACTAATGGCCTTTGCCCTACCCTTTACGTAATTAACAGTGCTGTAGCGTTATTTAGTGATAGTAGTAATTGTACCTGTATTAGTATAAAATCGATGTGGAGTCCTATTTTATAAAGTGTCTCTTATTTCCGTTTCTGTTACAATAAATACTTTTTCATTCTTCTTTCACCCTTATAAATTAAGTCGCTTTCTCCAACTTGATTTCTCATCGAATGATCAACAATGACAGTAATAGCTTGTTAATTATTGAAATAAATCGAGGTTTTCCCAGTCAGTTGCCACGGTGAATCAATTGGGACTACTTCAAACTGATTTGACATATGGACCTAATTTTCATGAATCACAAAAGCTAAAATTAAGCTGTCAAATATATGTTCACTAAAATCTATCCCAGTAATGAATAGTACTTTAACTCTGATTTGTTAATTGCCTCCAAGTGTTCATAACTACTAGTTTAGCGTGCAATACTAACGTCACCAGCACGAAGTTCAGAGATGACATCTGTTGGCTCGACGTTATTGAAACTTCGGCTATACCCCACGAGTTGAACCCACGAAGCTAAACTATGTTCGACGTGTGGCTTCACGATCGGAAGATTCATAACTTTGTTTTGGCTTTTGGTTGAAATTGTTATAATTTAGGTCTTATATTTATATTTATTTAATGACAGAATAATGTATGAGAAATAATTTAAAACTAAAAGAATAACTCGAAAACGGCAAATGGAATTCTTTGCTTTTTGAGCATCAATCAATGATCTTGATTTTTCAGTATGTTCTCCAATCTCGGGTTCATTGAAGTTTGTCTAGTCAAATATAATTTGACTGAAGCTCTGAATCAGACAACTTAAAGAATATTAATTCAAGAATAAGCAAATAATTAAAAAAAAAATGCAATGAACTACAATTACAGATTATTAATATTTTTCAACAGGAACTCATTTGCGAAGATGAAAATAAAAATAATACGCAAAATAATTTTCATCATTTAACAAATTACTGCAAAAGCTTTAATTAAGAAGTGTCTGCTCAACAAAAAATTACTGTAATTAAACAATTTAAATTAATATAAAAGTAATCTCGGATTTAAAGCGTTGGAAAATGCAGATTTACACTTGAATAGAAAAAGGGAATTTTGCGTTAAGATAAAGGTATATAGTGGTATAAAAATGTATCGTTATATAAAGGGTTGAGTTAAGACGCCACGAGAGTCGAAGAAAATGCAAGCTTTGAAAATAAATCTAATCTTACTAATATTATAAATGCAAAAGTTTGGATGGATGTATGTTTGTTACTCAATCATGCCAGAATGGCTGAATGGATCTGGATGAAATTTGGCAGATATAGATTATGGTATGCAATAGTATATAGGTTTTTCATTCCGGCATAATATTTTCTTGGGATAAGAAAACACTTTTCACGCGGGCGAAGCCTCTGGAAGTACCTAGTACGAGTAATCAATGATTTTGCCTAATGGCTTGAAACACTTAAAGTACCTCAGGGTAATTCAGAAAAGCTATGACTCATGATTATTAATTCTTTATTGTACACCAAAAAACCACATTAAATACATGTGATAATAAAGTACATGTACAAAGGCGAGCTTAACTCAATGCTGAGTTCTCTTACAGCAAACCCTAGAGTGTTGACAATTATAGAGGGCAGGCAACCAGTGTACAACAAATCATTTTATGAATTTTACGTTACGGTAGAAACATATTGATGCAAGTACGTAGTTTCTAGCTGAGTAAGTACGTCAGAGTGAAAATTATGCCGTACATTATCATTGACAACCTTGTTATCTCCCATGTGTGCGATACTTCCCTGGCCATGCAATTTAGATGTAAGATTGAAGAATTAGCTTAACACATTAATTAATTCACACACAACACCACTTATAAAACACAGTTTGTTAATACCAGTCCAGAAACACTGACCCAATTTCGATGTGGTTTCGTTTATTTCTCGTGTAGAGCCGTTAAGGTCCCAACACGCCAGCTGACACGGATTCCCACATATCGTGTTACTTTATCACGAGTTGGTCTGGTCATTCCATAATATTAAACCTTTCACGCTTCTGATCCCAATTTATTTATGCAACATAGTTCGTGTGGTTTGTTGACATGTAAGTTCTGTTTGAGGATTAGTTTAGGTAGTATAGCCTTTTCAGTGTCGCTTTTGTATTATATTAAGCGTAACTTGGTTAGATCCGATCGATAAATAAAACCAAGTTACGCTATATATAATACATACCCATTATCTCAGACCCAAGTCGTACAGATCTTATATATCTCGATACTTTATTGTACACCACATAAACTAATCTTCTAAACATAATCTATTTTAGTTACCTACTAAATTTCTTAAATGGAATTGGTGATATTTTGTCTCAAGACGGAAAATCTGATTTCATCATAATTTCAGCCGAAAGACGGCTACTCCTGAACATAGAAGCTACTCCTGAATTCCATGAAAGTAATTGCCTTCTAGCCACCGTTGGGAAACAAGTTGCCATAATTGCCCTTTACAGATCACCTTCCTACACTAAGCTGGAACCGTTCCTCTTGTCTTTGGATAACTTGTTGCAATCAGTGTCTTCTTTCGAGCACACCGTAGTTATGGGCGACATAAATCTAGCAATAAACCCAAACAAAATTAAATCTGAAGGGGAACGCTATTTAACCTTAGCTGCTTCGCATGGCCTATTGCCAGCACACACTCTAGTTACACGTAGCGCTCGCCAGACATGCATAGATCATGTCCTTATAAAAACTAAACACTCCTCCATCACCGTAGTCCCAAATGCAACACTAACAGATCACCATCCCGTCTTATTTTGCTTAAATTTAAAAAAACCACGGCAGCATGTAACTACAACAAAGGCCATAATTGATGATAAAAACTTAACACAAGATATTTTACATATTAATTTTGAACCCATTTATCAAACAGAAAACCCAAACGCTAGTCTCAATTACCTAACACAATGTCTACAAAAAGTAATTAGAAAAAAATACAAAAATCCTAACACTTTCTAGACGCCAAAAAATCATTAAGCCCTGGATAACTCCAGGACTACTACGGTGCATGCGAAACAGAGACCATCTACACAAAAAGGTTAGCATCGATCCGGATAACGAAGTCTTGAAAATTACTTACAAACGATACAGAAATTTCTGTAATAACCTATTACGAAGGTTAAAAAGAACTTACGAAAAACAAAAAATCCTGGACGCACAAAATGACAACAAAAAATTATGGAAAGCCATCAAAAACATCACACACACAACAAAAACAAAACAACACCATAAAGATCTACTAACTCTCTCGTCTTCTGCTGACCAATCACTTCACGAAGCAAACAGCTATTTTATAAATGTGGGTAGCTCACTAGCGGACAAAATTTGCCAACAAAATATGAATTCCCGGGATCTACCATTACTAAACAATACTCAAGAAGATATGCCAAATGTCCCAAATTCTTTCGTCTTAACTGAGACAGATGAATACGAGGTTGGACATCTTATCATGGGTCTAAAAACAGATAGTGCACCAGGATGCGATAATATCAGTAGTGGCTTTCTGAAACAACATAAAAATATCCTTGTTCAACCACTCGTAAAAATTTTCAACGATTGCTTAAGACTTGGAGTGTTCCCCTGTTCCCTAAAACGATCAGAAGTGTGCCCAATCTATAAGAACGGAGACAGAGGTCGTATAAACAACTACAGGCCGATATCCATTCTACCCGCAATATCCAAAATTTTAGAAAAAATAATTAATATCCGTCTAGTAAAATATCTCGAGAGAAATAGACTGCTATCAGAAAACCAATACGGCTTTAGAAAGGGACAATCTACAGAACAGGCTGTGAACAAACTAATTGAATTTATTAGTTCCAACCTGGACAAAGGGAAAAAATGTCTTTCTATTTTTCTAGACTTAGCCAAGGCATTTGATACGATTTCTGTCTCTCTCTTACTAAAAAAATTGGAGGCACTAGGTATACGGGGCACCCAGCTTGAACTTTTCAGTAGCTACCTCTCTGGGCGAACCCAATGTGTCCGAGTGGATAATCAAAAAAGTACATACCTCCCAGTTACACATGGCGTGCCCCAGGGAAGTATACTGGGGCCGACCTTATTCCTCGTGTACTTAAATGAGCTTACTAGTCTTAAACTTACCAAAGGTGAAATTATCTCTTTCGCGGATGACACGGCGCTGGTATTTGCGGGTGATAGTTGGGAAGAGGTCTTCTCTATCGCACAACATGGCTTTGATAGGACTAGGGGATGGCTGCAGAAAAACATACTAACCTTAAACGTTGATAAAACGAAGTATATATGTTTCAGCAAAAGGCAGGCGGTGGGTATCCGCAGCGACCTACGAATTGTCTCACACGAGTGCCCTTCTGTGGATTGCTGCGCATGTTCACCCCTTGAACGCGTTGATACTCTCAAATATCTTGGTATTACTTTAGACAAGAACCTCAACTTTAAAGAACATGTCAAAATTCTCTGTAATAGAGTTCGAAAATTAATATATGTCTTTAAAAACCTACGTCATATCGCGGACCCCACACTGCTGAAGCGAATATATCAGGCGCTGTGTCAGTCGCTTCTTAACTACTGCATTTCGTCTTGGGGAGGTATCTGCAAAACCACTATAAAGGCAGTTGAGGTCGCCCAGAGAGCTATACTGAAGGTTAGCACGTTTAAACCAATGCGCTACCCTACTGCTGCACTGTTCCAGTTGTGCGAGGTTTTGACAGTAAGACAGTTATTTATACTTAAAATTATCCTGCAAGAACATAACAAACATCACTACAACCCACTGTTATTACAGAGACGTCGTAAACATCACGTATGTGACAATTTAAACACATTTAAAACAAATTTTGGTAAAAGATTTGTAAGTTTTCTGGGCCCATACCTTTATAATAATCTTAACAAAAAACTTCACATTTACCCTTTGACTCGAAAACAATGCAAATTAAAAGTATGCCTATATTTGCAGAAATTAAGCTTTGAAGAGACGGAACAACTACTATACATACCACACTAAGATAAAAACTAAGAGCACAGTTGTCGGTGATACAATCTACATAGCTCACCTATACACACATACACTCACGCATACTCACACCCTCACACTCACCACATTATTACACTCACATCCTCTCGCATCTACGTATACTCATATACATACACTACTTACACTCCTACATATTCTCAGAAATATACTCCATACACACACTCACTCTCACGCCCACACACTTAATTCTATTTAAAAATTAAATTGAAATTATATACCTACTTATAAATTACCTATTTAAAGTGTCACGGTGTGTTCGTGTTCACTTATCAACTATTTTCTGTAGTATTCACTTAATGTATTACGATACCATTGCTGGCATTTATTCTTCTATTGTAAAAACTCGAGGGGAATGGTGCTGATAGCCGAAATACAGGCTATGCCTAGTTCGGCCACAGACGCTAAACTCTTTGCCAAAATTGAACTTGCTGCCACATTGCCATTGTAAAGTAGTATTAAGTTTTTTGGAAATAAATAAATTATTATTATTATTTCCTTTATTTCATTATTGTACATAGTTTTTACATTTTTAAATATTATCTTATAAAAATAAAATAAAAAAAAACATTTAAAAATATAAAAATTAGTAGCCCACCGGTATCGGGAACAAGGTCCAAGCTACCGGTGGTTAGGGCTGCTGAGAGAGGAACCTCCTAACGATACGCGCCGTGTCCAGGAGTACCGCTTTCTGGATCACGCCCTTGATCCAGCTGCCCAACGAGAGCCTCCTCAGATGTTCATCGAGACTCTTAGCTATTATGCCATTGGCCGTCACGACTATCGGCACAATGACTGCTGTATTCACATCCCACATGTCGACAACCTCGCGAGCTAGATCAAGATACTTACTTTTCTTATCTCTCTCAGCCTTCACGAGGTTCTCGTCATGGGGGACCGCTATATCAACAATCATTGCGCGACGCTCTAATCGGTCTATCACCACTATGTCAGGCTTATTGGCAACAATAGTCCTGTCAGTGATGATAGACCGATCCCAATACAACGTGACATTGCCATTTTCGAGAACTGGGTCGGGCACGTACTTATAGTAAGGCACTTCCGATTCCACAAGATTGTATTTAAGAGCAAGTTGCTGGTGGATAATCCTGGCTACAAGGTTGTGTCTATGCAAATAGTCTCCGTTAGCCAGACTAGAACAACCGGAAATAATGTGTCGGATTGATTCTCCCGGCCGGTGACATGCCCGACAGATGTCAACCGTGCCGTCCTTCACAATGTATTTCCGGTAGTTGTTCGTCATCATAACTTCGTCCATAATCGCAAAGACAAAACCTTCGGTTTCCCCGAAAAGGTCACCAAATCGCAGCCAGGCCACGGACGCTAAAAGATCTACATCGGGCCCATATAGGACCCGGTAGAAGCGTCCGTGAAGTTCCTTGCTCTGCCATACCTCCCTGCGGTCATTAGTATCTAATACTATAGGTTTGCGCCAGTTCTCGTTAGCCAAGGAGAGCGGGGTAAGGCCCTTGTCCACCGCTACCACATCTCGATGCATACCCACGTCGGCAGCCTGGAAATATTCCCTAAGACTGCATACCTCGCGGTTGTGCAGGGTTTTAGCATTTAAAAAGCCACGACCTCCGCACTTCCGCGGGATATACAGTCTCATAACCGATGATCGTGGGTGATGCATACGATTTGCGGTAAGCAATGTGCGGACTCTCCTATCCAAGGCGTCAAGTTCTGTCTGAGTCCATTTGAGTATGCCGAAAGAGTACATCAAGACCGGCATGACCCAGCCGTTGAAGGCGCGCACCTTGTTCCCACCTGATAAAAGACTATTTAGTACTTTTTTCAGGCGGCCAAAGAAGCGCTCCTTCAACGATTGTTTCACTTCAGTAGCATTGATGCCTAGTGCTTCCGACATACCCAAATACTTGTAAGTTTCGGTTGAGGAAAGGGATCGAAGGTGTATGGAATCCGAGAGTTGTATTCCCACGGATTCCATAATCTCCCCTCGCTTTACATGCATGGCTGCACATTTGTCCACACCAAATTCCATCCTGATGGCGTCACTGAAGGTTTCTGTTACCTTCAGTAGCTTCATCAGTTGCAAGTTGTTGGGTGCAAAGAGCTTCAGATCATCCATGTAAAGGAGGTGTGATAGGACCTGACCACCTCTTCTCAACCGATAGCCCAGGCCCGAACCCTCCAGCAGTGTACTGAGAGGGTTCAGGGCTAAACAAAACCACAGAGGACTCAGACTGTCGCCCTGAAATATGCCGCGCTCGATCCTTATAGGTTCGCTGTTTTCCTGAATCTGTCGACATCCTGGATAGTGAAGGACCGTCCTCCACTGCCCCATACATGACGTCAGGAAGGCGCACAGAGTTGCATCAATTTTATACAACTCCAGCACCCTCATGAGCCATGTATGTGGCACTGAGTCATAGGCCTTCTTGTAATCTATCCAACATGTCGCCAGATCCTTGCGGGAACGGCGAACCTGTTGGCTAATGGCAATGTCTATGAGGAGCAGCTCCTTAGTACCGCGGGACCCGTTCCTACATCCATTCTGAGAAGCAGACATGATGGAATTATTCTCAATATGCTGATTAATTTTAGCTCTCAGAATGGATGTAAAAACTTTATAGACCGTCGGTAAACATGTTATCGGTCTATAATTTTTAGGTTCCGCAGTACTACCTGATTTGTGGAGCAGGTGGGTTATTCCTGTCGTTAGGAACTGGGGCAGCGATCCTGACTCTAAGGCAGACTGGAACTGAGTTGCCAAACGAGCGTGCGACCTTTGAAACCATTTAATCCAAAAGTTGTGCAGTCCGTCCGGCCCCGGAGATTTCCAGTTAGGCAACGGACGGACTGCACGAGCTACATCTTGGGGGCTGATGGTAATTGCCCCCATTTGTGGTATCGAATCGCACGCCCGTTCGACCTCTCGAGTCCAGTCACCCTCGGTGTGACTGACAGGCACCGACCAGATATTGCGCCAGAACGAATACATGGCGTCATCATCTGGTAGGCGAGTATCAGTCACACCTTGGTCAGGTCGCTCCCAAGCCCTATAAACCCACCTTTCGTTGCTCTGGAATGTGCGATTCTGAGTGTATCGCTCCACTCGCCGCTTGTACCGACGAATACGGCTTGCCCATGCATAGATCTTCTGCTTCAGGAAGTCGATACGCTCTGTGACGCGGGACAGATAATCTCGAGAATTGATATCCGTCCCCGAGAACGCCCGCCTCACAAAGCGCATAACTCTAGGGCGAGTGTTGCCCTCCCTGAAGCAGATAAGCTTGCCGATGAGTGCTCTAGCCTCACCGATACGACGCTCAATCCTGCACTGCCAAGCTGGTATAGCTGGTCGTGTAGCTCTGTCAGTTTTGGGAAACTTGACGTTAGCTACACGACATGCCGCTGCAGCCGCACAGTACAAGATCGAGTGGGTATCGGCAAGGTCTTTGCTGCTATCAAAAACATTTGATAGCTGTGAATATAGAGCACCCACCAGCGCCCTATTTTTCTTATGCATGGGCAGACGAGGTAATCGAGGTCTAAGCTCAGGCGGTGTGGAACGATACTCTCGGAATGCACACTCCAAAGCGCTCCTCAGTCGTTCATTGCACTGGGTACTCACGGATATAGCCCCGTCGTCGTCATCCTCTCCAACATGGTCGGGTCGCGGTGAAAGACTGGGTTGCATTAGCACCGCGGCCGGTGGCAAGGCAGGCGAGACACGGCTACTCCGTGATTCCTCACGCAGTCTATCAAGTACGGCGTCATCCAGCATACGGTTACGTTGGATGACCCGCACCTGATCCGATAGACGTTGGGCCGACACGTTGACAGCTGGCTCAAGCACCTGAAACAGAGAGAGCATCCGACCACGGTACGCAGTCAGATTACTTCCCCCCTCTGTAGCCCCAAAGTATGCGCGCATGACGTTTTCATTAATCGATTGCGTCCATCGCATGCGCTGCACACTTCCACCGGGAGCGGGGACCCTGTCAGAAGCCGATGGGCCTCGAGGTCCCAGGCAGTCCGGTGGCCGGCGTCCTCCCCGTCAACGCGTAGGTGGTGGTGACGTCGGCGGAGAGAAGTATTCGTCGCTCGAACTCGACGCAACTACAGCGTCCGGGATCGCTTGACTGACGGTTGTAGGGGGTCCCGGTGGCTGCGAGGCGGAGCTGAGCGACGAACCCGAAGATGTTGGGCGTGTGTTTTTGGCTCGGGCCTGGCTTCTTGTCAACATTTTCTTTTTAGTTTCGTCTTCTTAGCTGTCATTTTTTGTTTGATGTTTAATTGTTCGTCATTTTAATTATGTTGTTTGTTTTCTTCTTCTTGTTCTTGTTATTATTATTATTATTATTATAGGCTCCCCCTACGTGTCACCACATTGACCGGTCTCGTGCGAAAAACATTAAAAAACTCGTTTACAAAAAAACCTAATTGTGACCACGACAAAAATTCAACTGACGTCTTAATTCTACAGCGTCTCGAAATTAACGATGTCCTCAAAATCAAATAAAGTGTTCCAAATAAAATAAAAAGTATTATTCTTTTGTTTTTAATTAGTGACAGAAAGTCAACGACCTATAACGAAGCGGAAACGAGGACGAGCCTCTTCACAGTCGGGCAGTTACAAGGACTACTGAAAGGGCTCGAAACGTAGTCAATTAATATTTTTATCTTAACCTAAGCATTTGCTTTTTGAAAAGGGTTTTTTTTAAACAAATCTTTTAATGTCAGAATTTGTTTCATGGACTTATTAAATTGTAAGTAATTTAGTGGTTGGAACTGAAATTAATAAGGTTTTTGGAACGAAATTCCTTAACGTAGCTTGCGGTAGCAGTGATTCGGGAGAAAATGTATGTCACGTAAAATTGCTTCTTTATTAAATGCGTAAGTTCGGGTTTCTCCTGACCGCACATGTTTTTTTACTACATGGCTTTACTGTGAACCTTAAGTTAAGGTATCATTATTTACTTATCCTCTTATTGAGGTTTACATAAGAATCTTCATAACCCAACCATTTGGTTTATTCAAAGATTTCTAGTTCCTAAAGTTTTGCCATTTTTGGATTATAAATAACGTATTTAAGGTGATTAATTTAATACACAAACTGGATTCGGATAGTACATGACCGGTTGATGTGAAGGCTATTGGTTAGGGACTAATACCAGCAGTAGACGCCTTTTGGCTAAATGGTGATGGTGATTAATTATAAAATTATACTTACGAGGCAATAACTTCTCAAAATAACCACAAAATGAAAAAGCCATTAACCGAATTAAATTATCGTTCACCGTGGTAAAGCTTCAATCAGAAGTCTGGACTAAGACAAATTGCTTCGCAACTTAAACTTGGCCTAATAAGTTATTTGCGTGAATTCAAGACCGAGTTAATAACTTAAAATAAGGCTACGTTGTTACTTCCGAACGGAATGCGGCGGAGATTTAAGTAAAAAATGATCAAATTGTTATTATTTCAGCAATAAAGTTGGGTGAAAATTATTCCTCGAAAATATCCTGCTCTATTTTTGGATGCATAGATATTTGGATGTTGGAGAATATTGAAGTTTAATTTATCGCACCTCAACAGTTGAACAGATTTAGTAGACTATAACCTGGATATTTGATAGTAGTACATGGAGGTATAAGACCAAAATAAATCGGTAAAAAGAAAAAGAGAATGCCTATTATGATTCTGCCTATTATGCAACATATCGTGTCCTAATTACGTGTTCGACAGATTGTTGATCGAAGCGTGTCTACTACTAGATAAATTAGGTAGGAGGCAATTTTAACTTTTACTTGTATGATACGGAATTAATTTTCGTAAATATCTGTCACCATTATGTACATGCCAATACCTATCTATATGTCCTTGCAATATCCAAATTCCAATAAACATTATTGACTAATTTTGTTTATATTTATCATGTCACGGGGGGTATGGTATCAATAAACGACCTTGACATTTCCCGGGAGTGCCTTGTAACTGAGAGGAATATTAACCTGTGTTAGCAACACCCTTAACCTAATTATTTATAATACGGCCACACTGAGGAAAAGGGCAACGCTGTTACACGGCTATTAAATTAATTTGTTGGTAATTTATTAATACGATACGAGAAAAATTTGCCTGTTTCAAGGTTTTTAAAGAAAAGTAAAAAAAAAATTGTAAGTAAATAAATAAACAAGCATTGAACGATGAGTGCAGCGGTGGCTTAATGGTATCGGCCGCGACTTATATTTGTAGGTCGTGTGTTCAAACCCAGGCAGGCGCTTTACTTTGTGTACATTATTTCACCACCACTGCTCTCAAAACGGTGAAGCAAAACATCGTGAGGAAACCGGCATGTCCAAAAATAAAAAATCGAATATATGTGACATCCACCAACCCAATTTGGGCCCGAGAGAGAGGAGGCCTGTGGCCCAGCAGTGGAAACATTAAAAAGGCTGATGATGATGATGAACGATATCTTATCGAAGAACAAAACTTATACGATTAGGTACAACTGTCAAATTGTTTTGTCATTCATTTTTAGTTCGGGCTCCGAACGAATCATCCATCCGGAGTAGGTAACGAAGGCCGAAACTACGGAGTTCGTGCTTAGGGAGTACACCCCCTGTGTATCTCGCATCCAATGGGCCCTTGTGGCCATTGACAGATCATGGGTCCGTTTTGTGGGTGGCCTTCCTTATTTTAAAGTAACAATACCTTTTTTTTTTTCAGCGTGGAGAAATGCTCCTGCATACTGCGCTACCACGGGGAGATAGCGCAGTTATGTGGGACTCTAACCCACTAAAACTCTACGGTGTCCTCCTGTGCCGCTTATGGCGGGAACACGGCTACGCGTTAGCACTCACCGCGAACCCGCCGCGGCTGTCCGTCACCGGACCTTCCTCTGGGGAGTACCCCCCTTCACCGGCGCACCAGAACACACTGTGCGCCGTGACCACCCCAGGGACCAAACTAGCACATGGGTGCCAGACGACCCCGTGTATGGCACCCTTGGTCCCCTTGTGACGTGTCAGGGTCAATGGCCCCGCCACCTACCATTTTTCGGCCGCAGGGGATAGGGAGAGCGGCCAACGCTATACCGGCACTCCTCTTCCCCTGCGACCCCACCGCGTCCGCCATCAGACGGTGGCGACCCCGTCTAGGCAGCGGAAGGTAGGGAGAGCGGCGCACCGCAATACCGGCACTCCTCTCCTGCCGCGGCCTCCAACCCTCAGCCGCGATATCGTATGGGTATGGGATACTCCATACGCCATCGCGGCCCGCCTCAGTTGCGATGTCGCCTAGGCAGCACCGCAACCTACATGTTGGCCACTACGTCGTCGGCTTATCGGCAAAAGCCCTGACGAGCGGCCCCTCCTCGGGTTCCTCTTCGCTTCACCGTGGGTGACCAAGCCACGGTTACTGAGCCCCCCCGCATCGACAAAGCGGGAACCCACCGGGGGGGACAAAGCGGGAACCCACCGGGGGGGACAAAGCGGGAACCCACCGGGGGGGACAAAGCGGGAACCCACCGGGGGGGACAAAGCGGGAACCCAACGGGGGGAGGAAGTTACAATACCATACATAAGTTTTACTTACAAGGATACCAATATCCATAAATGCTTTTAACAAAACTTCTAGAATTCCACTAAAAACTAGATTCGTTTAAATTACGAACTCGTCGACATACATACCCAAGTCTGTATTACACTAGACAAAACACAAACTTACCAATGTGCTAGAAACTAAGAACTAACATCGAACTCACAGTTGTGCGGCTAACCGCAATTCTGCGCGGGGAACTGTAACGTCTTCTGCGGTTTCCCGCGCTCCTTATCCGTGCAGTGTGTGAGGCCTTAGACGTGTTTATTGTTTCTGTTAATTGTTTTTGCTGGGTTACCTTGCACATGTAGGGAAAGATTGTCTTTGGATCTAAGAACTTAAACTTTCTTTGCATTGATGGCCCATCATTTTTTTCCTAAAACTTTGCCTGTTTACTTTACTGGTTCTTAAGCTACATTATTGCTGAATCCCACTGGCTACTTCTTATTTTAAAAACAACATATTTATTGTGGGATACGCTACGGGATTGAAGCTGGAATAAAAACAAGTGATAGATGTAAGTAATATCTGCCACAATCAAGTTCTTAATCCTTTCCAACTAGATTTAGTGCTCTTATACCTAAATGGAAGGGTAATCCCCGTCGCAAAATTTTCCATCATCCATCAATAATTTTATCATTCCATTCCGTTGACTAAAACGCCATCCGTTACACAAACATTTTGCTCCAAAGTGTTTATATCTTAAAACAATTATTATCGTTCCGCCACCAGATAACAAACACGATTCGACCTTAATGTGAAACAATTCCTCTTTAATTGAGACAAATTTACGTCCCAGTTATCCACGTTTCACTGGATTATTTTTCATTCGTATCAGGAGAGGTACTCACCACCGTGAAGCCTCAGAATATCCCTAATATATCCTAAAGCCCACAAAGAACATTATTTATTCATAGTATGAGAGCTAAAGGTGAAAACAGACTTACGTGTCGTGGCGTGGCGTGGCGCCTTATGACGCATTTGATTGGCTACAAGACTCGTTGTGACATGACATAGGCTTGAACAGATTCGTATGATTGGTGTATCCCGCGCCATGCCACGACACAGTAATGTGTAGGCAGCTTAAGTTAGATTAGATCTCAGTTTGACTAACGCTTGATTGTGAACAATATTTTGTAACAAATTGATGATACTGGTGTAGTCAACAACACGTCGAATTATGCGAAGCCCGCAAAATCAGGCATCCTCGTCCACGTCCAATAATACATTGTGGATATTTTGCTGTGCCTACGTGTTACGTGAACGGCGATTACGCCGCATAATAATGTTTTCTGTGAGGATTAATTTTGTATTTTTTTACATTTTGTTTGTTAAAAAAAGTTTGTACTAGTAGTAAATCAATTGTCATATGCGGCGATTTTAACATTAACATATTAGAAAATAACTCTAACACTATCAGGTTATTGGGTCTTTTTAAATCATTTAATCTAGCAAATGTTTTTATGGAGCCAACTAGAGTGACAGCTTCTTCTGCGACTTGCATAGATAACGTTTTTTGTAATTGTGATTACCTAAATAAAGAAATTATAAATAAATTAACATCTGATCACAGTGGACAAACAATAACGTTTAGCACCTACATACCTTTGCAAAAAATGCAAATAAAATTGAGACCAATTACATGAAAAAATTTAGTAAAATTTAATAAAACCTTGACTAGTAAATTATGTGTTCAAAACTTTATGAATATAGATGACCCAAATGAGTTCTATGCCGAGTTTTTTAAAGTACTGAACACGCAATTCAATTACACTTTTCCACTGAAAGCAAAAAGTATTTACACCAAGTTCATATTTAGCGATTGGGCGACTCCAGGCATTCGTAAAAGCAGGGAAAAACTTTATGAACTCTATGGCCTAAAGCAACATATGAATAGTACAAGTTTTGATAAATATGTTTCAAAATATTCAAAAACCTTTAAGATTGCATGCAAAATAGCTAAAGCGCTGTATATTAGCAATAAAATAAAATCAGCAGATGATAAAATAAAAACTACCTGGAAAATAATAAATAATGAAACAGGTAGGAAAAAACAGCGTAATACAGAATTTAATTTAGCGACTGCACATGACCCCACACACTCAGATATAGAGGTAGCCCAGGAATTTGAAAACTTTTTTGTTAATATTCCACTTAAAACTACAGCAGCCTTAAACTCCTCACCTGCATTGTCTGCTGCCTTACTTAGAAAGAACGTAAATGCGTGCCCTTCGGAGTTCAAGTTTCAACATACAAACCCCCAGGCTATTTTAAAAGCTTTTAAAGATTTTAAAATTAAATCAACAGAGAGAGCTGTCAGAGCCATATATAAGTTAAGTCACCGTGAATCTCTTAGGGAACTGTTTAAAAATATTAGTATTATGACAGTTTCTTGCCAATTTATTTATGAAAATATTATGTATGTAAGGAAAAATATACATCTCTTTAGTAAAGTCAGTGATAGACACAATTGTAATACCAGAAATAAAGATAAGTTAGATCAGCCTTCTTACAGACTAGCTAAAGTACAATCATCTTTCATGGGGTACTGTGTTAAATTCTATAACAAAATACCTTGTGATATATTAAAACTAAATGAAAGTAAATTTAAAACTTTAGTTAAAAGCACCCTTAAACAGGCATATTACAAATTAGATGATTATATTCAAGATAAGAATGCTTGGAAACATGCTGGTCCTGCTCCATAGGGCAATCTTTGGTGTAGACAAAATCAAATTTGTTAATTTATATTCCCATTCATAGTTATTGTATTCATTGTTTTGTTTTTTTTTTTTTTTTAGAAATTGACTCACACACTGTTCCGTTGTTGTTGAATTAGGTATTTTACCTATGTTTGTAATATTTGTAAGTATGTGAGAACCATGTTCCTACTTATCAAATTAATTAATTTTCCTGTTAATGCTTTTTAATACTTTATACCTCTGTGTAGAGCTATTCTGGGTGCATCGTCCTCACATATATTAATGTATGTACGTATGTTAATATTGTAAAACACCAATTTTTTTTTTTTTAAAAGAGTAAGTATGGAGTTTCTTGTGCGTTCTTCTCCATAACAATCTACTTTCCGAATGCACGGTAGAATCATTTTTTTTTTTTTATCTTGTTTTTTTTTTATTACTTTTAAATATTTTTTTTTATTACTTTTAATTTTTAATTTAAATTTATGTGACGTTCAAAAGTGCCGTTTATTGGCCTAATTGAATAAATATATTTGACTTTGACTTTGACATTTTATGTGGGCTGGTCGTTTCGGTTGAGTGTTATTTTTCCACTTGATGGAAACTCGTTATTTTAAAACACAGAAGTTTGCAGTACGTATAGTAGAAAAAACCAAGTAAGAACATGTTGAATTGCCGATACTGTGATTATTGACTGCTAAATGAGATGGAGATTGAAAACAAAAACCGGCCAAGTGCGAGTCGGACTCGCGCACGTTGGGTTCCGTACCATTATCGCAAAAAAAACACGTTTGTTGAATGGGGCTCCCATTCCCACTTAAATATTTGTTTTATTTGTTGTTATAGCAGTAACAGAAATACATCATCTGTGAAAATTTCAACTATCTAGCTATCACGGTTCATGAGATACAGCCTGGTGATAGACAGACAGACAGGCAGACGGACCGCGGCGTCTTATTAATAGGGTCCCGTTTTTACCCTTTGGGTACGGAACCCTAAATAATATTTAAAAAGCTATGTGGTGCCTTGTTTGTCCAGTGGTTGCAATTGCTGCTGTTGATTATGTGGTCTTGGGTACGATTCAAGTGGACAAGACAGACAAAGAGTTGGTTATGAGATCAAGGATTTGTGAAGTTGCACTATACAAAGGTGTACCCTTCCATGGTGAACACAAACATGATTCTATGTTATATAGTTGGACCACAAAACAAGTAAAGTGCATGTTTAAAACTGTAGTCCAAAATATTCTCCATTTATTGTATATTTATTCGGGATTCAAAGCATTCAAAACTCGTCGCTAGCTCTCACCCGAGGTGAGAGGGAGCACCTATTGCCGTTCCAGATACTCGGAGGAAAACATTCTCAAGAATCTCCACGTCGCATAATATTATGAAATTCCTGGAAACTTCAATATTATTAAACGTAATATTTTTATTTAACCCGCTGCGCAAGATTTGTTCTACATGTTTTGTTTTATTTCTTGAAATTGCTTACCGTTTTCTAGTATGTATTTAAAAAATATTTTCACAAAAAAGTGAAAATGAAGAACATTTTTACAAAAATTACAACCGACTTCCAAACAAAAACACTACTTGAAGTTATTTTTCACTTTGTAGTGTTTTTGTTTGGAAGTCGGTTGTAATTATTGTAAAAATGTTTCTTTTATTTTTCACTTTTTTGTAAAAATATATTTATTTTCACTTTTTTGTAAAAATATATTTGTTTTTCACTTTAATATATTAACCCAATAACATGAAACTTAAACAAAACTGTGGAATTAGAGTATACCAGGGTGAAATGTTCACACCTGCGTACCCCTTTAGAGCGTACCAGTGAGATGTTATGTTATGAAATGGTGTAAACAATAAACAGACATGCGATTGCAGCTATCCCGAGTGATTTGCCGTCATTTATTTTAGAGTTCTTATGCATATCTCCGAAGTTCTTTATCAGATCTTGATTAAATAGGGTGACAAGACCAGCGTTGAAATAAAGAAACAATCATCAAAATAGGTTCACCCAATAAAAATTGTGAGGTAACAAACATAAAAAAGAAAAATACAGTCGAATTGATAACCTTCTCCTTTTTGCGAAGTCGGTGAAAAATAGAATGAGGCTTTCATGATATTTTGTTTCTTTATTTTTAATAGTTGAAAACCACACAAATTTTACTCGTAAAAATCTGAATCTAAACATTCTACACTTCGCTGCAATTAATAAAGCCCAAATATGCCGCTGCATTCACAATCTATCGAAACTACTGCCTTAACTCGTTTAAAAAAATGACATTAATATATTTACCATCAGCAAATAACAACAGGAATATAGTAAGTGGATGTGGTGTACAGCGTCGCCTCAGACTTGTGTTATTTTTTCATTTTGTATTTGTAGATAGGCTTGCGCTTGACCACTATCTCACCTGATGGTAAGTGATGATGTGGTCGAAGGTGTAGCACGCTTGCCTAGAAGTAATATATTCACTCTTGACTTAAAGACCCCGAGATTGTATCGAGAGTTAGCTTTACGCATAATGAAAGTATTTCCAAAACTTTTAGTGCGTATGGGTGGGATGTCCACCATGTACCGATGGCGCATCGCCGTACGTCTTGTAGTCCGATGATGAAACGGGCTTGGCGGAATTAGATCATGCAATTCCATCGCACACTCCCTGAAATGCAACCGATAAAAACCGAAAAGCTGGCAACTCGACGACGATGTTCAAGGCTCTGGAGCTTTGAATCAACCAGTGCCTCATTGTCAATGAGCCTCTTGGCCCGTTTTTCGGTCATCTGTAGTGCATCAAGCTGATATTTGGTAGATCCGTCCCAGAGATGAGAACATGCAAGATCGAACATGCGCTTGATACAACTTAAGCAGCTGTTCTGACGTGAAGTACCGTCTCACGTTCGCAAGGATACCCAATTTTTGGCAGCCAGTTGAGCCTTTTCCTCAATGTATGGGCTAAAAATCACGCCTTAGTTTTAGCGGCATTGAACTTGACCAGATTGGCATCGCCCCATTCGGAGACTGCCTCCAAGGACAAGCTCAAACGCTCCACCCTGGCCTTACAAAGAGACAGGACCTCAGGCCTAGTAGCCCGAGCGTTAAACAATTATCTCTCAGCAACAGTGCTGACGTCTGCATAGCCAAAGGTATTAGTAGGTTGGCACTAAGGTTTTAGCAGCTCATTTTCAGCAAGAATAATGTCGGCTTAAGGCTTTCATGCCTCTTATCAAAAGCCTTCGTGATGTCGAGGAAGATGGCAAGCGCTTCTCCGTGTCTCTCGATGGCCTCACTCCATATGTGAATGGCATACGCTAGAAAATCCCCTGTATACCGATTTCGGCGGAAGCCGTATTGGCGGTCAGTTAGGATGTCGTTAGCTTCTAGGTATGTCAGGAGCTTGCTATTAAGTACGCGTTACAGAGATGGGTCTGTAGTTGGCCGAGTCAGCTTGGTCACGGGCTGTACGTTGGCTTGCTTCGAAGCATTCGGCACTTTTATTTATTTATTTATTAAAACTTTATGCATAAGTACAAAGGTGGACTTAATGCCTTAGTCTCATACGAAAGGCGAAACAGGCGTGTCATGATAGGAGACAATTCAGGCGCACAGGTTCTAAGAACAATTGATGGTATACCGTCGGGCCCGCTTACCTTGTTCACGTCGAGGTTGCCCAGCACCCTACGTACGTCCTTTTGAGGCGAAGATTCCGCAAAAAGAGAGGCAAACAAGTTTGCTTTCTTCTCAGCGGAGTAAGCCAGTGACCCATCGGGTTTCAGCAGATTCAACCGATTTAGCCAGGGACTAAAATGCTTCACTACCTTTTTTTTTTTTTGATAACGCTGGAAAAAAATGCATTACGCATACCCGCCCATCGGGGGAATGGACGGGCTATGTGGGACTCCCCGGGCAAGCCCGGTATACCCACTAAAATAAACCAGCGCACTCCCGCATCGTCTGTGTCGAGGAGGACTGGGAAACCGGCACAGCCTTTACGCCCAGTCCTCCGCCGACGATTGCCCACCATAATGGCGGGCCCCGCACGCCCCCTCCCTCAGTGGAGGGGCCCGGGAATGACCGTGAGTGCTCGGCCATTCCCGCCCGACGAGGGTGGTGATTGTGCAATGCAGACGACAGGCGCCCCCGCACCTGCCGCCCGCTAATCACCACCAGGGGGTGGGCGCAGGCGATCGTACAATCGCCCTCTCCCACCCCCACCGCTGCCTCCTTTTGCGACATGGCGTCCTCGCAAAAGGAGGCAACCGCCGGCCAGGCCTCCCCGCTCCCCAGCATGGATTTACCACACCGGGAAGCGAGAGGACCTGCCACACAACCTCCTCCTCAGGGCACGGCGCAGCTAAGCCCCCGCTGGGCACACCTAGACGGTGTGCCGCGCCGTGCCCTTCACCGCGCTGGACCTTACGGTCCCCTACGTTGCGGCATCTGCCCACGAAGGCCAGACGCCGCCCTCCGCGTGTGCGGCGAAGCGTCGAGACCGACGCTCCGCCGCCTCCTCCTACCACTGACTTGTCCCTGCCGACCATCCCACGTCAAAGGAGGGTCGGCAACGACAAGTCACCACCTCCTCTTGGGCCCACTTCCCGCCCCCGAGCCGCAGCCACCCCCACCCGCAGGCGAGATTCCGGGCTGCAGAGCCAGGTGCAGAGCGGGCAAAGCCCGGATGCAGAGCCGGGCAAAGCAGGGTGCAGAGCTGGTCAGTGCACTCGGGGAGCTCAAACCGCACGAGCGCCGAGTGCAAAGCCAGGTGCAGAGCGGGCAGAGCCGGTCACTGCAGAGCCGGTCAGTGCAGGGTGCAGAGCTGGGGTGCCCCGGGCGTTCCCCCCCGCAGGGGAAGGCGGCCCGCCCAGAGGCAAGGAAGCGAGCCCCACCGCTGACCTACCGCTACCTACCCAGCCTACCCCTGTGTCGCGTCTGGAGTGTCCCCTGCTAATCAGGGGAACACCCAGAGCGACGAGTCCCTCCCCTCCCCCCCGTCAAGTATTCGCCACCGCCAACAAGAACCCCCGAATGGGAAGTTATTGACGGTACCCAGGGTGCACCAGCCCAGCGGGTTGCTCTTCTCCCCGGACGTATCCGAAAGAGACCAGCAACCAACTAGGCCAACGTGGAGGTTACCTGACCCGCACCCCAAAATGCTTCACTACCTGCTGGGTAAGAAGATCCCTATTCGGCTAATGTGGCCGGACCGAGCCCTTCGCAACAGCTTCTTGCAGGACTTTGCAGCCCTGTTGTAGTTTGTCTTCCTCTGACCCTCGTCACTCGCCTTGCGCGTTCGAGCGTCTACCCAGGCATGGTACGCCTCATGTTTAAGCGCATCAGCGCGGTTACACTCGGCGCCAAACCAAGGTCGGTCTTCGCTAGACATTGTTACGTCAAAGAACGCAATGTAGAACTCCATTCCCCGACGCAACACGTCCGTCTTTGCGTCCGCGCACGACGTAGGAACAGCTGAAGAAAAGCAAGCAGGCTGCCAAAGATAGCATGCGAAGAAAGATCGCATTCTATCCCAATCTGCTGACTTGTACCGCCACCATACCCGCCGGGTGCCTCTTGGGCTGGTATCGGGCGGGGAGTAGACGGACACAGACTTCATCAGACAGTGGTCGGAAGTACCCAAAGGTGGGGATGTTGTCAGCAGAAGGTCCAAGCAAATAGCCGTATGCGAATCAACATCTGGCACCCTCGTTGCCCCCTGGACCAGCTGAGTGAGCTTTATCGCTAGCGCAAGCTTTCGCGTCTCTCACCCAGCATGGTCAGTGAACTGATACGAGAAGAGTCACTCCTGGTGGTGGGCATTAAAGGCCCACAGCATCACCAGTTGGGCGGCAGGATTCCGTTGTTGAGCCTCATCAGCCGCCTCATTTAGTTACTGTGCAAGCCCGGTTGTTGTCTCCTGATCTCCGCTGTGCGACCGGTAGTCACAAGCATAGATAATCTTATCCAGACCTGTGTCCACCAGAGCCCAGAGCGCTGAGAATCGAGTGTCTTCAAGGTTTTAGAGACGCTGATAACAGCTTATGTCACGGGCGTACATGCATAAACCCGCGCGTGGCTTGAACTTGTGCTCCAGGGTAAACCGTGCGTAAGAAAGATACGCGACGTCTGAAGGACATCCGATCTGCGTCTCCGAAAGGAACAAAAGCGCTGGTTTATGAGTCTCTAGATGATGGTGGACTGCATCAAGATTTGAGTGTAGACCTCTGATATTACAGAGGTGCACCTTACCTGATAGTGAGTGCTGCCGCTGTACAGCTTTTTTCCTTATATTCCTTGCCGTGATTAAGAGTGAAGTAGGATAGGAGAAGGAAGTGAGTTGAGGTTCTACGCTGGGAACCCACAGACACGCGCCGACAGGACACAATCGTTGGGGGACTGGTCTGGAGATAGCGAGGACGCCCGAGCCCCCTCGGAGATGTCCATCGGGCACTGTCTTCTTGTCGTCAACCAGCACGATGGCGCATTCCAGGATTTTTTGACAGTTGGCAGGGCAGCCTTTTGTGTGTGGCTGGCACACTACTTGGGCCCCCATCTACCTGCGGTCGGCTAGCGGCGTAACGTGCCTCGGATCCTGCTACCCTACGCAACCAGTCTCCCGATACGACAGCTCGCAATATCAATGTTGCGTTTGGAAAGGGGGCTGCTAATGAACGCACCGTGCGATTTTGGTTTTAACGCTTTCGTGATGGAAATTTTGATTCGAAGAACGAACCACGTGAAAGACCGCCCACACAGGTGAATGACAATGAATTGAAAGAGATGGTGGAAGCCGATCCGAGCCAAACTACCCAGGAATTAGCGGCATGGTTAACCGTTACCTTACCAACAATATTGACTCATTTGCATCAAATCAATAAAATAAAAAAATATGAAAAATGGGTGCCTCATGATTTGACTGATCTGCAGAAAGATACGCGTGTTGAAACTTGTATAGCCTTGTTGAATCGATACTGAAATGATGTAATATTGGATCGAATTGTGACATATGATGAAAAGTGGATTCAAGATTCTTTACGAAATCCGTAAGCGAAAATGCAATGGCTGACCCCAGGTCAAACGCCGCAACAGTGTCCTAAAGCAAAGCTGACCATCAAAAGGTAATGGTAGCTGTTTGGTGATCTCAGCATGGTGTTTCGAACAATGATTGCAAAACTAGCAGAGAAACAGCCTCGACTCATTAATCGTTCTTCACCATTATTGCTCCATGAAAACGCGAGATCTCATCCAGCACGAGAAACCGTTTTAACTCTACAGGAACTGCAATTAGAAACCATTTGTAACCCTCCGTATTCGCCAAACCTTGCTCCAACGGACTATATTTTTTTTCGTGATTTGGACCATTTTCTACGTGATAAAAAGTTTTCTTCTCAGGAGGCAGTACAAAATGCTTTCACACAGTTTGTCGAATCTAGATCACCAGAGTTCTATCGCAAAGTCATTAATGACATTCCTTTTAGATGGCAGCAATGTATAGATAATAATGATAATTATTTTGATTAAATAAATATGTTAAATTAAAAAAAAAGAAAACAATTTTTCAGTACAAATCGGCAATGTCATAGTTTAACCCCTAATATTACGAAAAATAATTACAAGTTCTCTTCAACTTATGCGGTCTCTAATGGCGATTATTATAATATGGTGACGACTGACTAATTAAGACAAGCACGAAGCTTTTATCAAAATCGTGGCATGTTTGAATACTGCATTTTTTAATAAGGGACGGTAGATATTAAAACATGCTTAATAATATTTTTAAATGAGTCGTCACATTGTGATGCATCTTTTATTTGGATTTGAATTAATTAAGCCCCTGCATGCAAGAATGGTCTTCAAACTTTTGGAAATGAATGAATAAGGAAAACAATCTTTCAAGTTTTTTTTTTAATTCACTAATCATAGCGCGCTTATAACTTTAAACCTGACCAACGATTGTACCTGTATATAAACTAAATACTAAATAGATGTAAAATATTTTGTTTTTTTGTTTGTAAGAGGAGCTCGTGGCTAAATAATAACAGCCGCACGGGTCGATCTTCAAGGTTAAGCAACGCTTGCTGAGGTCGGTCCGTGGGTGGGTGACCATTTCAACATACCGAGTTTCCTCTGTGCCTCGGCAAGCACGTTAAGCCGTTGGTCCCGGCTGTCATTTGAAGATCTTTGACAGTCGTTATGGGTAGTCAGAAGCTTGAGATCTGACGCCAGTCTTACCAAGGGGTACCGTGTTACCCAGTTACAGATCAGATTGGAGTCAGTGTTTTACTTGGAGCGGCTGCCTGTCGCTCCAAGTAAAACACTGGTACTCAGCTGAAACCGGTAAGACTGGAAGCCAACCCCAACAACAATTGGGAAAAGGCTAGCCAGATGAAGAGGTAATCTATAACCTACGTTCTTTACATGATCCTTCAGGATTGCCCACAGAATTTTCGTGGAGTTGAGTCACAAATAATTTCTAATAGAAAGAAGAATACAAAATATTTATTCGACACAGAGAAAACACAACACCAACAATCAGAACAGAATTGTAAAAAATATTCAAATATTTGCAATGGGCGTGCCCATACCGAAAGTACTCACTCTACCACGTTAACATCAACGATTTCTTATGACAATTTGAGTACAATAAGGCATTTACCATTATTGTCACAGGGCGTTTCTAAAGTGTCAATAAAAATTGTAGGTAAAACTTGCAATAAGCCCACTGAAGATACACACACAGATACACTCACACAAACGAGCTCTTGAATAACCTCTGCCAGTAATGTAGTTTACAGTTCAATACCCACCTAATTGCCATCTGTTTAATCGTGTGCGATCACTGATTTATGTTTGCAATCCATTGCGTACCGACTGAACTTGCTCATCATTAACCCGATTGGCGAGTAATGTATAGCCTACCAGTTGCAACAGATTAAAGTTAACGATATATATTAGAGTAGTGACGGAACCTCGCCTCTGCCAGCGCAAATGCGGAATTTCCGCTAGAAATCGTAGGTCCGGACGTTTAATCCCGACTACGGCAAAACCCAAAAGTAAAGAAATGTACTAAATCTATATGTATGTATTTAGCAGAGATATACATAGGTAAGAAAAGAAAATACAAAAAATAACATCTGCTCCAACATAGCGAAGGTCATATAATTTGAAGTTTCAGGTCTTTGGTCCTGTATCATCGCAGCCGCCAGGTTCAGTACCAAACTGGGCCGGTTTTTTGGAGTTTACTCCTAAAGAATCAATTTTCATACAAGGCTCCTGGTATGGAAATATTATGACAAGTGAAATTATTACAAGCGTTAACTAAAAAGCGTTACGATTTCTCCGCAACGTACCTTGCGGACCTTTCACTTTTGAAATGATATATGACAACGACAGGAACCACGAGGTTTGCTTTTTACCGAATCAATATGAAAAATGTAAATAGAATAAAAATACATACATGCTTCCAGTATTATAAGAGATGCATTTAGTAACCGTCTTTGCATATTTAGAGACAATCGTAATTAAGGACTCCAGTCGTGAGTCGGAGCTGACACACCCAAATTTTCGTGAACCTCTAAGAAGTCGACTAGAAGGTTACAAAGCTTGAAAATTGTTTAGTTTTCCCCAAAAAAAAAGTTGTAGTAGTACACAAAGTACTACTGTGTGTTTATTTTTCTTATTTTACCACGTCCCGCAGCTAATATACCCGTTACATCTAATATATATAGCTTTTGAAGCGAGTAAAGATATACTTTACGTAAATGTACTCTTGTTCTATAAGCTTTTAATGTCTACTGCTGGCGGATATGAGTTGTCAATATACTGGGATGGCTTTATTGAAACATTAAGCTTAACTAAAACCTGGGGGATCTTGATTCAAGAGTGAATAGGTATAGATACTTGAAGACAGATAGAGTGTTTGTGTGAGACAGTGTGTGTTAGAGTGGCTTAGAAGCAGCTCGTCAGTCAATCCGTCAAAGCTTTCCAAGACGAGCGCAACCCTCAGTATTGAAGACAACAAATAAGTAGAAGACAACATCGTTTACCAGAAAGTGAGATGTATTCGAATGCGAGCGAAATTAAGTGTCTATAGATATCGAATAGAGATATAGATTTTACTAGCTGTTCCCGCGGCTTTGCTTCCGTCAACTGCCTACCCTACCCTACTTACCTACCTATACCTACCCTAGTTACGTACATATACTTACCCTACCTAACTACCAATTTTTTTTCTAGGGGCTTTCTTCCGCGGTGAATCTTAAAACCACCATTCGGAAAATGACTTCAAATGCACAACGCCATCTATCGCATATGGAGAAGAACTGTCTTGGCTTGTGATATTTATCTTTAAATTTATCTAACTTTTGATAGAGTCAACCGATTGCTATGAAACAATACTAAGTAATACTTCAAGTGATATACTTTTTATGTGTAAAAGTTGTCTACATTGGTGTTGTACATTTTACGTTATGCGTGCACAACTAAAAAGATAAACAGAAAAAAAAACTAAAATGGGTTAACATGGGTTTTGTTGGTTATCCTTTAACACATTGGTTTTTTTTTTGGAAATATTTTCTATGTAGACAAACGACTTTTCTACAGATTTATCATATGCATTGATGATTAGACGAAGAATTCTTCACAATCACCATCAAAACCAGTCCGCCAAGAGACTTCCATGAAACAGGCCACCAAATGAAATTACTCGATCAATTATTACCTACTTACTTTCGTAAGTAACAATCAATCTTATAGCTAATATACCGAAGAACGAAGTTTTGATATGTTTCGTTCCTAGTGTTGGCGAATAGTTTCGGTAATCTGTTGGTGAAGTTTGGTTGCCCGTGTAGTAATGTTACAAATGAGTTTGTTTTAGTTATTGTTATGGTCTTACTCGGCAACTCTATTGCTCAATGACCAATCTCTTAAAAACAAAAAAAAACAAAATATTCTTTAAACAATCTTTTTTAAAACATTTTTTTTTTAAACAATCTTCTAAGCAAAACCCTTTCATTTGATATCCATATCATGGCGGTGCACAAAAAATAAAAAAACAACTAGAAAAAAATAACTAATCCGCCATTTTGGACCGTCCGCCTTATTGGATTTAGAATGACGTCACTTTAGCTATCCATGCATTGTCATCCAAACTAAGTGTATGCAGAATTTCATCTTAATCGGCGGAGGATAACTGCTTTAAAATTCAGTTGCAAGATTTGACTCGGACAATGATACATACATTGCAAGTTCAATAAAAGTTTATAAAAAAACCCGTTTCTACAAATACCTAAATTATTCATTCGTACTTTTTCTCTGTTTCTTTACATAGGTAACTAGTTGGCAATAAAGCATCGAGTGACTGCCTATCTGACCTTCAGGTCCCAGTTATTTTAGGATAAATAAAAAATATAAAAATATATTAATATTTTTACGAAAAAGTGGTATATGTTGTTTTTCTTTACAATAGCCGCACAATTAAGTCATGTTTTTATTTTTATTTTAAGCTGTTTTTACCAGAAATAAATGTCGCTTGATAAAAAAATACCTCAATTCACTTTTATTTAGAAACAGCTAAAAATATTCAAACGCCGTTTGCTACGAAATTTATGTCAGGACAAACAGCTTAATTCAAAATCACAAAATATTTTGTATGTATGAAGCCCGTCTTTTGTAAAATTATAATAATATAAAAGTCGAATCGCCTCAATCGAATCAAACTCAAACTAGACCGAGATGAACTGATGATTCTAGCGACAAAAAAGTGCTCAGATCGCCATGAGACCTAATCGAAACGACCGCGACGCAAAAAAACTGGCGATTTCGAATATGTATATAACCCAATATCGGCCAGGATGTCACTTAATACAAATAGCCCGTGAACCCTCGCTATATATTGTGAGTGAAATCGTCATCTCACATTAGTCTATATTTAGCCACATCCTATATAAATAACAGACACGTTCACCCGTAGGCCAAAGTTAAGGCAACAGGGTGATCACAGTGCCACACATCGCAAATGGATGTGACTTGCTCTACTCTGCTGAATAAAACATGACTAGCTGCCCGCGTGAAAAGAGTTTTAATATCCTGATGAAACATTATACCGGAATAAAAAAATACCTATGTTGTATTCCAGACCATTATCTGTAATTAATATTTGTTTTGGGATATTTACCATGTATATTTTGTATTTGTTTTTTTTTTGGCGGTTTTGGCTTGTAACGGTGCCCAAATATCGAGCTATCAACCAAATTCAAAATATACATGGTAAATATCCCGAAACAAATATTAATTCTAATGATTGTGACCATGTCAGCTTAAAAACTTATATTATCTATAATAAAATAAAATAAAAAAGCCTCTTTATTTCATGCAAACAATAATACATAGTTGAATTTTTAAATATAATAGATTGTAAATAACTTTCAATAGAATAAAGACTGATACGTCTATAAGATAAATTCATCATCATTCATCATCATTTCAGCCGAAAGACGTCCACTGCTGGACATAGGCCTGCCCCAGGCGTAGCCACATTGACCGATCCCGCGCGTCTCGCATCCAGCGCCTTCCCGCAACCTTAACCAGGTCATCGGTCCACCTAGTGGGAGGCCTTCCAACGTATCGTCTTCCAGTTCGCGGTCGCCATTCCAGAACTTTTCGGCCCCATCGGCCATCCGTTCTGCGAGCAATGTGCCCTGCCCACTGCCACTTAAGTTTGGCAATTCTTCGGGCTATGTCGGTAACTTTGGTTCTCCTGCGGATATCATCATTTCTGATGTGATCACGCAAGGAAATTCCGAGTATAGCCCTCTCCATTGCCCTTTGGGTGACTTTAAGCTTTCTGATAAGGCCCATTGTGAGCGAACACGTCTCGGTCCCATAGGTGATCACTGGCAACACACACTGGTCATAGACTTTTGTCTTGAGACACTGCGGTAAGTTGGACGAGAAGATACCACGCAACCTCCCGAACGCCGAGTCGGATTCGACGGTTGACCTCTTTCTCGAAGTTGGACCTACCCAACTGGACCGTTTGTCCCAAGTAAACATAATTGTCTACAACTTCGAGTGTAGAGTCTCCGATCTTGATAGGAGTGGGTGTTACATGGGCGTTCACCATGACCTTGGTTTTTTCCATGTTCATTTTAAGACCCACTCTTTCGAAGGCTCTACTAAGGTCATCGAGCATTTTACCGAGGCTCTCCATGGTCTCAGCCATGACGACTATGTCGTCGGCAAACCGAAGGTGAGTGATGTACTCGCCATTAACGTTGATGCCAAGCCCCTTCCAGTCCAGAACCTTGAAGACGTCCTCCAGCGCAGCAGTGAACAGTTTCGGAGAAATGACGTCTCCCTGTCTTACGCCGCGCTGGAGAAGGATTGGTTTCGAGGTCTGATCCTGAAGACGAACTGACATGGTGGCGTTTTTGTACAGACACTTCAACACCTCAATGTACCGGTAGTCGATCTGGCACCGTTGGAGAGACTGTAGTACAGCCCAAGTCTCGATCGAATCGAAGGCTTTCTCGTAGCTGACAGCTGACAGCTGACAAGTAAACATTAGATCTAAATTGTGCTTGTAATTAAATAATTCTTAAAAATAGTAGACCCAGTATTAATACAGTGACAATAAATAAAAGTGAAGCTAAACCCGAAATCTGGCAGTGACAGTGTTATTATTAATCAAAAACACCGGGTTACTATACAAACATTGATTCTCAAATATATAAACATTGACTACAAAACTCATTGCTATAAGATAAACCAGTGTAAACATTCAAATTTTAAGACATCATGCTTCAAAACAATCATAATTACTAATAATTCCTAGACTGTGGTGATAAAAAAGTGATCTAAACAAAAATTGGTGCTGGCAAAAATCGTTTTTTATTCAAATAATGCACCTACGTGACTTGAAGTTGTGCCAACGCCAGCGCCATCTAGCAAATACCCTATAAACCAACCACTAACATTGTTGTCGCAGTGTTGCCGAACAAATAAATAACAAATCGGCAATCAATATTGTAAATAGCGACATCTATTACACAAAGAAGGACTTGCGTAGTTAAAACGCCATTAGATTGCAAAATTGGATCCTACTGTTAACTGTACGAGTGGCTTAGCGGTGTACGAACTGACTTAATTGTTCGAACCGCATGACCGCACGTTCAAATCCGACGATTACTGGGAGACTTTTTGTGGCTTGTGATAATTTAAATTTGTAAAATTATCATGAACTTCCTAGAAAATATAACATTCCGTCGCACACGTACTATATCGGAACCCAATAATGACACCAGTGAAACTATTCCACAAACATTGGATGAGACTACTAATAGTATGCCGGAAATTTCAGAAGACGAGGATTTAGTTGCACCTGCCTTATTTTTATCTCTGCACCTCCCTAAGGTCGACTGGTAGAAAATGCCTAAGGCATTAAGTCCGCCTTTGTACTTGTGCATAAAGTTTTAATAAATAAATAAATAAGCAGATAAACATCCTTAAAACTGACATTGAGAACCTTAGGTCTCAATTACAAAGCGCACATCGAGAAATAGAAATACTATCTTTGGAAAATAGCTCTCTGAAGCAAACAAACGCCGATTTATTGAAGAAAAATGAGATGTATAAAAAAGTCACCAGTAGTCCATTAAAGAAGAAATTACAAACACCGAAGGGAAATAAAATTAGTTCTACGGAAAAGAAGATCATTAAACCACAGACTTTCGAAATTCCTGATGATGGGGCATCCATAACTGAAGACCTTACTAAAAACTCGCAAAACCCATCGCTGCCGGTTGTAAAGAATAATATATGTATTTTAAGTAGTGAAAAGTCTAATAGATTATGCACAATCAGTCAGAGATCTAATTTAGGTAATTTTAATATATGTCACTATCGCATGCCAAATTGTGGATTAAAGCAACTATTAGATAGTATTGATAAGAAAGTACAAAACTTAACTTACTCCGACCACTGTGTTATTTACGTTGGGGAAGAAGATTTTAAAAGGACCCAGAACTATATAGAATTGGTTGCTTTCATTCGCGGTAAATTACAAGCTTTAACCCACACGAACTTTATAATATGTCTGCCGACTTTTAGATATATGGCTAACAAAAATATAATGTTTAATAGTAGAGTCGACACCTTTAATAATTTAATCTACATGGATGTTGAGACATATAAATATGCGTATATTTTGGATTCCAACTTAAATCTTCCCTACACCTACGAAACTTATAACCAAAGGTATGGGAGCTTAAATAATAAAGGCTTGAATATTATTTTAAACGACTTACAAGTCCTAATCCTAGATTTAAGCACGATGAATGTACATGATGCATCTAATCAACTAACAGAATCTGATAATAGATTGAATTTTTTTCGTGTATAATAACTTATATATATTACATCAGAACATCAATGGTCTTATAAATAAATCAGATGAGCTTTCGTTACATTTGGAAGAGTTGAACCGTAACAATAAACATGTTGATGTCCTTTGTATCACGGAACATAATATGATCAATGAAGATACTTATTCACTGAAAATTCCCAATTACTCATTGATTTCATCTTACTCTAGGCACAATAGAAATGGAGGGGCGTGCATATTAGTACATAATAATCGAAAGGCTAAAATCTATGACATAAAGGAACATACTGTGAGAAATATTGTAGAGTGTAGTGCCATTGAACTCCTAGAGCATAATGTTATTGTAATCAACATTTACAGGCCCCCTTGCAACACACTAGAAAAGGTAAACATATTTTTCTCTAAATTTAACGAAATACTCAATAAAACTTGTTTAAAAAATAAGAAAATTATTGTATGCGGCGATTTTAACATCAATGTACTAAAACGAGATAAAATTGTAATAGAATTAGAGCAACTGCTGGCTAGCTATAACCTTAAACTAATAATTAAAGAACCCACGCGACTATGTAGTAACACATGTATTGACAACTTTATTTGTAATAAACGGGGCACCAGGTATGAAATACTAGAACTAGCACTATCGGATCATACTGCTCAACTTCTACAATACCCAGTCACAGAAAGTTTTAACATAACACACTGGTACACACATAAACGAGACTATAGCGCCTCTAATACAGATAAGTTCGTTGAATGTATGCGTAATCTCGCCTGGGATGAAGTCTACAAGGCAGAAACAGCGGATGATGCCTTTAGCACATTCCACGAATTATTAAAATTATTCTATGATCTCTGTTTCCCTTTAATAAAGGTCAAAGTACCTACACACAAACGACCACAATGGATATCAAAGGGTGTCAGAGTCTGCTCCAAACGTAAACGTCAACTACTTTGGAAATTCAGGAAAGCACCAAGCCAACAATTTAAAGATTTATACAAAACGTATAATAAAAGATTTAAAAAAATAATTAAATTAACGCAAAAATCTCAAAACGATTACTATATTAAAACATCAGTAAATAAAGCTAAAGCTACTTGGAAGGTTATAAATAATTATAAAACAAATATCCACCAGCAGTTTAAAAAAATTGACAAAATTAATGTAAACAATTTACCAATCACAGATCCAATTACTATAGCTAATGAATTTAATAATTTTTTTACAACTCAGGTACCAGATAAACTCCCTATTAACAAAAAATCCCATTATAGAATTACATACAATAATTCCAACTCATTCTTTATGCGCCCGTGCACGCCAGGGAGTATTGTCTCAATAATAAAATCCCTAAAAAACACAAATAGTGTGGGGCACGATGGAATATGTACTAAAATAATTAAGGGAGTGGCGGAAATAATAGCGCCAGTATTGTGTTATATAATTAATAAATGCATAGAAGATGGGGTCTTCCCATCAAAATTAAAATTATCTATTGTCATTCCAATATTTAAAAAAGAGGATAGGGAAAATATGAATAGTTATAGACCTATATCTCTAATACCTATCTTATCAAAAGTGTTTGAAAAAGTCATCTATAATAATTTATACAACTATATAGAAAAACATAACATACTTGCGGAAGAACAAATGGGTTTCCGTAAAAATAAATCTATTAACAGTGCATTTCATACTTTCCTTAAAACGGTACTAAAAGGCATGGATAGTAAGAAACATGTCTCAGCATTATATATGGATATGACGAAGGCCTTCGACTGCGTCAATCATGGTTTATTATCGTATGGAATACGGGGAAAGGCTAGAGATCTCATAAAATCATATTTAAGTGACAGAGAACAACAAACTGAAATATCTAGCATCTCACATGTCACAAAAGTAGAAATAAAACATTTGTCAACACCAATAAAAGTCTTCAGAGGTGTACCTCAAAGGAGTATTTTAGGTCCGCTGCTCTTTATTATTTATATAAACGACCTCCCCAAATCCATAAAATCCTCTATGGTTCTGTATGCTGACGATAGCACTGCGATAGTAGTATCTGAAGACCCCTCGACTCATGAACATGAGATAAACCATACGCTATCATCTATAGTTAATTGGTTAAACTTAAATGAACTTAAAATAAATCTAACTAAAACATTTATAACGACATTTAAAACAAAAAATTCAAAATCCAATACTGTTAATATACAATATGAACAAATAAATATAGAAAAAATCAACTCTACAAAATTCCTTGGACTACACATAGACTCAGACATGAGATGGAGGACACATATCGAACAAGTCTGCACTAAACTAAGTCGGTATTCATATGCCTTGTATATGCTACGTAAAGTTGTCAACCAAAGTGCTCTTCTATCTGCTTACCACGCTTACGTTGGTTCGACGCTAAGGTATGGTATAATGTTTTGGGGGAATGCCACTGATAGAGAAACTGTCTTCAAAGCCCAAAAGAAATGTATCCGTGCAATATGTACCCTAAAACCTACAGATACGTGTAAACCACATTTTATAAATTTAAAAATATTGACATTCCCATCACTGTATATTTATGAACTAGCATTAGACATTAGAAATAATATTAATAAATATGAAACGTTAAAAAGTACCAGGCTGGCAAGTACACTTCGTGCAATAAGCCATAGGACGGCTATGTTTGACAAGAGTGCATTTTGTATGGGCCCTAAAATTTATAACAAATTACCAAGGAATATAAAGGCCGCTGAGAATTTTATGTCATTTAAAAATAAATTGAAGACGTATCTAATCAATAAAGCTTATTATAATGTAAATGATTATTTAAATGAAAAAATGTAATAAATATGTACTAACTAGATGACTACTAATTTTAAAATTTGAAATGGATAATTAATAATTAATGACGAATAAATAAAATAACATTTGACATTTGCATGTATTAGTATTTAATATATATTTGCACGCCTGTTGAGGTAAAGTATGGCAATAAGAACTTTTTTGTTTGTAATATCTCATGTACCCATATTCCAGCAAATAAATGATTTTGATTTTGATTTTTTTCGTAGTCCACAAACGCTAAACAGAGAGGCAGGTTATACTCTTCGGTCTTCTGTATAACCTGCCGCAGCGTATGTATGTGGTCCACGGTGCTAAAGCCTTTTCGGAATCCGGCTTGTTCGGGAGGCTGGAAATCGTCAAACCTGCGCGCGAGACGGTTCGTGATGACTCTTGAAAACAACTTGTAAACATGGCTAAGAAGCGAGATGGGCCTATAGTTCTTCAGCCGGGCATTGTCGCCCTTCTTGAAGAAGAGTACCACCACACCCCTGCACCATGCCTGTGGCGTTTTGCCCTCGTGTATGACGGAATCAAAAAGCTTCTGAAGGGCCTTGAGGACCGGTTTTCCACCCGCCTTCAGGAGTTCAGCCGTGATTCCGTCATCACCCGGCGCCTTGTTGTTTTAAGCTGTTTCAGATCAATCTCGTACAGGCTGACGTCCGGGATATCTTCGGTATAGTGCCGGGTCAATCTAGCTCTTGGGTCGTTTGCTAGATTCGCAACGGGTTTACTGGTTGACGTGTACAACTGCCCATAGAAACTCTCGATCTCCCTCAGAAGCTCCGGTTTGGCGGATACAATCCTGCCATCATCGGTCTTCAGTTTCGTGAGCTGGCTCTACCCAATAGCCAGATCCCTTGAAAAAACCTTGGAGCCTTTATTTCGCTCAGTCGCGTCTTTAATACGCTCGGTATTAAAGCGGCGGAGGTCTCTTTTCAAGGATTTAGAGATCTGTATATTGATCTGCCGGTATTTGCACGCCTCATCTGAAGACTGCAGGATCATCTCACGCCTCTCCTTCATAACCTTGAGGGTATGATCAGAGAGCTTTTTGTTTCTATCTGAACGACGGGTCTTGAAAAACTTAGACCCGACCGTATGGACAGCTTCCACGAACCCGTCGCTGTATTCGTCCACGGAGCTCCCCAGGCACTCGAAACGATTCTGGAGTTCGAGCTGAAAGCTCTCGGGGTTTTGGACCTGGACCTGTGCTGGACGGAGCGTGGACTTCATCAGTCGAGACCTTTCAAGCTTAATATTAATGTTCAATGTGCCTCTTACCATGCGGTGATCGCTCCCGGTTTTTACCGAATTGATCACAGAGACATCATTGAACATTTGCTTCTTGGTTGACATGATGAAGTCGATCTCATTTTTTGTTGCACCATCGGGGCTCTGCCAGGTCCACTTCTTGTGTTCACGCTTTTTGAAGAAGGATTTCATCATATATAGGCCCTCCTTCTCCATAAAACTGGCCAGTAGGTGACCCCGGTGATTCCGTCGTCCAACTCCAAATTGCCCCACTTGCAGCTCATCTTCGTCTCGTTTGCCCAGTTTCGCGTTGAAGTCCCCCATGACAACGGTGAATTGAGTTTTGAAACCATGCATGGCTCTGGAGATATCCTCATACATGGTCTCTACCTCGTCGTCGGGGTGTGCCGAGGTTGGGGCGTAGACCTGTATGACCTTCAGCGAATATCTCGAGGATATTCTGAGTATAAGGTACGCCACCCTGGTCGACACACTCTCGATCTTCGCCACGTTGTTCACGAGGGACTTGTGGACGATAAACCCGACACCACCCTGGGGCTGCCGGTCACCCTCTCGGAAATAGAGCAGGTTACCGGATTTGAGGATTATCGAGTCCTCCCCCTCTCTTCGGACTTCAGATAACCCTATAATACTCCATCGCAACCTGCTCAATTCCTCTTCGAGCTCGGTGATCTTCTCGTCGGTCCGAAGTGTGCGCGTGTTGTACGTTGCCAGGTCCAGTCGTCGGTGATTGTTGGGGTAGCCGGATCTCGTCCGGAGATTCTTAGCACCCCTTGCCATGCCGTAACCTCGACCGCTACCGTAGTCGAGGGTAGGCAGGCTGCCGGGCACTAGGGGCCATTTTTTATTTGTGCTATTCATAGGGGGGGTTTTGCCATAATCGCCACGCTTGGCAAGCGGGTTGGCGATCGCAGTATGGTTGTTATAGGAGCACAGAGAACGCTGCTGCCCATTTGTGGTGTGCCCATGGTTTGTCCCTTAGTCGCCTTTTACGACACCCACGGGAAGACATGGGATGGTGAAATTCTTAACGTCCATACGGAACCATAAGATAAATTATTAAAAATAAAATAACTCTTATTATGATACGTAATACAATTAATGAATAGAAGGCCAGTAATTACGTAATTGTGTTAACTTTATTTGTATTATAAATTCATTTTCAGTAAAAACATGTTAGTTGTTGACAATATCTGTAAAATATACTAAAAGGATTAATTTCTAAAAAATAAATAACAGATAAGTCCAAGTCATTAAAATTCCAAATAAATAATTGATTAATTGAATTCTTAGTAATTAAAGTTAAAATAATTAAACTTAGCAATAAATAATGTCATTTAAATCATTTTAAATAGTTTATGTAGAAATAATCTTAAGGAACTAAATAATTAATTAGATTAAATTAAATTAAGTTGCATGAACCCCTCTGTGGGTAAAGGCCTCCTCCTGAGCCTTCAATTCGTCTCTATTTGCTGCTGTAAAATGCCAGTTTTTGCCAGCGACTGTCTCTAGCTCGTCTTTCCAGCGTGCCTATGGTCTGCCTCTGCGCCTGTAACCGGTGGGCCCTCTCCATTTGTGACTACTTGAGTCCACCTACTATCAGTGAATCTGGCGACATGTCCAGCCCATTTCCACTTTAGGCTTTGAGCGAAGGAGACGGCGTCGATTACTTTCGTCTTTTTCCTTATAGTTGAATGTTTGATTCTATCTAAGAGTCTTATTTTAAGCGCACACTTCTTTCTAACGCTCTCTGGCATGAATTAAGATGTCTCTTTGCCACTGAGTCAAAGATCCATGTTTGGCAACCGTATGTGAGGTAGGGCAGTAGGCAGGTATCTATAATTTTCTTTTTCCATTGGATGTGGATGTTTGACTTCATGATTTCTTTATATGACCAGTACTTTTTCCAAGTTGTTGCGATTCGCCTGTCTATTTCTTCGATGTTGTTATTTTTGCTGAAGGATACCAGTTTTCCCAAGTAAATATAGTGGTTTACGTAGTCCACCGGTGACTTATTTAGTGTAATTGGTATTTTAATATGGTTAGACATTACTTTTGTTTTAGAAAGGTTCATTTCTAAGCCATTTTTTTGCTTACGTCGTGAAGCTCTACGATCATTGCTTGGAGTTCTGCAGTTTCTTCAGAAAAAATAACAATATCGTCGGCGAATCCAAGGTGGGTCAGGCGCTTTTCATTTATTATTAGACCTCTATTCGTCCATGGTAAATCAGTCATTATGAATAATGACATAATATGATGAATTTTGGAGAGAGTGGGTCACCCTGTGTTGAGGATTCAACCAATAAAACCAGGTCAACTACGGAGGAAATAATTCTTCTTTATTGTACACGTCTTGCTTGCGCCGCTGCTCGCAGGAAAAAAAGGGGCTTTGGCCAACAATGGCCCCTTATTTATGCAATCGTTCCTAACGCCGCGCCCCTCTACAAGTTACGCCGTGTCGAGCAACTTCACGTCGATCTTGCGTCGACCAATCATAGCGAAGCTACTCGACTAATCGGCGCAAAAGAGTCACAATTCGGGCGCGGCACTATTCATAGACAAAACGTTATTGTAACGAGGCCCGTCTGGCTATTTCGAATTAATTTCTCTTTATATTAGGGGCCTCGCTACAATAAGTTAACAAAACATAATATGGCTTACATATACATCAAAAACATATTACTAAGCTGTCCTTAAAAGTCCATATTCACTAGCACTGTCCTAAACACTTATATAAGTCCATATTCACTATCAATAATGAGTCCGAGTCTATATACACCATCACAAATCAGGCTGCGTCACCAACAGTCTCCCCCTCGGTGCTTTGCACCTCAGCTTGCAGGGGTGACGATGCTGGCACTATCACGACCAGCCGGGATGCTGGCCGCCGCAATACGCCCGCCGGGGTGCGGACGTCGACGATCCGAGTTCTTCCATCTGGCCCGGGGTAGGTTTTTTTTTTTTTTTTTTTTTTATCGTCAATAGGCTTGCGCTTGACCACTATCTCACCTGATGGTAAGCGATGATGTGGTCGACGGTGAAGCACGCTTGCCTAGAAAAAACCTATTACTCTTGACTTAAAGACCCCAAGATTGTAGCTATCTGGAAACACAGACTCCGGCAGGCAGGTCGTGCTGATCACGCCGCTTGGCCACGAGCAGCGTGGCAGGGTGTGGTCCACCAGCAGGACGAGGTCGCCGACGGTGGTATCCCGATAATGGAGACCCTGGAAGTACCGGGGCGAGAGAGTTGGTAGGTACTCTCGCACCCATCTGGCCCAGAAGTGGTCGGCCAGGCGCTGGGATGTCCTCCACGATGGGGAACCAATTAGCTCAGCGTCGTCGAATGAGCCAAACATGTGGGCTCCGCTGGACCTGCCGATAAGAAAGTGGTTAGGGGTTAGTGCTTCCTCTTCGTTGGGGTCGGTGCTCACGGAGAATAGTGGTCGTGAGTTGACCACGTGTTCTGCCTCCAGTAGCAGGGTGAGCAGGACCTCCTCCCTCGGTCTTCTTTCGTGGAGAGTCGCTGCCAGTGCGGTCTTGACGGTGCGCACGAGCCGCTCCCATGATCCACCCATGTGTGGGGCTCCTGGGGGAATGAACCTCCATACTATGCCGATTTCGTTGGTGGCCGCTTGAATGGCCTCTTGGAGCTCGCGACTTGCACCCACGAAGTTGGTGCCATTGTCGCTCATGATGACCTTGGGAGTGCCTCTTCTGGCAATCATTCGTCTTAGGGCCAATATCATGGAGTCGGTCGTCAGGGATGCGGCCAACTCAAGATGCACTGCGCGCGTTGTCATGCACGTAAACAGTGCGCCCCATCTCTTCTTTACGCGTCGTCCCACGGTGACCAGTAGAGGGCCAAAGTAGTCCACGCCCACACATGTAAAGGGAGGGCTTGTTCTCGACAATCTTTCCTGCGGTAGGTCACCCTGAGGGGCCAGTTGCGGTGCTTTCTTCCTTAACTTGCACCACCCGCAGTCTCTTGCGGTTCCCTTGACGATGTTTCTGAGCCCAGGAATCCAGAATCTTTGCCGCAGCTCATTCATAACCGTCTGGTGGTTTCCATGGTTCAGACGCTCGTGTACATGCTTTACTAGTAGCTGAGTAATGCTGTGGCGTCCGTCCAACACGATGGGGTTCTTGTAGGCGGCCGTTAGGTACTTGGCCGCGCCGATGCGGGTTGATAACCTTATCATTCCGTCTTCAAATTTGACGGCAAAGTTCTTCAGTTTGTGGACTTGGTCGCTCTGTCTTCTTAAGGCAGCTAACTGTTCTGGGTAGCTATCTTCTTGCACTCGTTGGATAAAGAGTCGCTCGGCCTTTTCAACATATAGCGCCGACTTTTGACGAAGGTTCAATTCGACGCTGCTACTTTTCAAGATGAACGGCGTCTTACTGCTTTTCTTTATGTTGGATGGCGATTTTTTGGTTTTCTTCTGCGACTTCTTCCAAGCCGGATCACGTTCCTTATTCGCGATTCTTCTGGTACTGTGTGTTTTGTGGACGATGTTTCGCTTGAAAACATCCACAGCTTGCAGGAATCTTGCCGCCGCGTGCAACAATCTTGTCCATCGCGAGAACCTCTCTGGCTCTGGGACGACGGTGGGCGCAATTCTTCTCACGCTCAACGTAACGGCGTTTGGCTTTTCTTCCCCTGTGTCCTTGGTGGAATCCTTTTCATCCCGCGGCCACTCTTCTCGGCCTTTATATAGGAATGACGGCCCCGTGAACCACCGGTGTTCCTTGCTGAAGTCCTTGGGTGTTTCTCGCGTGGCGTCGTCCGCGACATTGTGCTTTGTAGGCACCCATCGCCACTCTCTATGTCTAGTCAACTCTTCAATCTCAGCGAGTCGATGCGCGACGAATGGCTTGTATCTTCTGGGGTCCGACTTGATCCACGCAAGTGCCGTCTTCGAGTCTGTCCAGAACCATCTTTCTGTGATGCGCAGATCCATTTCTTGCTGTGCGTTCGTAGCGAGGCGACTGCCCAGGAGACACGCTTGCAGACCCAACCTCGGGATTGACGTGGGTTTCAATGGTGTCACTCTTGCCTTCGCCGCCAGGAGCTTCACTTCTACTCGACCGTCGGTGTGCTGCGCGCGCCAATACACCGCGCACGCGTACGCCTTCTCGCTAGCGTCACAGAAGGTGTGGAGCTCCCCCTCGTCGACGTCTCTCGCCAGACAGCGCGGAATACCCAGATTCACAAGTTTCTTGAGGTCTTGTAGCCATCTGGACCATTCTTCCTCTCGGGCGGGTGGTATCTTCTCGTCCCATTCCACGCCGCTTCGCCAGAGGTTCTGCAGCATGATCTTGCCTTGGATCGTGATGGTAGCGGCCAAACCGAGCGGGTCAAACACTGTCATGACCGCGCTCGTCGCTTCCCTCTTTGTGGGAGCGCGCTTGCCGTCGATGGCCTCTTCTGGAGTGTTTCTCAGCGTCAGCGGGAAGTATAGACTATCTTCTTTCACGTTCCAGTTCAGCCCAAGGGTCTTCTCCACCTGGTCCTTTTGTTCACCCAGGCGAACCGTGCCCGTGCTGCCTCCGGAGTGGAGCTCTTCTATCACTTCAGGGTGATTGCTCGCCCAGCCTCTTAGGAAGAAACCTCCTTTCTTGTGTACTGTATCGACGTCATTTGCTATTCTTGTTGCCATCGCCACGTCTGGATAGCTTGCCAAGTAGTCGTCCATGTAATGGTTGCGCGTAATTGCGCTCGCCGCCTCGGGGTACTGTTCTTCAAACTCGCTGGCGTTCTTGTTCTTGATGTATATTGCCGAACAAGGAGAACACGCAGCTCCAAATATCAAGGACGTCATCCTATATTCCTTATCTTGCCATAGGAATCGAAGACTGTCTCTGTCTTCCTCGTTGATTTTCACGCGCAGGAACATTTCTTTTATGTCGGCCACCACAGCTACTGCATTTTGACGAAAACGCAATAACACTCCGAACAATGATTGAAGTAGGTCGGGTCCGGCTAGCAGCGCGTCGTTGAGTGATTCGACTTAGCCGCAGCGTCGAATACCAATATCATCTTCTTCTTCTGTGGGTGGATGACTGCGAAGTGTGGCAAGTACCAAGTCCTTGCAGAGGTAGGTTCTTCCTTAGCTTCCTCTGCATACTCGCTGACGATCAAGTTGTTGATCTGCTCTTCGTATTTCTTCTGAAATTCCTTATCTTTCAGAAATCTCTTCTGAATTCCCTTCAAGCGCCGCGCAGCTGTCGTCTTGCTTTCAGGTAGGTACTCGCCTTCTGTCTTCCAGATGAGCCCCGTGCTGAATCTCCCGTCAGTCAACCTCTTCGTGGTGGCATCCAGGACTTGTAGCGCCCGCTGATCTATGTCGTTCGACGGTTTCTTGGCGGCGATTCCTAACGCCTCAATGTCGAAATGATCCCTGATTAGCTTTTCCAGATGATCGTCCTTGGAGCTGGTTTGCGTAACGAGGTGATTCACGACCCTGACTGGAGCGCTGCTGCTTGACCGCACTCCGTGTAGCACCCATCCCAGCTGCGTTCTTGACGCGACTGGCTTGTAGCGGTGGCCATGCTTGACTTCTTGCGAGACTATGAGGTGCCAGTTGTCTTGACCAATGAGCACCGACGGCTTGGCATTGGGGTACTTTAACTGATCCTGTATCTCTTCCAGGTGCTCGCATCCTTCCAAGTCTTTTTCGTTGACCTCTTGAGGCGTCAAGTGCAGGTTTTTTACTGAGTACCCGGATAACTTCTTGGTATTACGACCGAATATCCCGCGGATCTTGACGTCAATCTTCTTAGACTTCTGGTCCATGCGGTGGCCACCTACGCCTTCTATGCGCAGCTCCTCTTCTGGCCCTTGTGCCCCGATCTTCTCGACTATTGAGTCTTCTATCAGCGTGACCGTAGAGCCTTCGTCCATGAGAGCGTAAACGCAGGCGTTCCCGTCTGGCCCCATTAACTCCACAGGTACAATCTTGAGATACGCTCTTGATACCGTTCGCGCCGCGTTGACCGTAGAAGCTATCGTCTGAGCGGTTGTTTCTTGAGTCGTCGGCTTCGTTGCTTCTTCGTAATGCAACAGCAAATGATGACCCTTCTTACACTTGCCACATGGCTTCGCTTTACAGCTGAAGCCCCGATGCCTTCCTTCTAGGCACTTGTAGCACAACCCAGACTTCTTGGCTTGCTCCCACTTGTCTTTAACTGATGCTTCACTGAACTTCTTGCATTTCAGAAGAGTGTGCTCACCTTTACACTGCGGGCAGGTTATTTTTTCGCGTTCTTTCCTGTTATCTTCTTTGCAGGAAAACACCGTAGCTGACTTCGTCCTGCACTCATGTTCGCCTTCTGAATCTTCTTCTGACGTGTGATTTTCTTGGTTCCTAGCAGCTCGAGTGGTGTGCACGCCACGAGAGCCCGCGGTTCGCGTTCGGAACCTCATGCTTTCTTTCTTCATTCTGGATCCCACGAACTCGTGCATCTCAAATTGATCCACCATGTTGTTGAAGAACTGCATGAGGCTCAGGAGTATGGGCTCATCTTCATCTTCTTTCTTCGCTCGATACTCGTACCATCGATACAATGTACACATTTTATCGATGATTCTGCTTGAAATATCACTTGAGTGCAGGTAACTTTGTCGCTTCATTTGTCTCACGACGCTAACGGTGTTCGACACTGCCCCGGCATAACGCACCAACTCTCTTGCATCTTCTGACATCGGAGGAAGCTTCTCGATGTTTTCTATCTCGCTTCTAATGAGATAAGTGGGGAGTCCGAAGCGGCGCTCCAAGGCGGTCATTACTTCTTGCCGGTCGATCTGGGTGCTGCATGAATGATGACGCCTTATTCTCAGACGCGGACTAAACAGCTTGAAGGATTGCTTCAGCCAGCTGGTTGGTGTGACTCGGTGTGGCGATCGCGACCTCTGGGGCGGGCAACTCATTTGGTGGCTCCCCCTCGTTGCGTTCCACACTCTTTGTCGTTGACACCCATGCCGCAGTTGCTTGCGCTGCGGCGGCTTCGACTTCAGCCTCTTCTTCTCCTTCCTGGTCACTCAGGTCCGTATCGTCTTCGACGCGTGCTAGTTCCAGCTTGGTATTAGCAAGCTTCGCCTTCATTCTAATTTCTTCTAATTTCAACTTTTCCAGCTCCAATCTTGCTTCTAATTCTTTCTTCCTTTTGGAACTATTCTTAGAAACTGTCTTGGGCGGCTTCTTCTTACCTTTTTCAACCGCGGTGATGTCGGCGTCCTCGACCATAGTCGAGTGTTCGGTCGCTGCGGTGCTGTCGGTCACTGTTTCCGACGTGGCGCCTGAAGTCGGCCCCGTTGCCATCGTATCGCCACCACTGGTTTCTTCCTCGGTAGTTGACCTCGTGCTATCTCCTTTGCGGCTTCGCGTCATCATATCAGGCTTCGAGATGTGTGACTTCTTCAAATATTCACTCTTCCCAGCGTAAATCCCGACGAATCTTCAATAGGAAATCCTCCTGCTTCCAAGTCGCGACGTAAGTAGGTACTTATTCTTCGTGGTGCAAGTAGCGCTTGGCCCAACCTTGCTGCCGCTAAGTACTTCACCCCGATGTCGTGCTTGAGCGTAGATTCGGCGTGGAATTCCAATGTTGATATGACGAACGCAGCGATAATTCTTCACGGTATCCTTTGATGTCTTCCCGTTGGATATTCACGTTATGGCGTCTTGAAGTCTTCACGAAAATGACCACGTTTTATGATCGTCTCGAAAAAGGCCACGTTTGTGATCGTCTCGAAAAACACCACGTTTATGATCGTCTCGAAAAGGACCACGTGTTTACCATCTGCTAGAAACCACACGTTTTCGACCTTAAGGACCACGCGGTTTACTATCGTCTCGAGAAAGACCACGTGTTTTAAATTATCTTGATAAAGATAGCACAGCACGTTTCGTTTCACAGTACCTGCAAGAATCTTCAATTCTTCAGTGGCGGAACTGTATTTCTTCTGGCTTCAGTCTTGAATCCGGCTTTCGAAGGACCATGGCATTGTTGAGGATTCAACCAATAAAACCAGGTCAACTACGGAGGAAATAATTCTTCTTTATTGTACACGTCTTGCTTGCGCCGCTGATCGCAGGAAAAAAAGGGGCTTTGGCCAACAATGGCCCCTTATTTATGCAATCGTTCCTAACGCCACGCCCCTCTACAAGTTACGCCGTGTCGAGCAACTTCACGTCGATCTTGCGTCGACCAATCATAGCGAAGCTACTCGACTAATCGGCGCAAAAGAGTCACAATTCGGGCGCGGCACTATTCATAGACAAAACGTTATTGTAACGAGGCCCGTCTGGCTATTTCGAATTAATTTCTCTTTATATTAGGGGCCTCGCTACAATAAGTTAACAAAACATAATGTGGCTTACATATACATCAAAAACATATTACTAAGCTGTCCTTAAAAGTCCATATTCACTAGCACTGTCCTAAACACTTATATAAGTCCATATTCACTATCAATAATGAGTCCGAGTCTATATACACCATCACAAATCAGGCTGCATCACCAACACCCTGCCTGACACCTCTACCAATTCTGATTCTCTTCCCGGAGCGTTCTAGTTTTATTGTGCTTGTACTTTTTGCATACACATTTTTTTATATGTTTATATATTTGCCATTGATATTCTGTTTATTTAGAGCTGACCATATGCTATTATGAGATATGGAATCGAAAGTTTTTTATAATCAATGAATGCTAGATAGAGCGGTCTGCAGAACACGGTGTACTTTTCAATGATTTGCTCTAGGACTTGTATAAGGTCAATAGTACTAAAACCTTTTCTAAATCCGGCTTGTTCGATTGGTTGGTAGTTCTCTATATTGTCGCTTAATTTCTCTAGTAGGCATGAGGCGAAGAGTTTATACAAGCATGGCATCAAGTTTATTGGACGATATTTACCAACGTTTGTTGGGTCGCCTTTCTTATAAAGAAGAATTATTTCAGATTCCGTCCAAGCTGGAGGGACGAATTCATCGTCTAGGACCATATTGAATAAGAGGGTGATGGGTACCAATAATATAGTTCGCGCTGATTTAATGATTTCCACTATTATCTATATCTGTGCTAAATTGCATCTAGATTGATTAACAAACGTCCATCTAAACCTTCGCATTTATAATATTAAGTAGCAAGTAGAATATTAAGGCACAGTGGTCTATGTGGTTATGTAGATGAATTATTTTAGCAACGTTAAGAGGTATAATCAGCATTTGGATTGTGGAATTTGCCCTGTTATCGTTGCGTTTCTGTTGTTCGGCTGTCGTTGCCGCAAGACCTATTTATTATTCACTACGATTATTAGGAATTTTAGTCTCTATCTTTATTTCAGCCGAATGAATAACTAAACTAACTTAGTTACTCATTCGGCTAAAATATGTCGCTTTTAATACTGTTAAAACGTGTGCATGTGTGATTTTATTTTCAAACTTGAAAAGTTTGCAAGTCGACGAAACCCTAGTTTAAGTGTTTACATGTTTATCTTATAAGTTTTAGAATCAATAACTACTTCCACAAAAAACATGTGGCGCATAGCAACATGGGTATCCGAAAAAATATTTATGACGGATAGCTCCAACTCAATTATAAAAACTCAACATACAAAACTCATCGATCAAATGAAATAAAATGGTCGACAATTTTTTGATCCCTTTTGCATAGTAACACCACAAAATAGTAAGTATACAGAAGGGCCACTCCCGCCGTTTAGAAAATTGACAGCTTAACTTGACAGATTCACTAGGGTTGCTACTATATTGATTCCGAATTAAAAAAAAAAGAGTATGTTGCCCAAAATACAAACATAAATACATATATTCGTCTAAACATACATCATATCATGCTTACATGCCTTAGAGGGTAGACAGGGCATCAAATATCCATCAATATCACGAAACATTTAATATTACGCCACATACGATGAATTTTGGAGAGTAAAAAGACGTAGTAATAGTGTAATAATGATCCTACTTAAAAAAATTAATTGTAAAAAGCGCCAAGCTCGACAAAAATATAAATGTGGATAAACAGGTACCTTATAAAATCAAAAAACTAAAAATGATCTTAAACAAAAAGAAAATTATGCTGTGCAGTCGGAGAAAACATATTTGTAAGCTGTATGACTTGAACCTTATTATTATGACAAGTTCCCAATTTCATCTATGGGCTTAAAATAATTTATAATAATCCTAGATAATGAATTTCTCATTTGTCATCTTGAAAGATTAATGACTTTTATAACTTAAAAATAATTGAAAGAAAGAATTAAAAACAAAAAAGTAAATTCGGTTTGTAACAAATAATAAAGGTTACCCATCCAATGCAACCAACCTCGTTACAGTACTTAATGTATGAATGACGTGACAAACGCCTGCACAAAGCAGTCATGACAGCCGCGACTGAGCTCGGTCCAATATTGCCCAATCATTATCATCATCATATCAGCCGAAAGACGTCCACTGCTGGACATAGGCCTCCCCCAAGCGTCGCCACATTAACCGGTCCCTTGCGTTCCGCATCCAGCGAATCCCCGCAACCTTCACCAGGTCATCGGTCCACCTGGTGGGAGGCCTTCCAACGCATCGTCTTCCGGTTCGCGGTCGCCACTCCAGAACTTTTCTGCCCCATCGGCCATCCGTTCTGCGAGCAATGTGCCCTGCCCACTGCCACTTAAGTTTGGCAATTCTTCGGGCTATGTCGGTAACCCTGGTTCTCTTGCGGATCTCTACATTTCTGATTCGATCACGCAAGGATACTCCGAGCATAGCCCTCTCCATTGCCCTTTGCGTGACTGTAAGCTTTCTGATGAGGCCCATTGTGAGCGACCACGTCTCAGAGCCATAGGTCATCACTGGCAACACACACTGATCATAGACCTTCGTCTTGAGACACTGTGGTAAGTTGGATGAGAAGACATCGCGCAATTTCCCGAACGCTGCCCAGCCGAGTCGGATTCGACGTTGACCTCTTTCTCGAAGTTGGCCCTACCCAACTGGATCGTTTGTCCCAGGTAGACATAATCTTCCACAACTTCGAGTGTAGAGTCTCCAACCTTGATAGGAGTGGGTGTTACATGGGCATTCAACATAACCTTGGTTTTGTCCATGTTCATTTTAAGACCCACTCTTTTGGAAGCTCTACTGAGGTCCTCGAGCATTATACTGAGGTCCTCCATGGTCTCAGCCATGACCACTATATCGTCGGCAAACCGAAGGTGAGTGATGTACTCGCCATTGACGTTGATGCCTAGCCCTCTCCAGTCCAGAACCTTGAAGACATCCTCCAGTGCAGCGGTGAACAGTTTCGGAGATATGACATCTCCCTGTCTCACACCTCGCTGCAGAAAGATAGATTCCGAGGCCTGATCCTGAAGTCGGACTGACATGGTGGCGTTTTTGTACAAACACTTCAACAACTCGATGTACCGGTAGTCGATTTGGCACCGTTGGAGAGACTGCAGTACAGCCCAAGTCTCGATTGAATCGAAGGCTTTCTCGTAGTCCACAAACGCTAAACAGAGAAGCAGGTTATACTCTTCGGTCTTCTGTATAACCTGCCGCAGCGTATGTATGTGGTCTACGGTGCTAAAGCCTTTTCGGAATCCGGCTTGTTCGGGAGGCTGGAAATCGTCAAACCTGCGCGCGAGACGATTCGTGATGACTCTTGAAAACAGCTTGTAGACATGGCTAAGAAGTGAGATGGGCCTATAGTTCTTCAACAGGGCATTGTCACCCTTCTTGAAAAAGAGTACCACCACACCCCTGCACCATGCCTGTGGCGTTTTCCCCTCGAGTATGACGGCACCAAACAGCTTCTGAAGGGCCATAAGTATAGGTTTTCCACCCGCCTTCAGGAGTTCGGCCGTAATGCCATCATCACCCGGTGCCTTGTTGTTCTTAAGCTGTTTAAGAGCCATCCTAATCTCATACAGGCTGACGTCCGGTATGTCTTCGGTATAGTGACGGGTCAATCTAGCTCAAGGGTCTTTCACTAGATTCGCGACGGGTTTACTGGTTGACGTGTACAACTGCCCATAGAATTTCTCGATCTCCCTCAGAAGCTCCGGTTTGGCGGATATGATCCTGCCATCGTCGGTCTTCAGTTTCGTGAGCTGGCTCTGCCCAATAGACAGATCTCTTGCAAAGACCTTGGAGCCCTTATTCCGCTCAATTGCGTCTTTAATACGCTCAGTATTATAGCGGCGGAGGTCGCTTTTCAAGGACTTTGAGATCCGTCTATTAAGCTGCCGGTATTTCAACGCATCGTCTGAAGACTGCAGGATCATCTCACGCCTCTCCTTCATAAGCTTGAGAGTAGGATCAGAGATCTTTTGGTTTATATCTGTACGGCGGGTCTTGAAAAACTTAGACCCGAACGTATGGACAGCTTCCACGAACCCGTTGCTGTATTCGTCCACGGAGCTCCCTAGGCACTCGAAACGATTCTGGAGATCGAGCTGAAAGCTCTCGGGGTTTTGGATCTGGATCTGTGCTGGACGGAGCGTTGACTTCATCAGTCGAGACCTTTCAAGCTTGATATTAATGTTCAATGTGCCTCTTACCATTCGGTGATCGCTCCCGGTTTTCACCGAATTGATCACAGAGACATCATTGAACATTTGCTTCTTGGTTGACATGATGAAGTCAATCTCGTTTTTTGTTGCACCATCGGGGCTTTGCCAGGTCCACTTCCTATGCTCACGCTTTCTGAAGAAGGAGTTCATCATGTAGAGGCCCTCCTTCTCCATAAAACTGGCCAGTAGGTGACCCCGGTGGTTCCGACGTCCAACTCCAAATTGCCCCACTTGCAGCTCATCCTTGTCTCGTTTGCCCAGTTTTGCGTTGAAGTCCACCATTACAACGGTGAAGTGAGTTTTGAAACCATGCATGGCTATAGAGATATCCTCATACATGGTCTCTACGTCGTCGTCGGGGTGTGCCGTCGGCCTGTTCGGTGCGTAGACCTGTATGACCTTCAGCGAATATCTCGAGGATATTCTGAGTATAAGGTACGCCACCCTGGTCGACACACTCTCGATCTTCACCACGTTGTTCACAAGGGACTTGTGGACGATAAACCCGACACCACCCTGGGACTGCCGGTCACCCTCTCGGAAATAGAGCAGGTTACCGGATTTGAGGATTATCGAGTCCTCCCCCTCTCTTCGGACTTCAGATAACCCTATAATACTCCATCGCAACCTGCTCAATTCTTCCTCGAGTTCGGCTATCTTCTCGTCGGTCCGGAGTGTTCGCGTGTTGTATGTTGCCAGGGCCAGTCGTCGGTGTTTATTAGGGTAGCCGGGTTCACTCCGGGGATTCTTCGCACCCCTTGCCACGCCATCACCTCGACCGCTACCGTAGTCGAGGGTAGACGGGCTGCCGGGTACTCGGGGCCGTTTTTTATTTGTGCTATTCATTTGGTTTGTGGGGGTTTGCCTTAATCGCCACGCTTGGCAGGCGGGTTGGCGATAGCAGTTTGTTGTTGAAGAGCACAGAGAACGCTGCTGCCCATTCTCTGGTGTATCCCTTAGTCGCCTCTTACGACACCCACGGGAAGATATGGGATGGTGAGATTCTTTACGTCCGACACCATACGGAACGATATTCCTAGTAAAACCGAAATGTCAAAGTGAGAGTGGCCCCTCTGTCTGCGGCGCGCCGCCGCTTACGTACTTTGTGGTAACACGATTACGGGAAACCGGATAAATCTTCGGGTATACGGGAAAAAAGAACAAAAAGTTAAACTTCTAAGAAAGTGTCATATTCGTCTTTTGTTTTCGTACATAATTACCTCGCCGAGCTAAGATACTCGTAAGTACACGAGGGCAGATTTTATGTCAGATCAAGTTATTTTTTTAATCACGGCTTTTTACGAGCTTTATTGTTATCTTGTCTTGTAAGTTAGTTGGTAAGTTAGTTTGTATTGATCAAATCTTGCAACTAAATTTTAAAACGGTTAACCGACTAAGCTAAAATTTTGCATACATGTTTGGTTTGAATGACAATGTGCCGTTAGTTAAAAGTTTGTTTTTAAACCTGTTTAAAATTAATAATTTATTGTGCCTTCTCTGTATCAGAAGAGGCCTTTGCCCTGCAGTGGGACCGTTGATTTTATAATAAAAACCAAATGTGACTGTAATAAACCTCACCATTAATACCGTCATAATTAACAAGTGGTTCAGGAATTACCCGTTAATTGACCATGACCATGTCAGCTAAAAAATCTATATTATCTGTAATAAAATAAATATAAAAGCCTCTTTATTTCATGCAAACAATAATACATAGTTGAATTTTTAATTATAATAGATTGTAAATAACTTTCAATAGAATAAAGACTGATACGTCTATAAGATAAATTATTAAAAATAAAATAACTCTTATTATGATACGTAATACAATTAATGAATAGAAGGCCAGTAATTACGTAATTGTGTTAACTTTATTTGTATTATAAATTCATTTTCAGTAAAAACATGTTAGTTGTTGACAATATCTGTAAAATATACTAAAAGGATTAATTTCTAAAAAATAAATAACAGATAAGTCCAAGTCATTAAAAATCCGAATAAATAATTGATTAATTGAATTCTTAGTAATTAAAGTTAAAATAATTAAACTTAGCAATAAATAATTTAAAATAAATCATTTTATATAGTTTATGTAGAAAACAAAGGAACTAAATAATTAATTAGATTAAATTAAATTAAGTTGCATGAACCCCTCTGTGGGTAAAGGCCTCCTCCAGAGCCTTCCATTCGTCTCTATTTGCTGCTGTAAAATGCCAGTTTTTGCCAGCGACTGTCTCTAGCTCGTCTTTCTAGCGTGCCTTTGGTCTGCCTCTGCGCCTGTAACCGGTGGGCCCTCTCCATGCTGTGACTGCTTGAGTCCACTTACTATCAGTGAATCTGGCGACATGTCCAGCCCATTTCCACTTAAGGCTTTGAGCGAAGGAGACGGCGTCGATTACTTTCGTCTTATTCCTTATAGTTGAATGTTTGATTCTATCTAAGGGTCTTATTTTAAGCGCACACTTCTTTCTAACGCTCTCTGGCATGAATTAAGATGTCTCTTTGCCACTGAGTCAAAGATCCATGTTTGGCAACCGTATGTGAGGCAGGGCAGTAGGCAGGTCCATATCCATAATTTTCTTTTTCCATTGGATGTGGATGTTTGACTTCATGATTTCTTTATATGACCAGTACTGTGTCCAAGTTGTTGCGATTCGCCTGTCTATTTCTTCGATGTTGTTATTTTTGCTGAAGGATACCAGTTTTCCCAAGTAAATATAGTGGTTTACGTAGTCCACCGGTGACTTACTTAGTGTAATTGGTATTTTAATATGGTTAGACATTATTTTTGTTTTAGAAAGGTTCATTTCTAAGCCAATTTTTTTGCTTACGTCTCGAAGCTCTACCATCATTGCCTGGAGTTCTGCAGCTTCTTCACAAAAAATAACAATATCGTCGGCGAATCTAAGGTGGGTCAGGTGCTTATCATTTATTATTAGACCTCTATTCGTCCATGGTAAATCAGTCATTATGCTTTGCAGTACCGCTATGAATAATTTTGAAGAGAGTGGGTCACCCTGCCTGACACCTCTACCAATTCTGATTCTCTTCCCGGAGCGTTCTAGTTTTATTGTGCTTGTACTTTTTGCATTCACATTTTAAGCTATTGCATAGCTTCTATCGCGGGCCTTGAGCGTGGGGACCGAATCCAGAAATTCCGTAACGAAAAATCCTGACGCTCCCCACTCCGACGGGCAAGGAAGTGTGGCTTGAAGGCCGTGCATCGTCTAACGTCGTTTCAGTTCGGCAGTCTTCGACACGGCGTTGTGTGCGATTAGACGTATTGTACGACTCTGCGAAACTCGCACGAATCGAGACGAGCTGCTCCGAAATCGGACGAATACATAAGCAGCTGTTTTTAAGCTATTGCATAGCTTCTATCGCGGGCCTTGAGCGTGGAGACCGAATCCAGAAAGTCCGTAATGAAAAAAAACCTAACACCCTCCACTCTGACCGGCACAGCGCCGGTCACCGGCCGCCATCTATCGATGAATAGCAGAGCTTTTAATGACTTTTTGAAATATCACGCTTGTCTCTTTAGTTCAGCAACTCGCCTCTAGGTGGTCACACATTAAGAGCTTGTGTATAAGGCCTGCATGCCAAACAGCATCAAAAGCTTTTTCTACATCAAGCAACATCATACCCGTAGATTTCCCCATGTTAAGGTTGTGCGTGACGTGCTCCGCGACCCTGGCTAATTGCTGCGCTGTAGAATGACCCTTTCTGAAACCGAACTGCTCAGGCAGTAGCAGGTGGTTGTGGCTTTAGCTAAGCGTGCCGATATTATTCCATCAAATAAATTTCCCAGAGATGGGAGTAGACTTATAGGTCGATAGCTAGTTGGTGTAGCTTCATCTTTACCTGGTTTCTTAAATGTTATTATTTTGGCTCTTTTCCAAGCAGAAGGAAAGTAGCCAATTGCCATACAACCATTAAAGACTTTTGTTATAAATACTAAGCATTTACGTGAAAGATTTTTTTTAGTAAGCAGTTGTGTATAATATCGACTCCCGGAGACTTTCGACTTTTGAGCTTCCTAATTGATTTGATTACCTCTCTTGGACGTACGAGATTTGGTGGAATAAAATCTTTAACGTTATCAAGTTTATTTGATGACTTGTTGACGGCGGCCTCCGTAATGTTATCACTAGGCCAGTTCATAGTCAGACTCATATTATTATGAAAAGTGTCAGCAAGTAACTTGCACTGTTCAGCTGGGGATGCAGTCAACTGGCCACTTTCATACTTTAAAGGAGGAATCACTGACGGCTTATAGGTCAAAGATTTAACAATCCGCCAGATATCGGTAGATGGATTATCAATTTGGGCAAGTTTGTCATTCCATATTTTGTCATTATATATGTGGATTTGGAATTTTATTTTTGTTTTAATAATGTTTATATCTTTGTTTATTTGCATCTTAGTTATAGGATTCATTTCTTTTGCACCCATTTTTCTAAGTTTGTTTTTAGTAGAAATTAAGACTTTGACGCGTCTTGGCAAGGTGTAGCGCTTAACAGATGAAGGGCCCGATGGAACGTTTATTTCATGACTCATTAGAATGGCAAATTGAAGTTGGTCAACTGCTTTATCAATACTATTTATAGAATTATAAGTAGTAGATGTTAATGAGATATTTTTATCCAAGTAAGACCTGTACTCAACCCAATTTGCTTCAGAATATCTATATTGTTTAAAACTATGTCGGGTAAAGTCACCACCCACTGAAAAAAACACTGGAAGGTGATTGGATGATAATGCTGACAGAGTGCGAAGTTCAGACACAGACGTGACATTTTGGCTGAGAAGTAAATCCGGTGTAGAAGGAGTATGTGCGTGATTGTAATGTACCAATTTTGGAGATGAAGGTCCATACATTTGATAATCATGGATTACCATATGATCAAACAGTACCGTACCGCGGGAGTTGTTTTGATCACATCGCCAGTACTCATGTTTGGCGTTTAGGTCACCCATGATTAACACTTTTGTCCCTAAATCGAATAATATATCCAAATCACTGGAAGCCAAAGGAAGATTTGGTGAATTATAAGCGGACACTCAGGTGACGTTAAGCGGATTCCTACACATTCAAGGTTATACATGGGAGGAATAAATATTGACGTATTAGGAATATCATTCTTTACTAAGATAGCGACCCCCTGACCAGTACCATTCGATCCCTTATCATTTCGGTAACAAATGTATCCAGGCGTATCTAACGTACAGTTTTCACTCAGTCTTGTTTCACATATTGAGATAATGTCGACACAATATTCGCTGGTTAAGTTTAATAATTCAGAAAGTTTAGAACTCTAGGTGGCATTGGTTGTTCCGTTATCAGAGCGGTTGACAACTTTTCTTTCGAAAATATTGAATTTGAAAATGAATAATGATCCACAAGAATCCACAACATAATATGGGACCACCATTGACGCGGTATTTTCTAGACATTTAGAAGATATCAAGTCTCAAACTTATAATTCTTTTTTTATATGTTTATATATTTGCCATTGATATTCTGTTTATTTAGAGCTGACCATACGCTATTATGAGATATGGAATCGAAAGTTTTTTATAATCAATGAATGCTAGATAGAGCGGTCTGCAGAACACAGTGTACTTTTCAATGATTTGCTCTAGGACTTGAATATGGTCAATAGTACTAAAACCTTTTCTAAATCCGGCTTGTTCGATTGGTTGGTAGTTCTCTATATTGTCGCTTAATTTCTCTAGTAGGCATGAGGCGAAGAGTTTATACAAGCATGGCATCAAGTTTATTGGACGATAATTACCAACGTCTGTTGGGTCGCCTTTCTTATAAAGAAGAATTATTTCAGATTCCGTCCAAGCTGGAGGGACGACTTCTTCGTCTAGGACCATATTGAATAAGTGGGTGATGGGTACCAATAATATAGTTCGCGCTGATTTAATGATTTCGACTATTATCTATATCTGTGCTAAATTGCAACTAGATTCGTTCGGCCATTCTAGGGTGATTGATTAACAAACGTCCATCCAAATATTCGCATTTATAATATTAAGTAGCAAGTAGAATATTAAGGCACAGTGGTCTATGTGGTTATGTAGATGAATTATTTTAACAACGTTAAGAGGTAGAATCAGCATTTAGATTGTGGAATTTGCCCTGTTTTCGTTGCGTTTCTGTTGTTCGGCTGTAGTTGCCGCAAGACCTATTTATTATTCACTACGATTATTAGGAATTTTAATATCTATCTTTATTTCAGCCGAATGAATAACTAAAATAACTGAGTTACTCATTCGGTTAAAATATCTCGCTTTTAATACTGTTAAAACGTGTGCATGTATGATTTTATTTTCAAACTTGAAAAGTTTGCAAGTCGACGAAACCCTAGTTTAAGTGTTTACATGTTTATCTTATAAGTTTTAGAATCAATAACTACTTCCACAAAAAACATGCGGCGCATAGCAACATGGGTATCCGAAAATATATTTATGACGGATAGCTCCAACTCAATTATAAAAACTCAACATACAAAACTCATCGATCAAATGAAATAAAATGGTTGACAATTTTCTGATCCCTTTTGCTTAGTAACACGATTACGGAAAACCGGATAAACCTTCGGGTATACGGGAATAAAGAAAAAGTTAAACTTCTAAGAAAGTGTCATGTTCGTCTTTTGTTTTCGTACATAATTGCCTCGCCGAGGCAAGATACTCGTAAGTACACGTGGGCAGATTTTATGTCAGATCAAGTTATTTTTATATCACGGCTTTTTACGAGCTTTATTGTTATCTTGTCTTATAAGTTAGTTGGTAAGTTAGTTTGTATGGATCAAATCTTGCAACTAAATTTTAAAACGGTTAACCGACTAAGCTAAAACTTTGCATACATGTTTGGTTTGAATGACAATGTGCCGTTAGTTAAAAGCTTGTTTTTAAACCTGTTTAAAATTAATAATTTATTGTGCCTTCTCTGTATCAGAAGAGGCCTTTGCCCTGCAGTGGGACCGTTGATATTATAATAAAAACCAAATGTGACTGTAATAAACCTCACCATTAATACCGTCATAATTAACAAGTGGTTCAGGAATTACCCATAAATTTTGTCATTGCCATCGCTCGACTGAAAGAAATTGTTAAATATAGTTTATTTTTCATATAATTCGGTGATTTTATTTCTTATTCATGGTGACTGAGTCGATAAACTGTAAGAGTTTATCTTCAAAAGGGCTTGGAATATATGCCTACAACAAGTAGTAAACTGACTATGAACTGATTTGTGTACTTAACGTATGGTAAATAAAGGCCCGCGTGCACTAAAAATGCTAAACTACACGTTAAACGCTAAACGAATCCAAAACAAAGTTCAGTTTCTGTTAATCGCTTGAGGTGCTGCTGTCTTAAAATGTGATCATCGCGCGAACACGGCGTCGTAAAACGCGATGGTTGCATGTTCGCACGATGATCGCGTTTTATTAGGACAGCACCTTGACGATGACGTAAATGATGTTTCAAATATTTTTAGCCCTAAACGCATTTAGTGAATTGTGTTGCAATAAAACTTAAGTACTTATTCAAGGAGTTAAGAATCGTAACAGGTAAAAGTCTGTCCCCATTTATGAATGTACCTATCTAATATTATTTTTTACGACTCTCAAGAAAGCTTCCAGAAGATTTCAAAGTCGTTTTATGTAATTTGTTGATTATGTAAAGAATAAATCACTGTGTTTAGTCTCTTGTGGTTGCGTAATGCATTTAGCCAAGTTTCGTACTCCAGTTAAGAGGATCCTATCTCCTGAGGGTCGTAAGTTTCGCTCATTGTAACAAATAGTGAATGGATGGGAGTCACCTGTTAACCTAGTAAGGACGTATTTTAACGGGCTAAAGATAACACTGTACGCAATATTGTATCTACATAACATTTTATGCCGCATATTATAGGTCTTGGACTTCTTACATTGTTTTAGTTATACCGCTTGGCATGGTGACATACTTTGTATTATAAATTAAATTTCAAACCAATAAATCCATTGACCTATCGAATCTATACTAATATTATAAAGCTGAAGAGTTTGTTTGTTTGAACGCGCTAATCTCAGGAACTACTGGTTGGAATTGAAAAATTATTATATATTTTTGTGCTGGATAGTCCATTTATCGAGGAAGGTTATAGGCTATATAACATCACGCTACAACCAAAAGGAGCCGAGTATAAATGAAAAATGTTGCAAAAACGGGCAAATGTATTCCTTTTTGAGAGCTTCCGTTGCGTGCGCTGCGTAAGCGGTTAAAGTTACGCAACATTCATGTATGTAGGGTAGGTAGGGTAAGGTAGGTAGGTAGCTAGTTGACGGGAGTGAAGCCGCGTGGGACAGCTAGTCTTCTATAAGCTTATTTAATATTATCGTAATGTAGTTAACATTTTCTTCTACATTACCGAAAAAAAAAAAAAAAAAATGCTTGTACAATCTCGCAGTAAAGTATTTTAACTCAATTTGATTGTTTTGTGCAGGTAAATATCGAAGCAACACCAACACCAAAGGTGGCTCTTACAGAAAACTAAACAAAAATATCTTCAGATATTTTATAGCATTCGAAATTATGATTAATCTTGCAAAACCAAATATCAACTGCCAGCTTTAAATAGGTAAGAAGGTAGGACGTCCTTACAGTACACTGTACGTGTGTAGACAAGCAGTCTTGCGTAGGCTTGGTGATCTTACTAAGCGTGTACAAGCGGCCTAAAGTATGATGAATACTATGAATAGTGTACTCACCAGAGTATAGAGGGCACTAGCGTAGGCAGCGTGTTTGACGTGCAGCGTCCGACAACATGGCAGGGATGTGACCTGCTCGTGTGCACTCCACGCTTTCATCTGTTGACTACAATACAATACCGCATTCAAACCAAAACAAAACACAATACAACATATATAGGTACTTTAATGAACATGGAAAAATAGAGCATTGCAATTTAAAACAAAATAAGAATAATTACATTGGACGGTCTATGGACATCAACACACACGTTTGTTTTTATTATTACTGTAAATATCAAGTTCCAGGAAATATCCTAAAAATTAATTAAAAATATATTACGTAGATTTACAGTTTAGGCCCAAAACCAACTCCGAAAGTAGCCTCAACAATAGCTCGCTCGATTTTAATATGTGTTATCAATTATTTTTTTTGTTTTCCTTTCTTTTTATACGGATTTTTCGCGATTTTCTTTGTAATCAAGTTAATTAAACAATCACCCACGTACGCATCGTAAAATGGATTAACTGTTCTAAAATAAAAGTTCTTTAAGGGCGAAAACGAGTCGGAAAACGATCCTTAAATTGCCTCACTAGATAAATTAATGATTTGGGAAATGTTGAGACGAGGAATTAGGGAAAAATGTCACAGACCGTTTATTAGGAATTTGGGACAATCTTGGGAATGACTTCTGTTCAGCTGGGATTTTATAATCCCCGACGGGAAAAGAGGGGTGTTATAAGTTTGACGTGTATACCTGTGTGTTTGTGTATTTGTATACCTGTCTGTGGCATCATAGCACCTTAACGGATGCACCAATTTTAATATCGTTTTTATTTCAAAGGTGACCTTATCCAAAGTGCTCTTAGCTATTTTTGATGAAAATCGGTTCAGCCGTTTAAAAGTTTTGGGTGTTTTACTTTTTGAATCGGGGCAAAATGTCATATTATAATTACGTGTTCAACAGATTGTCGATGGAAGCCTGTCTACTACTAAATGCATTATGTAGCATGGAATAAAATTATAACTGGGATTATTTAAATTTAACTTGTTTTAGAAACGATCTTCGCATGGGCAGAAAAAAACTATTTTCTATAAACCTTTACCTTATTTTCAAGGCATTTTTGATTCATTATACTGGAACCATTAATTTAAGTAAAATATAACATCACGCCTATATTCCTCAAAGAATTAGGTAGAGGCGCACCTAAAATACATATACATTTCGCCAGTTAAGTTTAAGTCCCATTAGGGGAGAACCAAAAAAAAATATCTTCCTCAACTTGATGATTCAAGCAAACGAGAATTCGTAGCTTAATATTGACAGCCACACGAATCGATCTTCAAGGTTAAGCATCGCTTGCCGAGGTCGGTCCTTGAACCATCTTCACATAGTGAGTTGCATCCGTGTCTTGGAAAGCACGTTAAACTTTTGGTCATGGCTGTCATTTGATGATTACGAGTAATGACAAACCATGACATGACATGTAATTTGTATGTTTTCTTACTTCTCCAGTATTATTTTCTAATTAATTCCGTTCCAAGGGATCCAAGACAGTTAAATTCATTCTCCGGGACTTCGTCGAGCTTCATTGCCTCGGCGCTTTTCTGGTGATTGCCACTGTTGATTCTGGCTTTCAGGAGTTGCAGTTGTTTGGGAATAGTGTGGTGGGATAGTCCTAACTCAGAAAAAAAAAGTCGTACAAGTCTGGCCAAGTGGTATAGTGTAACCCAGTTACTGGGTTGTGGAGGTCAGATAGGCAGTCGCTCCATATAAAACACTGGTACTCTGCTGAATCCGGTTAGATTGTAAGCCGACCCCAACATAGTCGGGAAAAGGCAAGGCAAATTGATTGATTTGATGATTCAAGTAAAAATAAATTCTAAATAGTCAAAAAAGGCCTACAAATGTATCTAAATACCTAATTGACACTATTTTCATCGAAGGCGAAACCAAAAAAACACGACCTACACAATGTCCTTTCCATATGAAAGAAATACAAAAAAAAACACGGAAATCGTTGAATCATTTGACATATTAATGTCTATCAGACCCGGAACACGACCCAAAACTAAATGTCTTAAGTTCTCTTTACCAAATGTACCACAACGTGACCTAAATTTAAATCTTGACGGCAAAAATCTTGAAGTTATAGCTGAAACTGTATTCTTAGGGATTACTATCGACTCAAAACTGCAGTAGGGCGCGCACATTAGAACTCTTTCGGGTAGGTTAAGTTCAGCTGCATATGCAGTAAGGAAAATAAGGCAGTTAACCGATGTAGCCACAGCTAGGCTGGTATACTATGCTTATTTCCACAGTATTATGTCTTATGGCATTCTGCTGTGGGGATCAGCAGCAGACGTTGACTCAATTTTTATATTACAAAAGAGGGCAATCCGCGCGATCTATAAAATGGGTCCTTGCGAGACCCTCAGAGAAAAATTTAAATAGATCGATATACTGACTCTACCTTCACTTTATATTTTAGAATGTATTTTGTATGTCCGCAAAAATCAAGGGCTTTTCAAAACTAGAAGCGACTTCCATAATTTAAATACACGCAGTAAACACGAAATTGTATTACCCAAATTCAGATTAACGAAAACTAGCAAGTCTTTTCTTATAAACAGTATACGCTTATATAACAAGTTGCCAAAGTCAGTTATAGAACTGACCGATGGAAAGTTCAAAAATCACATCAAACGTGTCCTTATTAAAAAAGCATATTATAAAATCAAGGACTACGTTGAAGATAAAAATATTTGGTTTTAGCTCCTTCTGCACATGCGGCTTCCCTGGTAACTCATAAACGGCACAAATATGTAGATGTCTCTAACTAATCTCAATCTCATTTTTTCTTCATTTAATAAGACTTTTTACAATGGTTTTCAATTATCTTTATAGCCCTTTGCTAAGAATAGTTACAGCACTGATAACAACATTTGTGCCACATGTTAAATTTAGTCTTGTTATTCTTTGTATAGATTATTTTACCGATTGGTTTGTAAATGTGTGAACATTGTAGGCCTTCTAGATTTCTAGATTGTTAACATTTTATCTCGTTTTACTTTTTTTTAATCCATTGTTTATTTATTATATAATCATTTCTTGTTTTAGTTTCTTACGACTTATTATCGGGCCTGCGTTGTCCCCCCATCTAAGTACTGCTGTAACATGGAAATATTGTAAAACCAAACATTTTTTAACAGAGTAACCATGGAGTTTCTTGCCGGTTCTTCTCCATAGGAATCGACCAACCCGAACCGTGCACATTGTCGACGTTTTATAAGTGCCCATATAGGCCTATGTGAAATAAAAATTATTGATTTTGATTTTATGATCTATATGAAAAAGTGTTTGTACAAACCAACTTACAGTAATAAAATCATTTATCACGCTTAACTACTTATCATAATTAATTTTTTATCAAAATTCTGCTTACAATTCAAGCGGAGTAACCGAAAAGGTAATTTTAGATTAAAAATGCTCTCCGCGGCAACAATTTATTATGGCATTAAAATTAATCACCGCTGAAAACACTTCCCTTCGGGGTCTATTATACTAAATTTGAGGATTAAAGGAATTCCAGTCATTACTAAGAATACCAATTTTTGCGCAAAATTAACAACTGTAGGTAATAATCATAAATGTCATGAAGCACAATTCAGTTTTATTTTATTAAGCCAAGAATAGGGGCGATTTCGTTGGCGATTTTCTTTGAAGATCATTTTCATTGAAAAGCTGTAACTATCAAATCTATTAAGATTGGATATTGAAAACAAGAAAAAAGAAAGATTCCGACGAATGAGAACCTCCTACTTTTTTGAAGTCGGTTTTAAACTCGAAAAAGGTTTTGTGAAGATGTTCAGGTGAGGATTTGAAGGTTACATGTTGATGCAGTAAATTAACTTACCTTGCTTATTACTACTGATCAAACACTTATTTATTTTTATTTTTGACGTTCAAAAGTTACTGATTTTTAGCCTAATTTGTTTTTTTTTAAAGAAGTAAACTAAGTTAGTCAATATCATGTAGATTTTATTTAGTAATAGTTATAGTCTCCAATCTCTATAGCACTACCTATTGCGCTATGATGTCACTTATTACAAATAATAATTGTAGTATGACGAATGTGATATTAAGTAAATAAGAAAGTTATAACAATTGTTTTCCACAACAACATATGCGGAAGGCTTTTCAAGAGTTAATTTCCCGACATTTTCTCAGATATCAAATTCAATGAGGCATCAGATCATTCAACTTGGCTTGGATAACCCAATTGCCCTCCATTTTAATGTTCCATCAAACTTCTTAAATGAAATTACAAAGTTCTTTATTTGTTCTGTAAATTGAATTACAGGGGAAAATACTACAAAATTTTAAGGAAGTTTGTTTGTATTGTTTTTACAGAATAAGGATCATATGCTTTTTTCCTCCTGAACAGCCTGTTGATCTCAAGTAAAACAAAATTATTATAAGTTTGCGTTTCTTATAAAGACTCGCCGCTTTTTAAGTTAAACATGTTTTTCGTTTTAGCTTGGTTGTTTATTTTCGAATTATGTTTTCGAATTGTTTTTCTTAAGGAGTTTACCCGGATACTAACTTTGCAGTTGAACTTGTACTATTACAAGGGTTTGCCCCTGTTCAGAACAAGAGCCAAATTCTAACGTGACCCTAGTGTACTTTTGAAGGCCTAATGAACTCCTTTGATATTGTAATGAACGTGGTGCCCAACTGGGCCCAATCAGCCTACTCTTTTCTGTCAACTACCAGAGTAACCCACCAGTCTAATCTGATGCAGCTGAATAGCAGTATTTTAGACCAAACGACTGCCTAACTGACCCCCACAACCCAGTTACACAATACGCCATGGCAAGTCTGATGTCAGACTTCCCAGGCGACTTTCTGGGCCAAACCATTTTTAAAGTTAACCATCGACTCGGAACAAAGGAGTTCAGTTTTAGCTTTGACTAAACGGATATCACTAACAAAATCCTGAGATACTATGACCACATAGTTTATTTAAATAGATGTTCCGCTTAGAGCATTTTAGGAACTTTTAAATTTTAGAGACACTGTTTTAGACACTATTTTTCCGTGCGACCCACCCTGGCCTCGCACGGAAAAATAGGTACATTTATCGTTCGTTCTATTAGTGAAAACCGTATCGAAATCCGCTGTGTGGTTTAGAAGAAACAGAAACGACGTCGGCAGACGCGTACAGTGACGTTATTTTGTAATGTTTAGAGATAAACAGTCTTAAAAACTGAAAGAGTTTATTAAAGAAACAGTCGAAATAAAAGAACAATATGTTTTACTCTAACATTGCAATGATTTTTACATAATTACGTGCTTTTATTTCATCACGACAACACGCTCTAATATTTACGTACTTACCTACAAAATGTATTTTGTTTGGTAGCCGAAAATACAGAAAAAATATGAAGTAGGCTGCTAAGCGTTCAACAAAGGGTCTATAAGATCAAGGGGAGTGAATGATTTTACCCTCTACACACAGTATATTATATCCATAGGTCTATAAATTTCGTTTATTAAAGAAATCTCAAGGAGGCATTTCCTGAAAGATTTTGAAAAAATTCGTGGCGTTCTTTAGGAAATCCGGCCCCAGAAAAATTTTAACTGAAATATAAGGATGAAGAATTCTTATGACTATGCTTTAGATCTTAATATTATATTGAGATGGAAATTTGCTACTTTTTTGAATGTACACAAATACATTTCTCAGTAGAATATTGAGATGATATTCTACTTTTTAATATTTTTTATAATAAAACAAAATTTATAATTCAAAAAATGATGATGATGATGATTGGATGGGCCTACTTGATAACTCTAAAACAAAACAAGGTTCTTACTTCCTATACTAAATATATTTTTATTTCGGGTGTATACCAACCTTTTTATATGGCAGTTTTTATTTTATCCGCTTGTATTTTCCCGAGCGAGCTGTTACGACTTCGTATACTGTTATAAGATAGGCGCTAAACGGCTACCTTAGCGGTCCATGACGAATGAGCCTGCAACCAGTACCTATCACTACGTATTTGTTGGCAATCCCCCTCTTGACATACAATTTTAAGGCATATTATTGATTGGTATAAGGTATTCGCATAACTTTTATTAGCATAATAATACTTTGGCATAAGGCAAAGCTTAGCATAACTGTCGTTTGGTCTAATTTGTTTCAGAATAATATGCATAAATTTGGAGTTGCATAAATTTTAAGGCATAATATTTATTCGTGATAATGGTTTTATATTGAATGTGAGGTTAAATTGATATTACCTGGAAGAAGTGATAGATTTCCAGAATCCATACCTTCCACAGCATTCATAGGCCGGGAGTCGGCCGAAGAGCAGCCAGGCTGAGGGAGGGGGGGGGCCAGGGTAAAATTACCTTTTTTTTGCTGCCATGCAATTTTATATTTTATGATAGAGTTAGTACATATCTCCGGTCTATCACTATTTTCGGTTTGGATTATTCCTTGGCGTGTCTTATCTATGCAAAATTCATATGAGGTTTCTAACCTCAGCACTTTTTGGTTATGTTTTTAAATTTATCTATTTACTTACGGAACACCGCCGCCTTAGGCAGCTATACAACAAATCGTGTACGAGTACTAAAATCAGAATTTCTTATGACTTTCATCTTCCTCTAACAATGTTTCAAGCAAGGCTTTGAGCGTAAACTTTCTAAGAATAATGTGTAATAAACCATTGAAGTTTCATTACATTAGCAGTGAAACTTTTCAACTTAACAACCGCAAAATGTTTACAAACGTTCGAATACAAATTGTGATAATTACTAACCAGTGAGTTATCTACCCACCTTTAGATATAGGATGGTAGAGTATAAGGGTCAAGTTAAATGGATGTATTAAACAGGTGCTTAGTCATACTTGCTGTACAATTAGAAAGAAAATATTTTCAGTTGTGTTAAGAGTTATATGTAGACCTACATTATAACTCTCAACACAACAGACAGCAGGTTATTACAAGTAGGAATTAGCAATCAATATTGCTAGCAAACAATAATCTTATTAAATTATCGTTTTAGTTTCCGTAGTTTTATACCCAAAACTTGCCAAAGGGACCTTAGCTCGTAGGGTCCTTCTTAGATGTTGATACATTCAGAAATTGTTGTGAATGTAAAAGTCTTTCATCTACCAGAAAAACTCCATCAACCCCTTTCCCAATTTATTTCTAGTGTAAAAAGATCGACTGCATTTGACCTAGGCTAATATGTTTTTTATATTTTTTGTACTATAATTACTTTGCAACTTGGCTCCTTCATCGGTCTGATTAATTATTAGAATGCGTAACTCGAAAGAATACGAAATCAGAATTATAATGCCATCTAGTGCTTTAGTAGTATTTTGCGATATATTGGATGGAATACTTCTTATTTCCCTAAAAATGTTGTACAATGAGCTATGGGTGAGTTATAAAAACGCCTATCTATACGCCGCCGTATTCATAATTTCAGTTTTTCTTGCTCATACAAAATGTACGAGATGCACGGGACCGGTCAATGTGGCGACGCTTGGGGGAGGCCTATGTCCAGCTGTGGACGTCTTTCCGCTGTTATGATGATGACGATGATGAAATCGTTTTTTGGGGTTAGTTTCGAAAAACTAATAATGACAACCTTTATTGTTTACTTAGATGGGTATGTATGCCAAGTTTCAAGTTTATTAACCCAAGAAATCAGATTCTTCTATTCAAACTTCAACACCCCCTAAATCATCATTTGAGGGTTTTTTCGAAAAACGAATAATTGTGACCTTTGTCATTTACTTATATTACTATTTGTGCCAATTTTCAAGTATTTTGGCTGAAGGAAATAGATTTTTCATACAAACTTTGCCCCTCTTTTTCACCCTCTTAGGGGTAGAATTGCGGACAACCCTTTCTTATCGGATGCCTACGTTATAAAATAAACACACCCACCAAGTTTCAGGTCTCTACGATCAGCGGTGTAGGCAGTGCGTTGATTCGTCAGTCAGCCATTCAGGACAAAGCATTATATATATATATAGATTGTAAAATTTTGGAACATTTTATACATTCTGACATTTATCATCTGATCTGACATATGTCTGTCTATTTTATTTTCTTAAGCCATAGACATAACATACCATGGAATAGCTAGACCTTCCTTAATTAAGCTAGTTGTACATTATTATAAGGGCAGGTGCAGACTGCCCCCACTTAGTTCCATCTACTTACTTACGTTTGCCTGTCTATCCATCCTGCTACCTATTCTACTGCCTACCTGCCCGATTGCCTGCCTTTCCCATCTACTCGTGGTGCCTGCTCACCTGCCTACCTTGGGCATTTCACGTCTTCCTGCCCGTTCTGCTGCCTGGTAAGCTGCCTAACTCAAGGAACCCACGTCCTGCGAAGCCGGTAACTCTTTATACTCAATATCCTTTTTATTTTCTGAATGTCTTTAATTTTAATAACTCTTATTTTATAACCGAAGCATACGTTTAGCCCAACTGAGCTAAACGTAACGTTACAATGTACTACTAATTATATTATCAAAATTACGAACTTTGTAATTTTTATAATATAATTAGACCATCGCCTTGTTTTACCAACAGACAATATCCTTATATAGTTAGTTGTAATAGTACCATGTTTCTTTAATTCAGTTCATCTAGTTATCACATAACATTGTTCATAACCCCATTAACTGCATCAATATCAAAATTAACAGGCAACGTGAAAGCCAAACATATTGTTAGTAATTTTTCAGTGTACCTGTGTATTTTCGACTAAGGCCCATATTCCAAGTCTGAAGTTTGAATGAATTCCAATTCCATGATTACCGAAAATAATAATTTAATGAAGTTTAAAAAATAAGCTTTTAATTAGGGCATTGTCATCCAAACCTAACGATATATAAACATTCAGCTCAATCGGTTGAGGATTGTAAAATTCAGTTGCAAGTTTGAACTATTATATATAAATTTTTTAACTAACTAATTAACAAGGCAAGTACAATATAAGCGTGTAAAAACCCACGTTTTTTGTCAAATTATAATAAATCATAATATTTTTTTTGTATATTTTGATGATTTGGGTTAGAGTCGAGTTGGAGAACATGTCTTGGAATATATATCATGAAAAATTCAAGTTCGAAAACGAAAACGTAAATCGTAAAAATGACAACAACATATAAGTACTGCAACTTTGTACGATGCTACCATTTCAACATACTACGATTCGACGAAGGTAATGTTGTGAAGAATTGAAGAGTTGTTTGGGATTCTAAAAATATTTTTATCATTCATGTAATCTTTTAAAAGTATACTAGCAGGCAGATCAATAGTGCAATTAATGCAATGGGTGAGTTCGACCCCTCGCTTGTTAGATGGTCACTTTCCACTGTAGGGATGTAACACCTATAATATTCACGTTAAAATTAAAGTTGTGAAAACATAGGTCATAACTAGACCGCTGTTAGGTGCAGGTGAAGGTCACATGGTGTCACTGTACTAGATGTAAACGTTCAATTAAAAAAAACTAGGCAAGATCTGGCAAAGAAGACATGGTTCTGTGATGACGATTATAGAAGATGAAGTCCTCAATAATTGAGGCCTAAGCTAACCTATAATCACAGATTGCCTTGGCCAAAATTAACGTAAACTTAGGTTTGTTTTAAGCAGTTTTTATAGAAGTTTAATTCATGAAATCTGAATACAGATAATCAAAGCAAAATATGTTTTTTATTTTATTTTTATTATTGTTGGGTTTGATCTTGACTCTAGTCTAGGTCAGAGGTGATGGAGACAGAGTCTACAATGGAGTGAGCTTACCCAGAAGAAGCCTCAGTTTTCATAAAATGTCTAACTAAGTTTTTATAATGATTTATATTCTAAAAAGTATGACGGTGTTCCTATTTTTGGGATTTATTCTGACTTCATTATACGTTGACAAATATTCACCTTAAATAAAGATTGATCACAGAACAAAGTATTACAAGGATTTTGTTAAGGTAGTATTTTCAGTGACCGGGGACAAAGTTTACTGATAAATAGTGGTGTCAATGGCGATCCTCCCGATGACTTAGGTAGAAAGTATTGGTAGAACGGTGGACATACAGCATGGATTTCGCAGAACCATCTCTCGGGTAAAATTAAAGCTTCTTGTTTTAGATGATCCATCGCTAAAAAACGTTCCCGAACCGGGAGTCTTTTGAAGGTTTAGCAAATAATAAGGTCATGAGAAAAACTTCGTTTAGTATGACATCTTGCCTTTATTCTGAAACGGTTTATGTGTGATTTGGAACATATCCAGCAGACCTACAGACCACAAAGGCATTTTCAACACTTGCCATACAAAACAAGGGAGTCAGTGAGTGTGACCAATTTCCCAAAGGAACTGCCGGCTGCGACAAATTTGAACTACTTATAAGCTGGATCTAGCGCTCAGCATAACTTGCACGAAATCGAATATTATTATTAAGGAATAGCAGTAGAAGGATTTCTTTGTTCGCTCTTAATCTCCTATTTGGGCCGTCGAACGTGAATTACTGGAGTCTCGTGTTAACTGTATCTGTAATATAGCACCTTAAATACTTTTTATTAACTTATTGTATTTAACCCTCGCTTGCAATGAAGCCTTACCTTTATGGTAGGGAAGCCCACGATGCTAAATGAGGATTTACTTGAGCGTCATAGAGACCTATTGGGTTGCAAAGGTATCCCCCCTTATGTTATTCTGCCACGCTCGAGTAAATCCCTAAATGCCTTCTAGGGCTCCCCTACTATTATAGAACCACGATGTATCTTTTTAGAAAGGAGATAAAAACGAGTGCCGGAGCTGAGCACTCGAAATATGAGATTGGATAGCTCTCTCGAACGAATCACATAGTAAACTCCTTGTCTATAAAATCTATTTGTATCGGAAATTTTAGCTGTAAAATGGTGGCCTATGGTAGTAAAAGTTTTATTTTTCAAAGAAAGCGTGTCACATTTAAAAATCTAATCCTACATACTTTTTAAACCCTGTCGTGAACTTCTTACTGTATAAATAACATAATATTTTATGATACAAAAAACTTACATTTTTATTATACAAACAAAACTTCCAAGATTCTTTTCAAATCTTAAACAAACTAACATAGGTACCTTTTAAAAAGTTTAAATAAAGAATCTAAAGTAAATAATCTTTTTCTAACACATTTTTAACGGCACATTTAGAGAAGAATTTAAATAAATTTGAATTTAGAAGCAAGAAAGAGAATGCGTGATAAAGTAAATGAGGCGTGAATAAATAAGGCGATATCTCTGTATCGTTCTTATGCGATACAATTTGGGATCGGTCCTTATCGGGTAAAACCGATACATTACAAACGGATTTACATGGTCAAATTGATAACTACGACAAAACAGCCTTAAGGAGAATGAATTTTTTGAATGCGTATTTATTCAAAATGAATTTTATTGGAATAAGATACATTTTCAGATAGTTGGTTTTTAGTACACTGTTATAACTTTCCTATATTACTTAAAACTACTTGAATAAAGATAAGATATTCTAACAGAGTATCATCAACTAAACAGAAACAGCTTACAAATAAAAAATATACTTATAGGTTCGGAGAAAATTATAGTTCAAGCAGGTCCTGAACAAGAACCGTACAAAAAACAAATGTAGTAGTGCATCGATCCCCACACATTTATCAGTCAATAATAAACAAATTTCAGAGAAAATTTCACAAACCTGATAGCTTGGCATTGACCACAGACTGAATGACTGTTGCGTGCACTACAAAAAGGAAATAATAATTATTATGAAAAACCATCTAACTTTCACTGCAACATATATGTATTCGGTAAACAATAGCAATTTCCTTTCCTATAGCGCAGCTACCCAAATTATCACAATAAGACCCTTTCGTAGTTATACCTAAAGGATCCATCAAAGGACGATTCTGAGCCAAGTCTTTCAGGCTTACTATAATGATTTACACCGGTATAAAGACCGTTTTCAGTCTGACCGAATTTATGACTAGATCACATAAGCCTGTGACCGGTCCGTTCACACCTGAACGGTTTCGGGAAACCTCGTTACAGAGGTTTATAGTAGTTTGCGAAATGCTGGCGAATTTATTGTTTGAAAGGGTTATATTGATATAGGCGTTTTAGAAATAGGTATAGTTGAAACATTTTATAAAAAGAGAAAATTTTGGTTAGTTAAAAAAGGCTGTAAGAGAATAGTGAAGGTTAAAACTGGTTTTTTGACGTCATTAGCGAACATTAAAACCAAAATTAACAATACAGTCTAAAAATAGTTTAAAAATAGGTGCTATTCAAAATGAACATAGCAATCGACATATATTGATAAAAGCCGACTCACCTCGCTTTGTGTTCTCAGCTACGTCGCCTACCCCCCCTCGGTGGTTTCCCAGATTGTCGAGGCGGGGGGCTCAGTAGCCGTGGCTTGGTCACCCACGGTGAAGCGAAGAGGAACACGAGAAGGGGCCGGTGGGTGCGTCTCACATCATATAAAGTTATTTGGATAACGTTCAGAAGATATAATAAACGTGAGTTATACCAACTGTTGATATAATTTCTTGAGATATAACATTTATATACTCTAAAACTTTTTTCGGATAACGTTATTGGATATAACGTTTATTAAATCGAAAATCATAAGGCCTATCGTTTAAAATATATAATATTGATACCATCTTCCGATTCAAAGCAATCCGACTCGGATGGTTTATGTAGAGTGCCAGATCCCCTCTATTTTGGTGAATCATTTCGGTTAGGTTTGGTTAGAACAGTGAACATTAACGCGCGAAGGCGAACAAGTGAACCGAGCGTGCTGTGGGAGCGGCGTGACATAAACGAATCGTTGCAAAACCGACTCCACGTAGTCTTGTCTGCCCTACCCCTAGAGTGTTATTTAAAATCGCGTAGGCGCAGAGGGGCGAGGCGGCCCGCGAACTGAGGAGCAGTTGGTTTTAACACTCGCCGCCGCGGCTGAGGCAGGCCTGCTTTGCTGGCAAGCCGAAGTGGTGGTGAGCGTGAAACACATCTGCGACGATAAGCTCGCTTGGGACCGCCATAGCCCCGCAGCGCCGGCGCCGTGACAGAAACCATGCCTAACGCATGTTCCATGCTTGCTGCATACTTGCATGCTTGCTTGCTTGAATGCTTGCTTGCATGCTGCATGTATGGTGTATGCTTGTCTGCATGCCTGCTGCATGCATGGTGTATGCTTGTTTGCATGTTTTTTACAGGGAAATGGCGTTTTATCATATTAGACTAAATAGGTTTTATGTCTTTTGAGTGGTATATCAAACGATTTTATATTCAATGTATGTTATGCTTGTAAAAATTATTTACTTTAAAATTATATAAATCGTTTATTATATTAACTGATCATTAAATCAAATACAATTATAGATTCAGTTGTTATATCTTGTAAATAACAGAGATTTTGTAATTATATCAAATATTACTTACCCGGGGCCGGTCGTCAGGGTTTTTGACGATAATCCGACGTCTTATCGGCCAACATGTAGGTTGCGGTGCTGCCTGGGCGACATCGCAACTAAGGCGCGCGTGCCGTGGTATTGCGGTGCGCCGCTCTCCCTACCTTCCGCGGCCTGGACGGGGTCGCCATCGTCTGATGGCGGACGTGGTGGGGCCGCAGGGGAGGAGGTGTGTCGGTATAGCGTTGGCCGCTCTCCCTATCCCCTGCGGCCGAAAAATTTTAGGTGACGGGGCCATTGCCAATATTTTTTTTTTTTTTTAAATACAGAGATATCCATAACATAAATACTAGGAACAAACACAAATTTGTAGTACCTACAACAAGGCTCAAGAAAATAGGTAACTTGTTTAGATGTCAATGTGTACGCTTTTATGATAAGCTTCTAAACCACGCACAAGATCTAAGACTCAATAAATTCAAATCATTTATTAAACGTAAAATGTGCGAGAAAGCGTTTTATACCATTAAAAGATTACGTTGAGGACAAAACTTGGGATTGAGCTGCCCCAATTAATATTGTTTTTTTATATTTTGCACCGTGAATTTTGTTTTTCATTTTGATTTTTCACTTTTTTTTTGGTTTTCTTGCAATGACAAGAATATTTACTTTTTAAAGTATTATATTATTTAATTTAATTATTGTGAATGTGAAGACTATGTTAAATTTTCTTTTTTTGTTTTTTAATTTTTCTTAGGTTAGGTAGTGTTTTAATAGTTTATGCTTCCTACCCGAATGTCCTTTCTTTGGTATTGTTCGTCGAATTGTTGAGTTCCTTAAATTATGAGATGAGCTGCCATGTACACTGATGTCTGAAATGTCAAAACATATTTTTTTTTTATTTGGTTTTTTCTTTTTCAGACATAATTTCACCAATAGGTATATCATTACCTAAGAGGTAAACTTACTTTCATCGGCACTCCAATTAGTCCATAATTTTTGCCTGAAATATTTTTCTAATTGGTCTAAAGTGTTCTGTAGGACCTGTTTGGTTTGGCCGCAAATTTCGAGCATTTGTAAAGTGAGCAGCGTTCCTCCTGCGACCCTTATCACATATCAAGTGCAGACGGCTTGTGTGATGGATTTCAAGACAAACGTTGGTATAGGGTTTTAATTTAATTTGCGTTTTGCTGCCCACGGTCCACGGTTGTTTTTATTGCGTTGTTTAAGTACTGTATGACTAGATGTATGAACGAAAATGAAGCAAAAAGAGTACGTAAGATTCAAAGCAGATGGCGAACTGTAGTTTCTGCCAACAACTTGTAGTTTCTGTTACCTCGTCCTACACGCATCGTGTTCCTCATTATTTTGATGTTGTTTCACTATTTGTGTCTACCCTTAGCGTCATTGCGTACATCGTGTAGACTAGGGGAATTAGGTACATAAACACACCAACTCATGCTGAAACTAGCAACTTAGATAATTCTTAAAAAAAATAAAGTCAGCATAGCCAATCCTATGACGTCGATCCTTACTCCTTTACTATCGTTTACGTTTCCTAGACCCTGAGGCAGAATTAATTGCTTTTCATTACATGGCTAGAATCACATATTATTATTACCTGATATTCCACAGTTTATTAATAACCAAAACACCGCGATACCTTTTCATTACCACAGTTAATTTCACATTAATCAAATTAAATCTATACCATGCACGTGTTGATACGTCACCATTTGAGAATCCTTAAATTGGTTAGTAAGTTAATAAGCCGGTTAATCGGATGAGGAGCCTCATAGGTAGGGTACGTGTAACCAGATTATTGAGCTGGCGAACGTTATGTTGTTATTGAAATATCAGTATTAATTTTGTGGATCCAGATATTAAGGGACTGCCTTTTGGGTGGGTTCGTTGGGCTTAAAACCTCTTAAGAGTAATTTTAATACGCAGTAAATATTATATTTATACGAGTAACAAGCTTTTTCCCGTAGCTCTGCTTCTGTGGACAATACTACAGGAACTGTTCATTATTAGGATAAAAAGTAGCATATATGGCACTCAGCGATATTGTGGCTTTTCATCAGTAACAGAATAATGGTAATCGGCGGGCTTATTACGTAAGGAACAGCAATAATTGTACAATTATTGCGCGATCAATTTAGTGACCTGGCTACTGAGGCCTTTAAGCCAAGTCTTTTTTTTTGACAGTCACTTTTAACAGAAGCTATTTTATCTGTCCGATGATTTATAAAATTTATCGTTTGATGAATTAACCAGCTAATGAAAGAGCAACACTTCGTGGAGGCTGTTTTTTACACTGTTTTTACAATAGTCAATTTGATTACTATTTAGCTCCAATATTCCGATAAATTAATATTCGCAGATGTAAATAATTTGTGTTAAGTACATATGGCAGTGAAAATTTGATATTTGCATTTTATTTATTTATTATTTATTTAACCATTTATGCACACACACATAATATACAAACAAGAAGAAGAAACAGAAAAATAGGTGCATTTACATGTATGTCAATGTGTAAAATCAATTAAAATTTCTTCGAATTGTCGATTGTTTTAAAAATTGTATCGATAACGCATTAGAACATCACTTAGTAGACTACATTATCTCGTATTTGAGCTATGAAACATAAAAAAGATTTTTCAAATTTAATTTAGACATTGGCAGATTAGTCGACATCGGTGTTTGCCATATAAAAAAAATATATAATAGAAGATACTTATTGCGGACTTATCACATTCTCATGTGTTTGTAAGCATTTAGTAGTAAACATATAAGCTTCGCTGAGGTAGCCAACACAGATTTTTTTAATACTGTATATAAAAAAATCCTCCACTTTACCGTGATCACTTCTGTTTCAATGATTCAACAAATAGTCCAGTTGCGTAGACATTAGAGACTCAAAACAACACCAATTTGTCATTTACAATATGCACTAGGAATTTGTTATTTCAATATTTATTCTTATATTATTATTCTAATTTGCGGATAATTAAAGTAGCCACAAAATAACATACGAAAAAAGCCGCCAAAAACTCAAAAACTTCTGTACCTACTCATCCATCAGCGAGCGATTGGCAATCGACCAACAACAAGGGAAAAAGTAATCGCAATTTGACAGCCACATTTGCTCGCCGATCGCTGTCGCTCTGCTGTCAAAAACCATACGTAATACGAAATTAACGCGATCACCTTGCGATAAATGCACATTTCAGTTAATAGATTTTTATTGTTAGCAGTGCTGTCGTAAAATTATTATGGTGAGGCTATAGCTCATATATAATGCGGATTCGCGATTGAAGAGCAATTATTTCGCAAAAATATGCCTTCCAATTTTTTGACGTAAAGCGATATTCGCGCGATGATTGTACAATCTCTGCGCAAATATTGTTAATTGCTGTTTCATACGTAATAAGCCTGCCGATCAGTGATTCCATAGTTAATTTTATAACAACATACTTATCGTAAATCGAATATCGTTTAATTATACTACAACATTCACATAATATAAGTTACAATTACACATCGTTAAAAGTTTCGAAAAAAAATACAATACTATATCAAATTTCATTCAGTAATATTGACAAATGAATCGAAACAGCGAAATATAAGATAGTTATTCGCGACGTTGCCAACATTCCAAATGCACTCTCTTTATCATCATCATCATTTCAGGCGAAAGACGTCCACTGCTGGACAAAGGCCTCCCCTAGGCGTCGCCGTCGCTACATAGACCGATCCCGTGCGTCTCGCATCCAGCGGATTCCCGCAACCATAACCAGGTCATCGAACAAATCATATGAGATATATCATGAGATATGAGTATTCCTATTGGCCTAGCGGCACTGGTGGCGCATGAATTACATTAGTGAATACGCCCATATTTTAGAATAAAATCTTTATAAAATTGAATATAAGCTTTTTGAAAAAAAACTTACAAAATGTTCGTTATCACATTGTCTATCCATTAGTGTTAGTACAAAAAATAATTAATGAACACTTTACGAGGAGATGCATGCTATCAATAATTATTTCTCATTTTTATGGTTTTGTTGGAAGGAGATTAGTGAAACATAAACAAAATTAAACAAAATTGAAATCTACCATTTCTTAATCAACATTATGTAGAAATTTTATGTATTTTTATTAATGGATATTTCTTTTTAAATAACCAGGAGATAGCTCCTAAAAACAGCACGAAAAACGGCTAGCGCGGCGTTTTGCTCGTTGTAACGCCTTAAAATAATGTTTTGAAATCTAAATAACTTAAACAAAAAACTACCTGGTCCTTATGTAAATTAATTGATTAAATAAAACTGGCACACGGAACTAAGGACCACTTTACAAAAATGCATTACATTACCTAGACCTTATCCACCTAGGTGAAGTTAAAAAAGAGAAAGATATTACATTATCCGGAGCAGGATTTCATGCAAATGGGATCCCGGCTTATTCAGTAGTTCGGAAGTTGGTGACGCTAAAACCATACATCAGTGTCGCCGGTAAATGCGGAAAACTAAAATTCGTGCAGCAACTTTTCCTGAAATACCTTTCTTCCTTTTTCGCAAATATACTCTAACCTTTTGAGGAGGGAGTGTTCATTAATTTGAGAGTGTGCTTACTTTTGGTTATTTAAACCCGGTTTTATAATCCAGAATTTGGAATAAAGATTGTTTCAAAGTGTCTAACCGTATTTTAATGGCAAAGATTGACAGCCTTTCAGGCTAAAATACAACTTGTATTTGACAAGCTCAAGAAACCGGTTTAATTGCTTTTAACGTGCTTATTTGTAATTACATTCATACAGACTTACATAAATAAACACAAGTTTTCATCATAATATTTACCTGTCCCTCACACACATATACACATCCACATAGAAACATAATTAGGCCACATCATAGCTGCATTAGCTAGTAAATTTATTATCATTTAATAATGATAATTGGACTGTGTTCGTCTTTCACCTGCTGTTACATATTTAAATTATAGACGAGGACGCTGGCTTACATTAGGTTCCAGAGTTCGCCGTAAACCCTTTTTTCCCTAGTTGTAACGCAACGTGTTTAGATAAGTGTTTTCTTGTACAATTGAAGTATTTTTTTTCTCGCTGATCTGTAGTTTTTGTTGTTGTTTATGTATCTATTTTTTATTACCGGTTGTTGGCATGAGACGAGTAGGAGCAGTGGCAAAGCGCCTGTGCAGTGTATGTAATCTGTGGATCATTATTATTATGTGGTCTATAGATAGGTGTGTCTGATCTGGAATTGAACAGAATATAAAACATTTGTTCGACACAGACATAACACAACAGCAACAAACACAAAATGAAATAAAGCATATTTTAAAAAGTACAAATAAATTTGTTGTACGTTCGTGTATGTAGCACTCGGCAAACGTACAAACGATGCATGTGAATTGTCTAAACTTTTTTTTGAGTAACCGCTAGCTACGTACCATCAGAATGAAAAATATCTGAAGTCCTTCTGCAGAGTACAGTCTTACCCTATATCAAAATTCATCAAAATTATTTCGGCGGTTTAGGACTGAAAACGTAACAATCAACCAAACCGACAAATAGAATTACTTTTGGATTTATAATATTAGTATGGAGTATGGATTTACTGATATTTTTTATGGTCACGAATGTATTGGACAGAAAAGCCCATTCACTTATTGAATCGATATTCATAAATACGAGTAAGTCATGCAGGTATCCATATCTAGATCGATTCAACATTTGATTTATGCTCTTAACGTGTATATTTTTTTATTAAAGCCCGACGGTCATTTATGGTACGGCTATTGTCTGTAATCCCTTTGCTTTCGGTTGACAGATGGATCAGAGGCATAATGAAAACCGCACTGACCTTCGATATCGTGTATATCTTTTCTCTTTCAGGGGTCTGAAGGTACCCAAAAAGTACTAATTCAAAGTATGTTTTTTAAATTAATAAAATTATAATTGGTGATCAATGCTCGACTAGACAGTAACAGGTTCGTATTTCAAGTGAGTGTTTTTTTCAAATTTTTATAACAATTCGCAGTAAAAAGAATCTTCACTTTGCTCAGTTTGAAACTATCTAGCTGCCACATAGACAATCGTCAACAGAACTTAATTGATTTATGATGTGCAAGTGTAATTCAGTGTACTTACAGTTGTAGACAATTAATTTCCTTGACTGCAGTCCTTCAGAGAAGCTCAAAGAAAAATATTTGGAGGGTCTCATGACTTCTGATAATTTAGAAAGTATTGTTATGTTTAATAGTATTTATTTATACACTGCCCCACGCTATAATTTCTTCCTGTATCGTGGGTGCGTTTACAAACATTTAGACTCACATCAACTATATGTAGGCCATACAAATATTTGTTCCGTGCGGGAATCGAACCAGCGACACGCAGCGCAACAGCGATCGCTCAACCACTACGCCAACCGTGTCGTCTGATCGACCTGTGTTTTTAGAGTATGCCTGAAAAGCGGTACGACTGCGTCCAGCCTTCTCCTAATTATAAATGACTTTGACAGATTCAATATAACATGCTGATGCACCTAATTTCAGCAACATCATCTTCATAATATTGAAAGTTTAATATTACTTTTATTTTCTTGACATGACGAAGATTTATTGCAAAACATTAGTGCAACGTCAGCGATGTATTAATCGACTTTCTAATAAAATCCATCCCACCAAAAATATTTTCATGTAAAATTTTTGCCAAGACGAGACCATTATGGCCTTAGTCAAAATATGTGGCTTGGCCGTTGTGACGACTTCTAGTAACGAAGCATGTGTCAGTAGTGAAACGGTCAATTAATGTTGAATAGATCTGACACATTTTTGATAGTGCGAGCAGTATGGTCTCGTCTTGGCAACATTTTACATGAAAATGTTTTTGGTGGGATTTCACTTCTATTTATAAGTTGCTTATGACAATATTTTTCCATCACCTAATTTAAACGATGAGGGAGAGACCATGTCTGTGGTAGCAGTCGCAGTCGCAGTATGAGTGGGAGCCGAAACGGCATCCTGAGAATGATAGCGGACAGAATGGACTCACCAGTCATACGTCGATACACTGACCTGCATATGAAAGGTGCTGGTTAATGAAGAAACATATTATGTAACTTTATGCCCATTATTATTTTTAGTGTACTAGCGTAGTTTATAAGATTTCTGTTACTAACTTTTCAATGGACTATTAAGTTGTCCGAAAATAAAAAGTTTTTTTTTGTATTTACTAAAACAAAAAAAGTTTTAGAACTTTTGTTCTTTTTTGTGTACTAATACTAGCGTAAATAGGAAATTTCTGCTTTCTAGGGAATCAGAAAGTACCCTCAGAATTTTGATGATCATCATTGAGTGGGTGAGTGAGTGAGTCAGTGACGAAAACGGGGTTTTTTAGATATCAACTAAATCTAAGAGTTTGAGAAATATGCAATTAAAACTTTATAATATCTTCTTGGTGAATGAGTCTACTATTGATATCATATCCTGAGAATTTTGTCTATCTGGTATAATCCAAACCCAAGTTATGAGGGTTAAAAAAAACTACGAAGCGCTTGGGGAAAAGATAGTAAGTGCCCTTGCGCTTCGCTTGGCTCGTCTTGGCGGGTTCACTTCCGTGCCCCCAGATATCCAAGTTTATTTGAAAAATAAATTGACTTCAATGACTTTCAATACCTTTGAAAGTTAAAATAAACAGACTTACACAAAAAATGTTTACTTACTAAAGTAAATAATAAACAAGTTTTCTATTGGGAATTTCTCGGTAGCAGTTTATAGCCCGGTGAATCACAATAACCACCAATAAAACTAGAAAAAACAAGTGAAAATCGCGTATAGGTAAGTGTAGCGAGGAACTTTCCGATGTTAGGTGGAACGAGGATTTTAAAAAGGTGGCTGGGGCAAACTGGAGGCGGAAGACAGAAAACCGGGTGCTGTGCAGATTAGGAGTGGACAGTGCCTTGCAGTGGGCTGCGTTAGGCTAAGCTGATTGATTAAAGGTTTGCTGATATCCAGGATGACTGTTGTTGTTGCTGACTTCACCGTCAACCTCTGGAATGCACTGGAAGATCAGCGCCTTCCGCTGATGTCTGGTATCCATCACGTCAACCTGTCTGGCGCACTCGCTTATCTGCTTTCAAAGCAGGCTAAGCATGCTAAAGACCAGCTCTCTGAAGGTGCGAAATTCTTTAGCAATCCTCGCCACAGTATCTTTGGCAGGCCCCGCACATTGCATCTGCACCTCCAACTCTCCCATCTTCCGGATTAAGCTATCCTCGAGAGCTTTTTGTGCAGATACGATGTTGTCAAGTTGTGACATTTTGATCCTCTAGTGCCCAGTAAAAGTGATGTCAGTGATAGTGCAGATGCTATGCTGGCAGGTTGAGCAAAATACTTGCTAGGAGTCTCGTAAATGTGCTGCAAACGTGAGTACCCGAGCAGTGGATGTTATACTTTAATTATTTGTATAAATTAGGCACTTTTATTAAGTATTTATATTTTTATATTAAATTACTTTGGAAGTACATCTATTGTTATTTACACCCACAGTATTTATTATGTGTGACTTTTACTGAAAAGAATCCAAATGTATTTAACAAAATGATCATATCTCAGAGGAAGGATTGTAGATAACAAAAATCGATGAGAAAAACTAAACATAAGTTTAATGACGCTCACGTATACTTCCTATCAAATAAAAAACCGCTGCAAAGAAAAATAGCTTTATTTAACTTCACGTTTCTTCATTACATCTCGTACATCTAAAGCCAGCTGCCAGCTGAATTTCGAAACAATTTAAACTCGTGAAGGATTGTTATTCCAGGCAAAATTAGTACAGACGAGCTTATCTTTTGACGAGCCATGTGTGAATACCGCCAGAAGAAATATATTTCATGAGGCATTTCCATAAACGAGCTGAATTTGTAACTACAAAGCGCTGTCTCTCGAATATAATAAGTCATAAATTCAAGTCGAATTATTTCGCTCGAATTACAATTTTGGGTCTAAATATATTTTTGGGATTGCCCGTCCTTTGTTTTTAAAATTGCGTACAATTCTCACTACCGGGGCCGTATATCCTTTTGTTCAATTAGCAAAATTCCAAACACAGCTTCTTAATTAGTATTGACGGCAATGTGTCTAATTGTTTAAATTGGTCCTTGGGTTCGATTGTGAAGCATTGTATCGCCTTTAGACCAGGGTCGATAATTTTTAAAACCAAAAAAAATAATAGATTCTACAATTTACTCAAAATATTGTAGATGTCTTAATAAATATTACCTTTATTTTTTGCATTTTCTGAGAAAATTTACAATATTAATGAATATTTTTTATACACCATCAAAAAGTAGAGATTTCAACGAACAGAAACCATACCAACTTTTTAAAAAAAGCTGATATTTTGACGGGTGAATTTTCGATTGAAAATTAGGGTGTTTTTTCGATATTAATTCAAAATAAGGTGAAAAAATAAATATTTTTAATCAAATAAATTTGATTAAAAATATTTTTCAGCGTATTTGGGACATAAAAAGGTAAGTTTTCACCAAATCTCGTTAAAAAAAAAAAATTTGTAAAAGATAAAAATAAAAAACCAAAAACTTGGTTTTTTGGATTTTTCACTTAAATTTTGAGGTTATGTGAAAAAAGTGTAAATACAAAAGTTTTAGATCTTTTTATTACCTACAACTTTGCTATTTGAGTTTTTTCGATAAGACTTTTAGTTTTGCCGGAAATCGAGAAAACCCGTTTTTTACCCTTAAAAACCCACCCCCATCCCCTTCCCGACCTCAGATCGCCCGTAAATTATTTTTCCTTTTATTTTTATAATATTTCCCTCCTTTTCTAATGGGTTTCATCCTACTATTTTTTTTTTTCACTTTTTATTATTTTTAAAGGCTTCTACCCTGGTCTACTTTTCAACTGTTAAAAAAAAACTTTGTAAAGGTCTACCAAGCGAGATTTTGTTGTTAAATTAAGGGGCCTATTAGTAAGCAATTTAACAAAATCCAAAGACAACTTTATAAAAACTTCACTTTTGAATGCTTAACATACGATTTTTTTTTTAATTTAGCGGCCTTTATCAATTTAAGAAAATCAAATTATAATTTTATAAAACTTCACGTTTAAACGCTCTTAAGCTCTTTAATTAGTTCAAGAATATTTGGACTTGAAAGTTCAAGGTGACCATTGGATGAAGAAAATACTTTTTAAAATTGGCTTCATGAAAACGATCAATACTACTCCTTTGACTGTACTCCGCAAAGTATTCGTGACTGGTCAACCTTAGGCTGCTAATCAAGCTTGGAACTTAAACTACAAAAAATCTTGGAAAATTGAAAAGGCGAAAGTGAACAACCTTAGTTAAAAGACAAGCCTTGTTTAACCTTAGTTAGCGTCAGTAACGGTGATTATGTTGTAAATTTAGAACAGTAGAACTGACCATCTACCCGAACCAAAGTGATATTAACGTCAAATTAAGTTTAGGTATCTGAAATACACTGTTTTGTGAAACTTTAATTAATTCTACTGGACCCTAATAATTTCCAAGTGGTTGGATACGTTTCGGACGTTCTTGTTAAAGTTCTGAAGTACCTTTGTAGTTAAGGGTCGAATTTTGACATTGGAAACTAATTAATCGATAGTTCTGGGCCATATATGTAAGATAAGCCTTTTACAGCAACTTTGCAGCCACTATTTCAGAAACTTTGATGCAAAGTTTCTTCGAGAGTCGCTGCAAAGTTCAAAATTTTGTAATGAAACTCAATGAAAGTGTTGTTTTCTATCAAATGTTGTATTTCCTGATCCCTGTTGTATTAAAACATGTAATCAACCAAACAAATTAAACAGTGATTAAGGTAACTTAGTGAGATTTACCTGATATGGATACCTAGAATCCAATCTACTTAGGTACATAAGTACTTCTTCATGTGCAAAAACAGATTAGTTAACATGTTTTGCGGGATCCACGACTGATAAGACCTTAGAGGGATGCTAAGGATTTATTCGTTGCTATTTTTGACTCTTGCTAAGATTAAGAAGGTAAGCTTTCTTTAATTTCTTCACTTAAGATAAAATTCTATTACTTAGCACCTTCTTTAAATATTAGTCACAAGTGAACGACGTCTGGAGACATAAAAAAAATATATATTCATGAGTCCTTGCGGTTTCTTTAATACGATTCCAAAAATAAATAAATCTGTTATTAAGGACTGAATTAACTAATACACCGAACGCTTATTAATAATTTATAATTTTCATTAATCCAAACGTCAGCATAGTCTTTAAAAATTACCGTTAAAAAAATTAACGTGGAATGTAATAAAATACATGGTACAAGGAGAAGAAGGTGATGAAATGAAACTTTGTCCTTTAGGTATATCCGTTTGTCCAATAGTAGCTCAGAGTCCTGTTTTGCGAACGATTGATGACATTCTATAATATACTCTTCTTTAAAGTTCATATTATGAACTTTAAAGTAGAATTTGATCTCTGAGTTTGTTTTGGTATTTCTTTTCAGAGTAGTCAGCTGGGAAACACTGACCTCGTCTATCGATATCCGTATATCGATTACAAGTTTTGTATTTTTTTAATAAGCTTTTATATTAAAAATTGTAGTGTCACGGAAAACCAACGTTTGTTCATGGTTTCAGCTCAATCGGACTCTGGGCAATGTATAAAATTTTAATTGCAAGATTTGATAACAGACACAAGGACAGTTGAAACTAAATAAAAGCTTGTAAAATATTGAAGTTTTATTTTTACCCAACTGCCGAAGGATGGTACTGTGTTTATCAGTCTATGTACGAGTATATATGTATGTTTGTTCCTATATGGTGTTCTAGAGACCAAACATGTTGGCCGATTTTGATGATTCTTACGTCAATCGATTCGTTTTAACCCAGCGAGTATCACTGGCTACATTCAAATTAGAAAACCAAAAAATTGGCGGATTAAGGCGCCATATTGTGGGACACCAATTTTTTTTTTCTTCCAAACCCATCGCGTGGGGTATCAAAATAAAGGGTGATTTCAAAAAATATAACATTATATGTTTAAATGTACTTAAGTAAAAAAAAAAGTTAATTAAAAAAAACAAAAAACCCGACTGCTTAAAAAGCGAACTAAAAAGACGTAAACAAGAACAAAAATCATGCTGTGCAGTCGGAGGATACATCTGGTTTTGGTCAGTCAGCTCACGAATATGTATTCTCTGACTGCACAGCATGATTTTCTTCTAGTTTACGTATTTTTAGTTCGCTTTTTACGCAGTCGGGTTTTTTTTAAATTTATAAACTTAATATCATTAAATCAATGGTCTCGCTTCGTTTTACATGGGACTTTACCATAACTAGCAAAATGTGGTTTTATATTGTACACCTTTGTGAATCCCTTCGAGAAATCGAGGCTTGATTTCAGGTGTGTATTGAACCGAATGATTTTTATTTTAATGCGGACGTATTTCGAGCACCAAATGTAAGACAGTTTCCTAAACAAAGAGGATTATCGAATCCAATTAATAATTTGTTTGGGGATTCTAGTTGAAGCCCTCAGGCTCGGGTTGGTATGTTAAAGGGCTTGGGCCAAATCCTTTAACACCCAGGTAAATCTGGCAGAGGAAACAATTTGATATAGGATAGTGTTTGGCCAGGCTCGATCGAGTGGGATAATTAGGGATTCATATAAATATATGATTTACTGCGCTTTTGTTAAAGAAGTTTAGCTTAGATGTAGACTGCTGAACTAAGTCTTCATGAAGCCTCATTACTATCAATTTATATATTTTTTAACTGTGCTCCGTACTTTATAGACAACATTGAAAATTGATGTGCGGCTGGCCAGCTCGTGGCTGGAAGTGGATCACTTTGTTGCCCAATTTCTCACAGGACATGGTAACTTTAAAAGTAAATTATTTTCTTTCAAGTTCGTTGCCTCGCCTTTATGTCAGTGTTCTACATCTGACTGCGAATATGTACAATCTGCACATCATATCTTATGGGAGTGTATTCTTTGGCAGAATGAACGTAATAATGTTGAATAATGTACAGGCTGCATCAGGAGTTGTTTACTATACGGACCTTGTGGAAACCAGAACAAATTTCCGTGCTTTCAAGCGTTTTTGCCATAACTATTATTGGAATCAAATATAATAGCTCACAATGTTAGGACCCATTAATATGTATTAATGCCATTTTTTTTTTATCCGGCGTGCTAGGCAACTGGGCTTATCCCAGTTGTAAACGACCATTTGTGCCTATTGGCCTTGTTTGTTTTGTCTCCTGCTTGATATGGAGGGAACTGGAAATTTATATTTTTTCCTACTACCGTTACGTTATTCTTTTCTGATTAATATCGTTGCGGGGATCCAAGACAGTTAAATTCGTTCGCCGGGAATTCGTCGAGCTTCATCGCCTCGGCGCTCTTCTGGAGGTCGCCACTGTTGATTTTGGGTTTCAGGAGTTGCAGTGGTTTGGAAATAGTGCGGTGGGATTCTCCCAAAAAGACAACATTGATAGTCCAATGCGAAATTGCCATAGGGCACAAGCTTAATACTATTAGAAAATCAACTGACATAAAAAGTCAGACCCTCAAGGTAACTCGAGGCCAAAGTGCAAGCATAGACAACTTTTATTAATACTCTCAATTTAATACCTACATTTTATGCCAACTAAATCTTAGCGGGGGCAGTAACATTGCCCGCGTAGCTACGACTCGGGCTTTTATTAAAGTACTCTTCAACCCTGTCTGAGGCAAGCTCCGCCATTTTAATAGGAGACGTCATTATCCGAGGCAAGGCCTAATGAACGGTCTCATGATAGTGCTAAATGAAACGTTGTGTCTCCACCACTTGTATTATTCTATTTAGATCTGAAAGAATATTTTATTAAAATAATTTGTGTAAGGAGTTTTTTCTACGAAGAAGATTAACTGTTGGCCTTTTATAATTTTTAAATTATTTTTAACTTAAATAGTATTTCATAGTAGTTTATGAGTTAGTTAGTGTATGAGTGAAGGTATAAAGTGTATGCAACGGTCATATAATAGGGGTTATAAAAACACGAGTGTGGTTATCACACGAGGCGAAGCCGAGTGATAATATAATAATATATTATCACTCGGCTTCGCTATAACAATATTATTGTATGATAATATTATCACACGAATTTTTAAACACTACTTATATGCCGTTGCATACACTATTTTATTTTCCCTCACACAGTTGAAATAAAACAAAAGTGGCAACGGAAAAAATATGTGGTATAGCAGGCAATTTAGATTCTCATTGCACATGATTGCGCAACGCGAGTATCCATAAACAATTTCACTATTTATCTACATTAAAGTAATGAGCTCATACGAGCCTATAAATTAAAAAGTAAAAGTGTGCTACAATTTGAAAAGTTATTTTATCTACACTCACAACGTAATGTTCCAAATACGAGTATGAATTCAAAAAATATTGCATAAACACGTACTTTATATTCGTGGATAGGTAAAATTTAGAAAAAAAACCATTACAGTGCAACAATTTGCCTTCGATTTTCAAACAACTGCATCATTAAATAACTTTTTAATTTTTATAGCACACTTCTACTTTTTAATTTGTTGGCGCTGGGCTCATTGACATTGACAGTCATGGTGCAAGGAGAATCTAAATTGCCCGCCATACTGCATATTTTTTCCTTTTCCACTTTTATTTTATTTCAACTGTATGAGTCAAGATAAAATAGTGTATGCAACTGCATATAATTAGGTATTAAAACACTCGCGTGTTAATATTATTACATTCGGCTTCGCCTCATGTGATAAACCCACGCTCGTGTTTTAATAACCCCTATTATATGACCATTGCATAAACTACTATTATGATGCAGTTGTTTTAAAATCGAAGGAAAATTTTGCTTGGTAATATTTTTTTTTTTTTTAATTTTACCTATCCACGAAAAAAAGTACGTGTAATTCAATATTTTTTTAATTTATATTTGGAACGTTACATTGTGAGTGTACATAAAAAAATTACATGTGAAATTACACTTGTGTTTTTGATAAATACTTTCTTTTAAAGATGATTACTAATCACGTGGAATAATCAAATAACCTGAAACGTTTTGACATATAAAATGTCTTGGATGTTTAATGAGCTTAAATGCATAATTATACGAAACAAAGGCATGTCGATTGTTTGTCTCGGTCGGTGTCGAGCTGAAATATGCGGTGCGTAAATACTAAGTGTAAATAAGAGAAACAAAATCCATTGATATTTACACCTGAGGGCATTATCTATGGCAATGAAACCTCTTGGGAAATTAGAATAAAGTCATGCATTTTCAAGACGATCGAGCAACATTGCGAGAAGAGAAACCTGTTTGTTTATAAAACAATACGTCTTACCTGGCTTTACCTACTAGGGTTTGTGAGAAAACTGCAGAAACCACAGATATAAATCTAACTAGATGACGCGATTGTATGTACTTCACGTGTCAAAAAAGGGAGTAAAAGAACAAGCAATGATCGTTCTTTGAGCTGTTGCATTTAGCATTACCGGCACCGGACATCCAGCAATAACTAGAAAAATGCCTAACTGTGTCCTATTGACCTGTAAAAACTATACAGAAAAAAGTTGGCCGGGGCAATGGCAATATTTTTTTTCATCGGAAATTTTTTCTTAATTCAAATAAATTGTGTATGAAAAAATGGCGCGCTTGGTTTTCATACAGATGGAGGGACTTGCGTTAGCTAGATTTATGTTTGTCTCTCAAATTCAAGGAAGAATGTTTGTGGTCAGCTTAAGTAAAGGTTTCATTATATTTAAATTTTCAATAATACTGTATACGTAAATAGAACTAAGATATCAAGTTCTAAAACGAAAATCTTTTAGTAAGTCCAAGGTTATTGCGTGCCAATTTAGCTTAGCGTCGGAAATAAATCCTTATTGATCCACGAATAGCGATTTAGACAGCGGTCTCATTCACAGATTAGCTTTGAAAATACGAAACAGTAGCATTCCCCATTTGTAGTAGGAATCCAATCAATTTATTTAGAACCTGTTGGTGAAGGCACCCTTTTGAACTCAAAACACCTCAACCTATTGCCGATCGCCGCTAAGTGACAGGGGTTGTGTTAAATTAAATCGGGCGCGTGTTTCCTTTGGACTAGTTAGCTAAGGGATTTTCTTCAGGATTATCTGTCAGGGACCTTTTCAGGTTTCTGTTCTTTTATATATTTGTGTAGCGGGATAAAGAATATACAGACTGTGTCTGCATTTTACTCTTACGTGTCCTATTGGTGATGATCTTCAAAAAGGCCAGGTGCGCAGTACTTATAACCGACGTGCGTGTGTGGCTGTAGACCGACCGCATAACTGAGACAGTTCCTAAGGTAGCAAGAGAGATGTTGACACCAATCAGCGAACTATCAACTGACAGGTCACTACACCTGCAATAAGACAATAAGTCCGCCTATGTACTTTTATGTTGCTTGAAGTTTTAATTAATTAATAAATACATCTCTTCCGTACCGTGCAGCTACTTCAGAATGATTTCATTTAAGCGGTCGGTCTATACATTTATGAACGTAAATAAAGCAGACAGAGTACGTAAGTACCGTAGCAGGTAGCGTGAGTTTGTGCCTACCACCATGCGATAAAGGCGTGATTTTGAGGTGTGTTATGTATGTATGATAAAGAAAATTGCACCGTATTTTCTTATAATGCAAAGACAAGATGTAAGTAGTACATGATATCGTAATCATTTTTTTGTTTGAATTTTTTCCAACATTGTGTCTATGTTTGAGCAATATTTTGAACGTAATGAGAACGAATTTCAGAGACACCTACATTCAAAATATTACGTACGTATAACAGAATTAAAATTCCCAACTAACTGCCCATTCGTTGATATCATCTTCAGTTACGCAAACAGCTTTTATTCATCTTGAACTTTCCACCATTATTGAATATTTGAGAGATTGTTTGTAATGAAAATCGACCGGAACTTGGAGCCACTTTGGAATAACTTCTTTGACATTCCACTCAAAGGTAGCGAGCGTTCTCGTTCGTAATTTATTGCAACTGTCCAATACTTTTATCCGAGCACTTGGTTATCCTGTTCTGAGAGATGAAATATTCTGATTTCGCTTTCCAAAGTAAATTCAATTGTATTGAAAGTGTTTGCGACGTTAAAATTACTCACTTGTTAAATACTGCGATAGTTGACTATTATTAGTTTATTTTCTGAATTCAGTAGACATGCAAAAAATAAATCACGGGTCTATATAGTATTTTCGTTTGCCTTTTGGCCGCAGACTCACTATTAATATAGAACGATGTTTAAATGAAAATAACGTTTACTTACTTTCACTCTCTATTTATTTTTCTTAAAAAAAAAAAAAATTACAAATGAATTTCATTGGTTTTATTTTAGTTCAATATGAGTTATCCATTAGGTATGCTTTCAAAAGTCGAGACCCAGTTTAAAATGTGTAAAGTTCAGATTTAAGGAGAAGTCATTAATATTGATCGCCACCAGTTGAAATAGGAATTAGTGGGCGTCATTAAGTGCCAGCCTTATCTAAAGCCTGCAGAATCAATGATCAAACATTTTATCCGAGTTCCAGACGTTACTTTCAGTTTAAAATAATGTATTTTGTTCCCGTCTCGCAATTGATCCGTGAGGAAAATTATAAGCGAAGCTTTTATAAATGTTTGTCTGGGAGAATAGGAGACAGATTATCTTTGGAATTCTTAGAAAGTAAATTAGTTTTCATCTTTTTCCTGGGACGGGCAAACAAGGCATTTCTTGATCTCAGTTAATCATTGGACAGAAACGAAAGCGTTTATTTAAATAAAAATTATAATATCAGAAGGATCAAGAATAACATCGTGAGGAAACCGGCATGTCCTAGATGTTGTCAGCGTTGTACAAGATAAACTTTCAAAGTATAAATGTATTGAAAAAGTCACATTGGTACTTGCACCCTCCCCGGTTTTGCACTCTCAAGCACGAGAACCAAGGTCTTAGCCAATGAGGCCATCACTCTATACCACGACACGCGTTTTTTTTAGGTATATTTTATGATATAAAGCAAATTGATCACCTACATAATTAATTAGATTACCAAACAATGTGATCTTTAACTAGCAAATCACGTAGACAAAATAATTAATCTAGTTAAAAGTGTAAAGGTTAATTTATTATATCCAAATGATTAATTACCTTAATTAACAAGGTCTATGAATCTGTAATCCTTGTGATTTTGTGTGATGTCAGTGCATTATTATGTTATTGTGAAGGTTATACTAAGGTCATATTTAAGTAATTCATGACGCATTTAAGTTTTTTAAATGTCTAAATGTTTATGCTGTACAAAAAACATATTTGTTCAACCTTTGCAATAGCCATTTACTTCATCAATACATAGTCAACGGCTGAACGTATTTGGTCTAAAGTTTTTACATTACATGTTAAGGCAGTACCCCGAGCAAAACGCCGCGCAAGCCGTTTTCCGTGCTGTTTTTAGGAGCTATATACTCGTTATTTAAAAAGAAATATCAATTAATAAAAATACATTAAATTTCTACATAATATTGATTCTAAAATGGTAGATTTCGTTTTTTTTTTTAATGTTGTGTATATTTCACTAATCTCCTTCCAAGAAAAACATAAAAAAGAGAAATAATTATTGATAGCATGCATCTCCTCGTAAAGTGATCATTAATTATTTTACTAACACTAATGGATAGACAATTTAATAACGAACATTTTTGTAGTAAATATTTTTTTAAAGACCAAAATTCGATTTTATAAAGATTTTATTCTAAAATCTGGGCGTATTCAATAATTTAATTCATGCGCCACCAGTGCCGCTAGACCAATAGGAATGCTCATATCGCATGCCGATTTTTTGGTCAGGGTATCGTCTTAATACGTAAAAGTAAAAAAGACAAAAAAAAAACATAAGATTTAACAAGTCTTACTGGTAAATGGAGAGGGCTATGTTCGGAGTATCCTGACGTGATCGAATCAGAAAAATAGAGATCCGCAAGAGAACCAGGGTTACCGACATAGGCCTAAGAATTGCCAAACTCATGTGGCAGTGGGCAGGGCACATTGCTCGCAGAACGGATGGCCGATGGGACAGAAAAGTTCTAGAGTGGCAACCGCGAACCGGAAGACGTTGATTTAGAAGGCCTCTCACGAGGTGGGCCGATGACCTGGTGAAGGTTGCGGGGATCCGCTGGATGCGGGACGCACGGGACCGGTCAATATGGTGACAATTTGGGGCGGCCTATATGCAACAGTGAACGTCTTTCGGCTGATATGGTGACGATGATGATGACTGGTAAAAGTCCGAAATCGATCCGACCAATCGCTAAATTCAAGTATATACTGGCAATCATACTAATCATCAAATCATAATAATCTTAGGATTTCCCTCAGAGACTTGAAGTGTTGAGCAATTTCTATGATTTTATTTCCAGTACTATGTAAGTCCCCGTGGGCGAGTGTTGAACGTTCACCCGAATTAAGCCGCTAGTCACACTCACAAATAATTATACTAAACGGTAATCATCATGTCCAAAACTTGGCTGCCTTTTTTTTTTTTTTTTTGGGGTGGGAAATCATCCAATGACTTTTCTCCCGCTCTGGGTGAGGCGGGAGGGCGTGTCAGACTTTTACTGACTAAAACCCACCCGTGTTCCTTCAGTTGCTTGAGCCAGGGCCGCGGTAACTCTTTTTCAAATTTATCCGCGACCCAGACAGGCATCGGCCCTCACGGACCCCGTCAGTTCTGCTGACATCTCTTTGAGGCGCGCGTGGAACACAACGCGCCGTCGACACGGGCCTGGTCCTTACCGAACGGCGAGCTACCCATTACTCGCCGCCCGCAAGCCCGCGCCTACGGTGGCCGGGAATCGGCTTGCGACTCCCGACGCCCAGGGCGTCTCCTGCGGTGGCTAGGGGCGTGAGGGCGTCTCCGTTGCGTCCGCCTCCTCTTTCGCGAGCATTACTGCTTCGCAGAACGAGGAGACAGCTTCCCATACCCTCTCGCTCCGTAACATGGCCTGAACCAGGGAAAACTTGGCTGCCTAACTTCGTGAAAGGCCAGCTATATCTTAAGGGGCATTTTTGCGGCCACAAGATAATGAATAGAAATTGTTTATAAAATAAGTTCTGCCGCCTAAAGAAAAAGGGGCGCATCTAACATTTATGCAGAATTGAGTTATTTACATGTTCGAAAAAGGCATTTAGCCCTTTGCCCTATTTATTACTTTTCTATGAACTTCAGCTCTCATATTACACAGAAAATAATTACAAAATAAGAGGTGTTTTTGACAGTTTCACTGACTAGTCTCTTTCACAGTCAGTCTAATGGTCACCAGCACTACAGCCTTGCATGATGTCGTGGGTTCTTGGGTAAAGTGTTATTCTAACGTCGATCTGGTATTTCTCAGCAGCAGCCCTGAATGTGGATAATGTGGCAATGGCTGGTTGATGACAATGTGGCAAATGCCGCCTGTTTCGTCGAACTTCAACATAACTAGTGAAATATGGGTGTATTATTAGCTGAATCTCTGCCTTACCTCTCGGAGAATACAGGCATGATGTTATTTTATGTTTTTGTTTTTTTTGAATGTCTCGCCTTTGACCACTATCACGCCTGATGGTAATCGATGATGTGGTCGACGGTGAAGCAAGCTTGCCTAGAAGTAACCTATTCTCTCTTGACTTAAATACCTCTAGGTTGTAACTATTACGAAACAAAGACTCCGGTAGGGAATTCCACTCCTTAGCTGTACGCACAATGAAAGTATTTGCAAAAAGCTTTGTGCGTATGGGGATGTCCACCATGTACCGATGGCGCATTGATGTAGGTACGTCTTGTAGCCTGATGATGGAAAGGGCTAGGCGGGATCAAATTGTACAGTTCCATCGCACACTCCCTGAAATTAACCAATTAAAAACCGACAGGCTGGCAACTCGGCGTTGATATTCAAGACTTTGCTTTGAGTCGAGATGAGACACATTTTAAAGGCGTAATATGCCTTTTATGTTGCTGCCCAGCGAGCTTTTTATATTTTTATATCGTGGAGAAATGCTCATGCATACTGCGCTACCACGGGAGGTAGCGCAGTTATGTGGGACTCTAACCCACTAAAACTCCACGGTGTCCTCCTGTGCCGCTTATCGCGGGAAGACGGGTACGCGTTAGCACTCACCGCGAACCCGCCGCGGCTGTCCGTCACCGGACTCCCCTCTGGGGAGTACCCCCCATCACCAGCGCACCAGAACACACTGTGCGCCTTGACCACCCCAGGGACCTAACCAGCACATGGGTGCCAGACGACCCCGTGTATGGCACCCTTGGTCCCCTTGTAACGGGTCAGGGTCAACAGCTCCGCCACCTACCATAGGTCGGCTGCAGGGGATAGGGAGAGCGGCCAACGCTATACCGACACTCCTCCTCCCCTGCGGCCCCACCGCGTCCGCCATCAGACGGTGGCGGCCCCGTCTAGGCCGCGGAAGGTAGGGAGACTTCTCTCCTGCCGCGGCCTCCAACCCCCAGCCGCGATATCGTATGAGTATGGGAGATCCCATACGACATCGCGGCCCGCCTCAGTTGCGATGTCGCCTAGGCAGCACCGCAACCTACATGTTGGCCGCTACGTCGTCGGCTTATCGGCAAAAGCCCTGACGAGCGGCCCCTCCTCGGGTTCCTCTTCGCTTCACCGTGGGTGACCAAGCCACGGTTACGGAGCCCCCCCCCCGGATCGACAAAGCGGGAACCCACCGCGGGGGAGTGAGCACGGCCTACTGTGACATAGCTTGAGTCACACATTTCATCGCAGTTTGGGCGTTAAAGCCATTTTAACCCCCGCCGGAAAAAGAGGGGTGTTATAAGTTTCACGTGTGTTACTGTGTATCTGTGTATAGGTGTGTCTGTCTGTGGCATCATAGCACCTAAACGGATGAACCGATTTCTATTTAGTTTTTTTTTTGTTTGAAAGGTAATTTTGTCGGGAGTGTTCTTAGCTATGTTTGAATAAAATCGGTTCAGCCGTTCAAAAGTTATGGGTGTTTTACTGTTTGAATCGCGGTGTTTTCGGAAGATGAATGTGTCGGGGGTTTTTTAAATTTTGAAATTTTACTTGTGTCTTATATAATAGCACCGGTGGCGTGAGAAAATTTCTTTACGTTTATTTGGGACTCATCGGTTCTTAATTGCTAATACGGGCGCACCCATTTTGTCACAAATGTCACATTTTGACAGATGATTTAGAAAAATGTATGTGGAGGTTGTGATAAAATTTTATAGTTGAAAAAAAATTATTTCTCTTCTAATTACTGCACCAAATGGCAATAAATTTATTTTGTGGGTGCGGTGATAAATGCTTATTAATTAGGTAATTGAAATGTTACAGGATTATTAATTAATTTTATATTATTAGTTTTTTATAATTGTTATTCTTGTTTTAATTATTATTTTTATTTTGATTATAATTTTGTAATAATTATTTTCTTTTATACCATATTCTTCTTACTTCCTACATTTTTAAAGTTTTTTAAAATAAAACCCCCAAAAAACATTTAAAATATAAAAATAGGGGCCCTCCGGTATTGGGAAGAGGGTCCAAGATATTATATATTTTAAGAAATTATAAAAAAAAACGCAATAATTATATCTTTCTAACAAACACTAAGTCTATGGTCGTGGGTCAAATATATTTTTGCCCAACAAAATTAAAAAGTTGTTTATTTGTATCAACGGCACACTTTTTTACATATTATTTTATTTGGTCATCTATTCAGATTATGTCGCACTATGAAGTCAACAACAAGAAAGGCATGTCGCGCCTGTAAACTATGTCACATGGTTGTCCCGTGCTAGCATTTAAGACAAATTGTAAGACATGACATGGGGCTGGCCTGTGTTAACAAACTTACGCTTTGAGCTTTCAGCGACAAGCCTCGTAGGGCTTGGCTTTGTCGATGCAGTCCTACCTTGTCCGTCTCCTTCAGAGACGGCAAGGTGGCGTGGTCTTGAGGGAGAGCGCTACGGTCGTGTAGATCCTCAAGGCAAGTGCGGTGATTTTCGTTCTCGTGGTTGCCGCCCTGTTTTTGGTCTAATTCCCTATGAAATAGACGTAACAGAAATCACCGGGCGACGTAACACAGGGGTGGCGAGGTCATACCCCTGGGTGTCCACCATTGAACGAGAACAATGATGGATAGCAATGACCTCCCGCGTGTTTGTGCAGTGCGCGGGGACCCGTACGGGGGGATGAAGGGATCCTGGTGGCTGAGCCGACGAGCGTAGGCGGTTTAACGTCTCTGAGGCAACACTCCACTTTGGCCCGGATTTCTCATCACACGGGAGGCCGTAGCTTAGCCAGCTACGGTCAATCGGCTGCGGGGTCCGGTCAGACGGCCCCCAGGCGAGTTCACTCCCATTGGGGGCTTGCAGGCGGCAGTGCTCGCTCGCATCGCTAGTGGTAGCGGTATGGATTGGTGCTGTGCAGTCTCGTGAGCAACTAATGGGGGGGGGGCTATATCCCTCGACTAAACCCTGGTGCTACTGTAGCATCGCCACTTGAGCACTCCATGGCGGGTGGGGATAGTTGAGGGACGAAAATATAAACGGGATTTTTAATGGATTTTAAGAAAAAAAAACCACAAGGCGAAAGGACCGGCGAAAGCTGGGACTGCGCTCCTAAAGGCGGGACCGGCAAAAGCTGGGACTGCACACCAGACGGCGGGACCGGCGCAAGCCGGGACTGCATCTTCCCTAGCAGGAACGTCCAGAGGCGAGACTGCAGTGGGATCGTCTCGAGATGGGGCTGTGGTGGGACTGTCAATTGACGGTACTGCTGCGGCACTGTCGAGGGTCGGCACTGCTGTGGGACCACCGAAGGGCGGAACTGCAAACCAGCCCACCGGGCATAAGGGTACTGCCAAAGCTGGCGCGACACGGGAGCCTTGCGTTAGAGGTCAAATGATCTCGGACCTTGCAGCCCCGGACGCGACCGGCAAAGGCAGCACCTCGTCGTCTCCCGGGGGCCGGCATGATTCAGGCTGGCATCTGGTTGGACGATCTGGGGCGCAGCGGAAAAAGCGTCAAAAGCTGAGACAGCAGGCGGCTCTTGAGGGGATTCCTACGGAGGGCCCATCAAAGAGACCGCGTGCTGTTCTCAGCGGGGACCGCGGGGCCACAGTGGCCAAGAGGATGAAGATCCAAGGACATTCATCCTCAACCAGATCCTTTAGGGATGCGGTGGCGGCTGTGAAACTCGCTGTCGACACAGTCAAGTACCCAGAGGAGTACTTGAAGGCGGAGGACTTGGCGCCAATCCAGGAGCTCATAATTGGGAAACTGGAAGATGCGCCGGATCCTCTGCCTGTTCTCACGGTTGCTCCCGGAGTCGTTGCAGGTGCAGTACATGTATCCTGCGACGACTCTGATGCAGCTTGCTGGTTTCGGGGTGCCATCCACAATGTGGAACTTGGCTCCCTGAAACTCAAGGTCGTCGACGCCAAGGACCTTCCAAAGCCAGTCAAAATGGCATGGAAGAGTCGCAACTTGGCGTTGCAAGACTCTGCCCGGGCCATTCGACTGCTCCAGTGACTTAACCCTGCCTTGAGGACGGACGACTGGACGGTCGTGAATACTCTCACTGAGCAGACCGGCATCCGTCGTATCGTCCTCATGGACGGGGTGTCCGCTGGGGTCATCAAGGCCGCGGGATACTCTCTTCCAGGAAGTATTGAACGATACTCGTTCAAGCTCCTGGAAGAAGACAAGGGAGAGGCGCCCACTGTGGAAGCAGAAGCGGAGCCCTCCGAGGATGGACCACCGCAATGTGATGGGGCCATCGACGAAATCTCTGCTCACGACGCAGCGCAGGAGACAGAGGTTCAGACCGAGGCGTCGGAGGCAGACCACGAGGATGACATCCTCGGGGAATTCGACAACCGGGGGATTGAGTCGCCGACTGCTCTCGAGGAGAGCCAGGCGATGGAGGAGGGGCCTCAAAACTAAGGCCCTCCCATATCAACACAGGCCCACCAAAATCATCCAAGATGGAGGGACTAAGGTGTGTACAAATAAATTTGCATCATTGCAGAGCCGCTACTGCCCTTTTGGCTCGGCAACTGAAGCTTAACACATATGACGTTGCCTTGATACAGGAACCTTATCTGTATAAGGGGACTATAAAAGGCTTAGGTGAGACAGGAGGTATGGTATTCTATGACGGTCCAACTAATGACGCGAGGACTTGCATCTATATCAGGGGCGGTATAGAGGCAATACCCTTACGTACTTTCTGTTACAGGGATCTCACAACAGCTTTGATCCAAGTGGGGACGGGAACTGAGAAAAGGAGAATTATCCTTGCCTCTGCCTATCTCCCATATGAACAAAAGGAACCAGTAACACCACTAATCAGAAGGCTGGTTGAATACGGCAACCAAGAAAACCTCGACCTGATACTTGGCTGCGATGCGAATGCACACCACGTCGTTTGGGGCAGTTCAGATGTCAACAAACGAAGGGAGGATTTGTTGGACTTTGTGGTAAGCTCTTCGTTACAAATCCTTAACGCAGGCAATAAACCTACTTTCAGGACCTCGGCGAGAACTGAAGTTATTGACCTGACACTGGCTTCAAACAGGGCCAGCGGTCATATTGAAAACTGGCATGTATCGGACGAAATCTCTCTGTCTGACCATAATTATATATGCTTTAGGTTTAGGACGGCGGGAGTAGCCGAAACTAGACGAAGGAGAAACCCAAGGCATACAAATTGGGACTCGTACAGGAGGGACCTAAAAATAAATCTAGGGAGCCCTAAAGGTAAGCTTAATTCCATACTAGATATAGAATTTGCAGCGGACAGGATCAAGATGGGCACCATCGGTGCATAGGAAGATAATTGCCCAGAGAAAAAGGCCTTTTGTAAAAAGGTACCATGGTGGACTCCTGAACTAGTTAAAATACGTCAGGAAACACGACAGGCCTTTAATGATGCAAAAGCCAAGAAGGATTTCTCAGGCTATCATAGCATGCTGACAAGGTATAACACGGCGGTACGCAAGGCCAAAATAACTAATTGGCGGCAGCATTGCACCTCCATTGAAACTCTGCCAAATGGAATGAGGGTGTGCAAAGCAATGTCCATGACTAAGACAAACCCACTATCATCTATAAAGGATGAGAATGGGCATCTCACGGAAACTGGACAGGACACTCTGGGCGTGATGTTTAGGACTCACTTCCCGGAATGTATACTGCGCGACAGCGATGAAGAGGAACCAGTCACAAGGGACGAGCTCACAAGGCACACGTCCAAAAATAACTGGCTCACGGCAAAGAAAGTGGTAGATGAAAATAAACTAAAGCTTGCCATAGCGGGCTTCCAGCCTCTCAAATCACCTGGTCCGGATGGCATCTACCTAATACTATTGCAAGAAGAGGCATCTGTTTTGATACCCCATTTGAGCAAGCTCTACAGAGCCTGCATAGCCTTTGAGTACGTACCCAAAGCATGGAGGGAGGTCAAAGTCACCTTTATACCGAAGGTGGGTAGACCGACTTATGAGGAAGCTAAAGCTTACAGGCCCATCAGTCTATCATCCTTTCTCCTAAAAGCTCTGGAGAAACTGGTAGACAGGTACCTAAGAGAGGGAACACTTAAAGTATTCCCTCTACATCAACTACAGTGCGCCTACAGCCCTGGCAAATCTACGGAAACGGCATTGCACTATGTTGCGAGTCGAGCCGAGGCTGCGCTTGAGGGACAGGAGATATGTGTCGGGGCTTTCCTCGACATAGAGGGAGCCTTCAACAAGACAACATTTGAGTCCATACGCATAGCTGCAAAGGAACATGGCATCAATGATACCACGTGCAACTGGATTGACAATATGCTGAGAAGTAGGATAGTCAGATCGGAACTGATGGGAGACAGACTTAGTGCAAAAACAACAAGAGGTTGTCCGCAAGGCGGAGTGCTGTCACCGGTACTGTGGTGCTTGGTAGTAGATTCGCTACTTACCAAACTCAATACCGGACCATTCTACACAGTAGGCTATGCAGATGACATAGCTATAACGGTTAATGGTAAATTCCCGAACATAGTCTCTGGATTATTACAACAGGCATTGAGGATGACAGAAGAATGGTGTACAAAGAACCACCTCTCTATCAACCCAGGCAAAGCAGTCATTATTCCATTCACGAGGAAAAGACAACTAGGAAACCTAGGAGAGCCCTCCCTCAATGGAATAAAGCTGCCCTGGTCCACCGAAGTTAAATATCTGGGTGTAACGCTTGATAAAGAACTCAGGTGGAAAACTCATGTGGAAAATATTACGACAAAGGCCCTACGAGTGTTCGGCATGTGTCGCTCCACCTACGGTAAAACTTGGGGGCTAAAGCCCAAAGTGATACGATGGCTGTACCGGACAATGATAATACCTATTATCACATACGGCAGCATAGTGTGGTGGCCAAGAACAAAGCTTGCCTCGTGCAAAGCGCCACTCACCAGGTTACACAGAACAGTGTGTCTCGGCATCACGGGTGCTTTCAGGACAACACCTACGGCAGCGATTGAGAGATACCTTAATATCCCTCCTCTGCATATGATGGTTGAATTCGAGGCAAGGAAGACATTACATCGTCTTGCTGTTGCTGGACTATGGGATGCCTCTAAGCCAAAGACTAACCATACAAAGTTCGATGGGAATGAAGACCTGGATCGGGTAACAAGCATGATATCCGATAAAATGCAAACTATGTTTGTGTTTGAAAGGTCTTTCAAGGTCCAAATCCCTACAATAGAGGACTGGACGAAGGGAATCGATCCACCAGAACAAGATAGTCTGGTATGGTACACTGATGGATCCAAAATGGAATCAGGTACAGGAGCGGGAATATACGCAAAAGGTTACAAATGTAGCAGAAGCTTAGGGAAGATGGCAACTGTATTCCAAGCAGAAACATATGCCATAATAACCTGTGCTCAAGAGAATATAGATAGAGGAACCAGAGGCAAATCCATATATATTCTTAGTGACAGTCAGGCTGCAATCAAAGCCATGGCATCCTACAAAGTGGACTCCAGACTTATTCTGGATGCTATCCAGGCCCTAAACAGGCTTGGGAAGCATAACAGGGTAAGACTGATGTGGGTCCCTGGGCACAAAGGAATCCATGGTAACGAAGTGGCAGATGAACTGGCAAGAGAGGGCTCAGCAAATGATTTTGTGGGTCCAGAACCATGTGTAGGCATTTCGACGTGTCTCGTCAAAGCCACATTTAGGGACTTTGCAGATCAAAAACAACGAAAACATTGGCTGTCTTATACCGGTCTACAACACTCCAAGAAATTCCTAGGCTCTACGTTCAAAGCCCGGGAATGCATTTGGAATATGAGCAGGGGGCAAATCCGTTACCTGCTTGGGGCCTTTACTGGGCACTTTGGAACCAAAGACATGCTCATGAAGATGGGTCTAACCGCGACACCCATGTGCAGGTTGTGTGGGAAACATACGGAACGCATGGAGCACCTTCTGTGCACATGCGATGCACTGGCTGGTAAGCGAATGAGTCTCCTAGGGGTTGGATATCCAAAACCAGAAGACTATAGGCTCATATCTCCTAGTCTCGTTGTAAAACTCATGAAAAGTGTTTTCAACGAGATCGGCGAGGAGTAAGTTATCTAGGGGAACACAATAGATCCCATGGGTCGAAGTGTCCGAGTTATCTCTCGGACCCTCCACAAGATAAGATAAGATAAGAAATTACATATTTTATCATAACTTGTCGTGACCGTAGTTCAAGTCGAAAACCAAGCAATGTAAAAAAAAAAACTTATAAATTCATGTTGGAATGCTGCTAACATGGCGGTAGCACAGGGGGGGCCTAATTTTGGTTATTTTTTGCCTAGGACATACCATGTCCTAGGCAAACCTACCACCAGTTTTCAAGATACCATTTTGGCAATATAGCGCGTTTTATCCAAAATAAAATGAGATACGGAGGCCCATAATTCGGAAACACTGCGTCGTAGAGCTATAGTTCTCAGAACCTAAATGGTTTTTATGGCCAAGGTTAAACCGAAACTGCAATTAAATTGAAAAATTGCTGAAACAGGAAATAATAAACGTCAAGAAGTTATGCCACAAGTCAAGAAAATATCTCACGCCGCCGCGCCGTGCTAGCATGTTAGACAAAATGGGTTTATCGCCCAAATTGTGATTAAAAGTGTGACTTAAGCGATGTCACAGTAGGCCATGCTAACCGGGCAGCGCATCGTTGCCGATCAGCCTCTTGGCCTGTCAGTCAATCGACTCAAGTGCATCAAGTTAGTATTTGGAAGATCCATCCCAGTCCCAGTCCATGTAAATATGTTTATCTTAGTTTGCGACTAAGATGCGAAGTTTCTTAAAAAAATACAGATATTGCCTCTTAGATTTTATTTTTTATTTCCTCCATATTGTGTTTCATTCAGATGAGCCCTCTTTGCTAATGCCAGCAGAATTGGTAGAAGCTGTTTTATCAAGTATCAGGGGTATTCGAGTTCAGGACGCAATCAAAGTTAGCGCCTCTTCACTATTTTATCCGAGCCATCGTGTTTTAACTGTAATTACCTTCGTTCGAAGCTGCTGGGTATTTTCCTATGGATGTTAATGATTGGTGTTGCAGTAAGCTTAAAGCTCCCGGAGAGAGGCGCGACGCAACAATGCAACAATCTTATTTAAAGTAATCGTTATATCTGAAGAACAATTTCTACGAAAAAACAAAAATGGAAAAACTAGGACTCTGAGTTTTCAACGTAGAGTAAAAAGATCGTGCGCAAAAATATGACAAATATACTACTATATTATAATTATTTATTTCAGCCTATTCTGTCCCACTACAGGGCATAGGCCTCCCCTTCTTCCTTCCAATCCTCTCGGTTTAGGGCAACTGCTAGTTGAACATATCTAAATTATGAGAGTATATTGCTTGTTTCTTAGCAAAGAGCGCAAGTCTGAGAATATAGCAAAGCTTATTTTCTGAGGTCCAAAACTCTGAACATTTTTCCCGTAAAAAAAATAGATCGCATCGATCCTTTTCACAGTAAAGATAACAGAAACCTATTTAAAACTCATCAATGTAATTTTTGGGGTCTCATACATTTCTTGAGAAAAGTGAAGGCAAAGCTTGTTTTTTATTACTTACATTCAATATAGTTTAAGATTTATTAAATTTTTATCACCCTTTTTTTTCATTTTATTAACTTTCAGATTTTAAAGTCACTTTACAGAGCCCATAAAGAAACATTACCACAAGTCCAATCATGAATTTAAGACAGGTACAATGTTAAATTATTGAAGTTTGCTAGCTTTTGTTTTAGAGAAAGAAAGTGAATTAAATTTAAACCTTCAAGAGAGTTCTTGTAAATTCTTTATTGTCTACATTCACATAACGGTATAAGCCCGGATTATTTTAAACGAGAACCTGTGCCATTGGACATAAAGACGGGCGTCTACTTACAAATGTGGCTCATGTGCGCTAAAATTACATGGGCAATAGAAGAGTCTGATATCCTACCATCAGAAATTGAGCATGACATTAAAGCTCTCAAGGGCAGGAAATCACCGGGTAAAGACGCTATTACAGCCGAAATACTTAAAAACTTAGGTCAACGAGGCACAAAGGCTTTTTTTTTTTTTTTTTGGTACATTTCCACCGCACTATTCCCAAACCACTGCAACTCCTACAAAGCACAAAGGCACAAAGGCTATCACCGAAATCTGTAATACCATCTGGAGTACTAGAAGATGGTCAAAAGACTGGACAGAATCGGTGTTTATACCCTTTCCCCCCTCCTATAACCCCTATCGGTGTTTGTACATAACAAAGGCTCTTCAAAAGATTGTGGAAATTACAGGACTATAGCCTTAATATCTCATACGAGTAAGATCCTCCTCCATGTTATTAATCGACGTCTTAACTACTATTTAAGCCAACAGATACCCGAAGAGCAGGCAGGTTTCGTTAAGGGCAGAGGAACGCGGCAGCTAATACGTAACGTCCGCCAGATCATTGAGAAGAGCAGGGAATTTAACAGCCCCGTAGTCCTATGCTTTATTGACTATACAAAAGCCTTTGACTCCGTGCAATGGGATAAACTGTGGAATGTGCTACTTGAAATGGAAGCTTCTAAACACCTCGTTGCTTTAACCCAGAGTCTGTACACTGGCAATCTTTCTTTCATCAGGATAGGTTCTGAATGCTGCAACATGTTCCAAACAAAGAAAGGATTGAGATAGAGTTGTATCTTGTCCCCGGCACTTGTTAACATTTATGGAGAGTACATTATTCGGAAGACCATCGAAAATTGCGAAAAGGGTTTTCCTATAGGCGGAAAGAGGTTATCGAACCTTCGATATGCCGACGACACCATTCTTCTGACAACGTCTATGGAAGATAATATGAGTGAGCTGTTCCAAAGACTCGAATTAGAGAGTGGCAACAACGGTCTCTGCGGTGAACAGAGCGAAAACCAAAGTGATGAATGTGGATCGAGCTGGAAAGGTAACAAATATCACCTGCAACATCCCTGGCATTAATATCGTCGACCGCTACGTGTACCTGGGTTCCCAAATCTGCAATGACGGTAGCTGTGTCCCCGAAATAAAGAGGCCAATCGCGATGGCAAAAGATGCTATGACCCGTCTACACAACATCTGGAAGAAAAGAGGAATTGGTATCAAAATCAAGATGAGATTGATACGGGCCCTGATATTTCCTATTTTCCTGTATGGAGTGGAAACGTGGACCATTCTAACCCGAGAGAGACAAAGGATTGATTTGATTTGATTTTTAAAGGTCTTTATTGACATAAAGTTATAAAAAGTTAACAATAAAAAACGTTTTTGCAAAAAAATACAATCGACTTCCAAATGAAAAACTACAAAGTGAAAAATAACTTAACTCTTGGAAGTCGGTGTCTTACGTAGGTACCATTTTTTTTCGATATGGACACCGACTTCCAAGAGTTAAGTTATTTTTCACTTTGTAGTTTTTCATTTGGAAGTCGGTTGTAATTTTTTGCAAAAAAGTTTTTTATTTTTCCCTTTTTAGTTTTGCCTACCTAATAGATACGCAAGTTGTTTCCTAAGGTCCCTATAACGCCGAATAGATTACCCGAATTACCCGAATAACATGAAACTTGAACATAACCGGTGAAATGAGAGATCTGCGTACCCCTTTAGAGCGTACTGGCGTGATGTTAATCGCACCTACGGTGCAAAAACGTCACTTATGCAATTTTTGTCAAAATTGATCTGAGTATGAGAAAAAGTAGCTGATGTACCCCTTTACCTGGTGAGTAATTGTCATTTGTGTAGTGCGTATACTTTCCGCGTGAGGGCAGTTGTGTCGTTATTGTTTTGGCGCGAATCAAGCCGCCACTAGGAGAAACAACGTTTCATTGGCCAGTTGCGCGCGGCCCCCCGCACGAGTAGCAGTCTCTTGGAGCTACAACGCCACTAAGGTAATAGTGACAATTTATTTTTATGTTTTTGGAGCAATAACGACACATAAGTTAGTTGTGATATTTGTTTATTGAAATAACAATGACACTTATGTACGCACTTATGACACAATTGCCCGGTTAATTGTTTTCTAGTGCCACAACGTCACTACTGGGAGGGTTGTAAATTTTAAACGTTTATATTTTTTTATTACAAAATTGTGAGATGTTTGCTTTTACTTTAATATGAAGTTCAAAGTTGTAGTTTAAATATTACCAGTTCATTTCTTTAATAAAGAAGAACTATACATTATAAGAGGATGTCGAATTTTCAAACGCTTCTCCTTAAAAATTACATCATTTGCATAAGTGACGTTTTTGCAGCGTAGGTGCGTTATGTTATGAAATGGTATAAACAATAAACAGACATGCGATTGCAGCAATCCCGAGAGTGTTGCCGTTATTTATTGAAGAGTTCTGTTGTATATCTCCGAAGTTCTTGATCAGACCTTCACCAAATTAAAATGGGACCAATTTCAAAACATACTCTTCCAAACAAAAAAATAATTTTAAAAATCGGTCCACAATTGACGGAAATATCGGTGAACATACACAAAAAAAAAAAAAAAACATAAAGTCGAACATAGAACCTCCTCCTTTTTGGAAAGTCGGTAAAAAAGATCATATTCTAAATGTAAATTAACATACATCAAATGGGTTTGCAGACCCACATTTTTAAATTAAAGTTTCAGAATCACCGCCCATTTTTTTTTTTTATACAAAGCATATACCTAATAATATTAATTTTTAGGTTTAATAACTGATATTTAATAAGTTCAATATTATCAATAGAAAACAATGTACACATAAGCACGGTAACAGCAATTAATTACGCTGGTAAGATGGTAAGTGAGCTAGCGTCAAGCCACTAGGAAATGATGATGGGGCAGTTTGTACTTTTTGTAAGTTCTGGCATAAGGCAATCTGGTAAATCTACTCTTACCAATGTGTGAGACCAGAGAATTACGATGACGTGGATTAGTAAAAAGAAAGAATTTTCCGGAATTTTTCAAAATGAATTCTTTAATTTGTGGAAACTTGATGTGATGATGTAGCTTTGTTAGATTTGTGTAGGGAGGTGTGTTATATGCTATTTTAAGTGCTTTGTTCTGCACAACCTGGAGTTTTTTGTAGTTACTGTCGCTGATACTACTCCAGACAGGGGATGCATAGGTCATGCAAGGTCGAACCAGTGTGGAGTAAATACGTAATTTTGTTTGTGGACTAAGTTTAGATTTACGATTAAGGATTGGTTTTAAACTGTTGAGGGACTTAACCCCTTTTAAACGAAGTTCTTCCAGATTTTTCAGCCAACTCACTTTATCATCTAATATTGTCCCCAAATACTTAACGGATCTTTTCCACGGAATATCATTCCCTTCAATTTTAACATAGCGGATGGGGAGTGATCGCTTTCTTGTGAACATGATTATTTCCGTTTTTGTGGCATTTACCTTAAGCTTCCATTTAGTGAAGTAATCTAGGAGAAGATCAAGCGAAAGGTGTAGTCGAGTAACTACCAGGTCCAGGTCGTCAGATGAAGTATATGCTTTGGAATATCATTGAGGTACAAGATAAAGTCGAGAGTCAGAGTCGAGATGTGGTATTGGAGATGAATGCTAAGAATACCTTGGACAGCGAAACGCACCAATGCATCGATCTCGACCCAGCCCCGAATAAAAATTCGCTTGTCAACTATTTGCCAACAACGCATTCTTGCGTATTTCGGTCACACAATGCGCAGAGGTGACGATAGTTTGGAAAAGCTGATTGCGATTGGGAACACCGAAGGCAAAGAACGCGCGGTCGTTCACCAACAAGATTTACCGATAAAGTGAAAGACTCGTCGGCCTCCAAATTCTACACGGTCGTAAGAGACGCGCTGGACAGAAACCGGTGGAAGCAGATCATCCGCTCATGAGGGACCAACCAAGAGAGAGATCAGTAGAGGTCAGACAGGATTAAAGCAAAAAACAATCTGTTCGGTACTTTTTTTTTCGCATAATTCAACAAAATGTAGGGACAAATTATTTTATTATTATTTTGGAGTATTGTTTTTTGCATTAATTAAATGTCTAGATTGTTTTTGGATACTAAAAAATAATTGAGGCTGTATTGTAGTGGTAGTGTTTGTAGTTCAAAACTCAAATTCAGAATGAAATGAATGAATCTTCTTCTTAGTCATGTATCATCTGATATGTTGATTGCAGCTTTTGCGAGACTTCTCCATCTTTCCCTATTCATGGCACTGCGTTTTCATTTTTTTTTACGTTTGTGGATGTGGGCACCTCTGGAGTCAGAGTTAATTAAGCGCCTCTGCGAACCCCAGAGGCTTCTGACTTGGCTATTTCAGTCTTACATTAAATATATAAGTCCAGGTTTCCTCACGATTTCTTCCTTCGATGTCACCATTGCCTGCGATGTACAAGATAAACTTAGAAAGCTCATTATGAATTTGAAAAGTTACATTGATACTTGCCAACTACAATTAAGGATTCCACATGACTGCTACATTACCATTCCGCATCCCAAGACTAATCTTTCACTGAGCAATTAATATTAGACACAATACAAAGTAGTTACTTGATTAATGCTTAGCACACCGCATTAGTTAAAATATTCATAACTTGACTTGCATATTCATAAAGTTTTTACCAAACTTAGATTTGTGAGATTAGGTATTTTCTTGTGTAAGTTTAATATTTCCGCGTGGTTTATTCGAGAATAGAACCTTGGTTAAGGTTGTTTAATTTTAAGGCTGCCCGAGACAGGCACGCTGTGAAAATGTGAAAACGCTTTGGGAACCTTTCCTTGTCTCTTTAATTTCTGAACAGACCACTTAGAACTCTCAATTCTTCTAACGGGGTGCGTTGATGTCAACCTGTAGAGCTCCCTAATTTTTCACGCTTTTGGTGGAATGGCAGTTTACTTCAAACACACTTCACCTAAGTAATCACAGTGAACGTATTACGGTATAGACCAGCTGAAACCCGTTGCACTGAATGTTATATCACTGCCAACATTATCAGAAAACTACAAAGCATTAATAAGACCCAAAATCCAAAAAATCCCCTTGTTTAAACGTTGTTGAGATAAGCTTAAACTTCCTGTCGCATTTCAAGTGAGGGTAGAAAAACAAAAACCATTCAGCGGCCAACGGTATTTACAAATTCAATAGAGGCAAAAGACTATGTAATTTTCTAAGTGGACACGGTGGCAACATACTAACCGAGGTCTACCAAGCTTTATTTAATTTAGACTGAAAAGGAATTCTGGAAGAGGAGGGGATACGACCGTGGGCCCTATGTTAGCGATAAGCGTTGTTGATAACAAAAATAGTGAGGTGATTCAAGACTTTTTCAAATTTTCGGGTTCTCTATGAGTCCAATGGCTACAGATTTACCGGTTTGTCTTGGGTATTACGATTAAATTTCTGTTTATCAACCAGAAAAACTGCACAGCACATGTGTGAGTACTATGTACCCAACTGTAAATCTACAATTTACTGTACCTATGCGTCGTTCGTTGACTTGTGTGTGCCCTGGCAGTTGAGAGTGTGTCATGCTGTCTCAAATGTCTCTCTGATGGTGGCACATGTATAGGATCATTCGGTTCCCTTCATGATGTTTGAGCTGAGTGGTGCCAATTCATGCGTCATGTTAGTGAACGGACGCCATCAATTGGGATTGGTCATATTATAACTGCTTGGGATGTTAATGTTAATGTTTTTGCAGTATTATATAACTGCGCAGTACATGCGTGAGTACTTTTAATACTTTATACCTGTACGAAGTATAGTGTGTAATGCTATTCTCGGTGAATCGTCTTCAGACATATGAATTTATTAATGTATGTACATGTGTTAACATTGTTAAGCACTTTTTTTTTTAAAGAGTAAGTATAGAGTTTCTTGTCCGTTCTTCTCCATAACAATCTTCTTTCCGAATGGATGGTAGAACCAACTTTTATTACTTGTAAATTTTAACTTTTGACGTTCAAAATACCGCTAACGGTAAAGTTGAAATAAATATATTTGACTATGACTTTGAAAAATAAGGTACCAATACAGCACCATTTCTCCATCAGCAGTTCAAAGCCAACCAACGTTGTCAACACGGTAACAACAACTCCCTTTGGTGTCACAAAATATTATTAGTCGATATGGCATTATTAAGTTAACAACACCTTTACACGAAACGAATTTTAACTTAAAACTATAGGTAAGTCCCTTTTCTGTATGTATAGCTACGTGTTCCCCCGTAATATAAGAGTGTATAAACGACGGGGTCTAGAATAGTGGGAGTGTTTTTATGTTAGCAGTTATGCACATAAATGTCCCTGTTGGAAGCCATACTGTACCCGGGCGAGGTGTTACCCAAATGAACTATGTGTTTGTGTGCGTTTATTCCTATCGTAACTATATGGAGGTTTTCTTATGTGTGAGCTTACATTCACACAATTATTTATTAATATTCAGTCCCACTGAAGAGTCCGACAATCAGAAAAAATCATCTGCAATATGAAATTTTAGAAAAAATAACCTACTATTTAGTTTTCTCAACTAACAAAGTTCAGACTATCGGAAAGTTAAGTCATGTTTTACTGACAATGTCGTCCTTGCCAGATTTTACGTACGGCTTCGATCCCGTAGGCCGACGGACCATCCATTTATCCAGGATTAATATTTTATTCATTGTTTGATTTATATAAAAATAAATCAATTTTTAGAATCGGATAAGCACTTCTAAAGATTATAAGTATATCCCATCAACAAAATAAATAAAATTTAATCTTTCCATAAAATTAGTATAGGTAGAGTTATTTTGCGTCCTATTTACTGTACCCATGTTGAGTTGACGCCACAATCCACAATGTTTAGAGTGTGGCCAACAATTCCAGCGGGATTAGCACGGTTTCATTAAATGTGACCCTCGCTTATATCACCGCTGTCAGTCCGACCCTATCCTAAGTTAAACAGAAGTAAGAACGTATCTATTAGGGAAGTATTCATTCATTAAACGTAAGTTGTGTCAGAAAGCGTTTTATACTATTAAAGATTACGTTGAGGACAAAAGGCTTGGGATTGAGCTGCTCCAATTAATTTTGATTTTTTATATTTTGCACCGTGAATTTTGTTTTTAATTTTGATTTTTTTTTGTTTTCTTGCAATGACAAGAATATTTACTTTTTAAAGTATTAAATTATTTTATTTTTATTATTGTGAATGTGAAGACTATGTGGATTTTTGTTTTTTATTATAACTTAGTTTTTACTCATGGTCTGGCAGTTTGAGTAGTTTATGCTGCCTACCCGAATGTCCTTTTTTTGGTATTGTTCGTCGAATCGTTGAGCTCCGTAAATTCTGAGTTGAGCTGCTCGGTTATTGACAAATGCGTGCACTGACTGGACAGGTCCACTCAATCTGGCTGGTTCTTTCCTGAAAAGACCATTTCAGACATCTGTCTACATGGTCTTCACATGATATAACCAAGATTTTGTCAAGACTTTAAAAGAGACTGTGACCTCTGAGTTTGTTTCGGCCTTTCTTCTCAGAGTAGTCAGATAGGAAACGCCGACCTCATCTAGTTTTAAAAAATATGATCGAAATGTAAAAGTGTTTGTACAAACCAACTTACAGAAATAAAATCATTTATCATTTATCATTTATTACCTCAGCAACATGACGGTAATACGTTTGCTGACGTTTTCATTCAAGTAATAAATAACGGTGGTACGTGGTATGCATACAGCATAGCAGTAGGCACTCGTATGAATTCTAGAAACTGCGAGTCACGAGAATTTGGAGTGACGTGCGTTACTGTCAAGTTTGGTTAGGGTTGAATTTCTTTTAAGGGTAGAAAATATAAGTATTTATTGAGTTTCTTGCAGTAAAAAGGTTTCCAGTAACTCATCTAAGTAAAAACACTTACTCTTTTTTTGTAGGTTTTAAAATTGCTAACCAATTAAAAGTTAAATAAGTAGAATGTAGAGTTGGAACAGATTTGACCTTATACTAGAATTGGAAACAACTGTATGATTATCTGCAACCAACCTACCAACCAACCAACCTAGTCTTTAAGTCAAGAGTGAATAGGTTTCGAGGCAAGCGTGCTGCATCGCTGACCACATTATCGCTTACCATGAGGTGAGATATTTTCAAGTACGAGACTATAAATAATAAAAAGTAAGGAATTTTGTTCTAACTAAACTGAAAGAAAAAAAAAAGAACAGTTTTTTTTTATAATTGGCTTGCTTTTGACCACTATCTCCCCTGAGAGTAAACGATGATGTGGTCAACGGTGAAGCACACTTGCCTAGAAGTCACTCTGGCTTGAATTACTTTGGTGTCAGTAAATGCTTTTCAAAGAATTTACAAAGTTTTCAACAATATGTGTGTGTGTGTGTTCTTTTCAGTAAAGTAAAGTAAATACTTACTTATATTTTCATGTTAATTTATAAATTCAAGTTTATTTTATGTCTAGTCTGATGCATGTTCAAATAAACCCTTTCGCCCAAATCCACATATAAATATTAATCCTCAAATAAATGAATTTCAAACTTCAGAATATAATTTGTAACGTTACGGTATTTGTGCTGGGTAATATAGTGAAAACTTTATGTAAATTGTTAAGCACAGTGATATCCAGAAGCTTTAAATATTTAAATTAACTTGCTGAAATATATTCGAGCCCACTTTATTTACATTTTTTAACTCTGTGGTTTTATTGAAAGCTACCTCTACAGGGTGACTTATAGTTACAACTTATCGACAATTTTTCAAGGGTTAAAGTGTATTCATTCAATCAGAATATTTATGGGGAATATGAACACGTTTAATGTAGAACCCACCGTTTCCTACATTTTGTTGCAACAACATCTAAACATTTTTTTTATATTTATTATGGTGTTGAAGTTAAAGTAAAATCTGGGGCCGCATGGCATGTCAAAACTATCATGGTTCCACTTTTAGAGAGGTACGGAGCAATACAAGACATATAACTCTGTATCTTTTACACAGTCGCACTATGAGAGGTCTATACAACGGTGAAGGAAATATCGTGCGGAAAACTGGACTTATAGTTAGTATTTGTAAGTTTGTGTTCCATTGATGTAATTTCTGCAAGGAATTCCAGTGTGAGAGTAAACAAACAAATAAATAAATAAGGCCCCTGGTCATATTTTGAGTACCTACTTTCACACCCTGCTAAAATGCCATTGAATTAACTTTACGTGGAGCAGTTATCATTACCAACAACTCTGCTGACCATTAGTGATAAAACTTAAATATATACACAAATTACGTAATTCAAACAAAACGTACACGTTTTTGTATACGGCGTAATTTCTATAATATTTGAATAAGCCGTTTCAACAGTCTAATCTTTGTTAAAATCATCATTTGAAACCTTTACTTTACTGAACACTAATACAAATGTCCTTGACGCGAATTTGTGATTCTAATACCTAATCTAAAGTAATAAAACAAAAGGAATATTTATTGTAACGTCTCTTAACAACACCTGAGGAGCGAACCAAGTTTAATTACTTTTAAACTGTCTTTAATTAATTTAATAAATTTGCATAATGCTGTCCAGCTTTTTCCAACTAAGCAGATTTAGGTGACAACTGACTTTAACTGTGGAACACGGTAACGAGTTTACGATGTATCTAATGAAAGAGAGTGGAATGAAAAAAAGAAGGAACTCGGGGCTCAATAATAAACACCACACGGGTATCGCTTCGAGGTTAAGCAGTGCTTGCCGAGGTCGACTCGTAGATGGGTTGATGGATACTCGTAGACCATTGTTATATACCGAGATTATTCCGTGCTTCTGAAAGTACGTTATGTCGTTTGTCCCGACTGTCCAACCGGGTGCATTTAGATTAATCATTTTCTGGTTAAAGAAATTAGATAATGATTACCAACTGTCCTTCTGGGCTGTGGAGGTTATATACGCAGTCGCTATGTAAAATATGATTAAAGACTACGCAGTGTATGCACTTCTACAACATTGGAATTCTTTATTAAATATTAGCATCCCTAATGCCCGATGCAAAGCTACAGTAGCAATATCTGGAGTATTTTAGAACGGTGAAAGAAAACTTTTTGAGGCAACTATGACATGTAGATGCATACCCAAAATTTAGATTGGAAATTTCCCTGATAATTATGGTATTTTGTATCAACATACATGGGGTCCGAGTTACGGCTAAAAGCCATTCCCTTTCAAAGAGAGCTTAAGTACTAGCAGAGTAGCAAAAGAGGAACAATACAAGCTGATTAGTGTATGTTTTGAAAGTGATACCAGAAGCGCGGAGAAACCTGACAGTGAAAAATATGCTGCATGCTTCATCAAGTTCCTGCCAAATAAAACTCTTTCCCTTAAACCAATTTATGCAAAAGCTTGAAGTAAGCTTACTCAAGGTACAACGTTTTATAAGTCGCTAAGTGCCGAGAAGATTTATGATACCGTATCTTTTTGCAATTTAATCTCGCACTGACATGGATTGATGCAGGCAAGCTCATAAGTGAGATGAAACTGTTTAATATTAATACTAGTCTGTTTGGGCCTTATTTTTGACTGCATTTTTTATCTTTGCATATACAATGACGTTGCTGGCTGGGGGTTGAACTGAGATTTTTTATACCGAGCCTCGGTAAAATGGATTTTTAGAATTTGATTTACGTACGTCTAGCTGTCACTGTCTGTATGTCAGTTTGTCTATCATTCTGTCATCCTCCGCAAATCCGCTGTTTGCTTTGAAATTTTGTCTGATACAGAAAATAGGGTTTAGTTTTTCACCCAACATAACCTCTTTGGTAGTACTCAATAACATTGTTGTCTTTTGCTCGACTTTATTGCCTTCTAACTTTTGTGCGTTTTGCTGGTACTTGTTGATAATATTCTTAGTTTTGCACTCTCTCGCTAAATGCTCACGACGACCACAACGATAACATTCAAAGTTATGTTTATGACCTTAGTTCTGATTCTTCTTCAGATTGGCATTTTTATATTTATTGATAGGTTTGACAAACATAGCTCCCTAATCAATCGTCTTGGACTTACGAGCTTCGTAATCCTCAATAATCTTGATCTTTAAAGTTTCCATCGATGGCAAATCGTCGCGCGATTCCATTGCCGTTCTAAACATGGCATACGAATCCGGCAAACTATACAACAATAATATCGCTAGTAGTTCGTCTATAACTATCAAACCGATTTCTTTCAGTTTCTTAACTGCATCAAAGAAATCCGCGATGTGCTCCTTCAAGTCATCATCTTCCTGCATGCGAGTCAGTACAAGCTTCTTTAATAACGAGGCTTTTCTGGCTGGCTCGCTCGACTGATACATTGATTTCAGCTTATCCCATATAGCCTTGGAACTACCTAAACCATCTAATGCAGCCAACTCACTTGGACTTACCGCTAATAATATGTTGGACTCGGCTTTTCTATCCGTCTTAATCCAATCGGGATATTTCAAATCATCCAACCGTGGTTTTGGTAACGCTCCCGATACATATTCCCACAGATCACTGCAATTGTTCACATATTAGTTAATATTTCACTCAATGGTAGTCTCTGGGTCCATAACCTGATGGGATATTGGATAAAAACGCACGTTTTATAGCAAAACTGATATATTTAATTGAGACATCAAACATACAACATTAGCGGTGCGGCACGAACGGTCGTTATACGTTCGTGCCGCGCCGCTAATGTTGTGCCGCTAAAAACAGTTGCCGATGGTTTAAGATAGGTGGCCCTTCTCACGCGCTTCATATTACTTGAACAATACCGACGTATTAAAATTTTGTGATATCAAAGGAGTTGTTTTACCGTCAACAATTTTGTTCCTATCCTGTAATCAACGTAAGCGAGCTTTTTAAAGGTGTTTCAGCAGTTTCAGAATTAATACGATTCCGGTAACTTCTGATAGAATAATTTCCATATTTTCTCTGGAAAAATCTTATGACCCAAGACCCAATCTTAAATTAACAATCAGGTTAAACTTAAGCCGTTGGATTCACAGAGATCCCGAAGGTTAAAAAAAAATGTGCTGTTCGACTGCCGCGACGCGATATTGCGACAACGATGAGACAACGCAATTTAAGAGATAAAGCGTTGACATGTTGTCGCGTCACGACTGTCTCGGGGAGCCTTAAAATTAAAAATCTTTAACTAGTGTCCCACTAATTAGCAGACACAATATAAATTACCATTGTCTTCCACCACAATGGGTATTTTGGCAGATAAGGGGACAAGATTCTATTCTCGTTAGCCATGCGTCAATATTAAAGTTACATTAGAAAACACCTAAACTCATCAAAATTATGTTTAGTAAGACTTTATTAACTTAGTTATGAATATTTTAAGCAAAGCAAAGCTAAGCATTAATCAAACACTTTGTATTTTTGAACATTACAAACTCAAGAAAAAATAAACTAAACTAAAAAGAAAACTAAACTAAACCAATAAACTGTTTCTACTATTTATCTAAACTCAGTGAAAGATTACTCCTAGGAGTCTCAATGGAAATATAGATGACTTGTAAAATAAATTTAAATTGTATTTTTAAGATTTTTACTTTAATTCAGCCTGCTTAGTTATTGAAATCCAAAAAATTATAAGGCATCTGAATTATGTAAAAACAACACTTAAAAATAAGATAATAATCAGATTTTCCCTACATTTTGACAAGTTATGCGAGTAAAATGTACTGAACAGCTGTTTTTTGCATATATCATGTCTTTGATTAATATCCAAAATCAAGGATAAAAATAGATGGTGATCAGAATAATCAAGCCGTATATCCCAAAGAGAATTTAGACAATAAAGAATTTAAAATTTATCTCTTGAAGCTTCAAGTTTAATTAAACTTTCTTTCACTAAAACAAAAGCAATCGAGGATTTAATAATTAAACACCACACATTGTGCCTGCCCTAGATTCATGATTCTGGACTTATGGTAATATTTATAAATCTTAATGATAATGAAATGGCAAAAATCTAAGAACGGTGACAAATTTTGAAATAAAGCTTAAGCTTAATTGAATGTAAGGAATAAAGGACGAGCCTTCACGCCTTCACTTTTCTCAAGAAATATATTAGACCCTTGACAAAAATTACATTGATAAGATTTTAAATAAGTTTTTGATATCTGCAAAAAATAAAGCAGCGTTGCGACCTACTTTTGTGCGGGAAGGATGAAGTCCAAAACATCGCCTCGACCGCTACCGTAGCCGAGGGTAGACGGGCTGCCGGGCACTCGGGGCCGTTTTTTCGGTGTGCTATTCTTTAGGTTTGGGGGGGTTTGCCATAATCGCCACGCTAGGCAGGTGGGTTAGCGATCGCAGTTTCTTGTTAAAGTATACAGAGAACGCTGCTGCCCATTTTCTGGGGTGTCCCTTAGTCGCCTCATACGACACCCACGGGAAGACATGGGATGGTGAAATTCTTTACGTCCATTACCAGACTGTACCGGACCTACTATTATTATTATGCGTTTATTATTGATCAAAGACCAACGTCTTTCAAATTCAAACTATGCCAAGAATAGCGTTCCAGACTATGATGACGTATGGAGCACAGTTTAGAAAAGCTTAAATTGCTAGTAATGAGGCCTTATGAAGGCAGCTAAACATCTTTAACAAAACTGCAGTTAATCATGCATTAACCCCAATATTCCCACTCGATCAAGCCTGACCAAACACTATCCTATATCAAATTGTTTCCTCTTCCAGATTTACCCGGGTGTTAAGAGATTTGGCCCAAAGCCCTTTAACATACCAACCCGAACCCGACGGCCTCAACTAGAATTCCCAAGCTAATTAATAATTGAATTCGATAATCCTCTCTTTGTTTTGGAAATTGTCTTGCATAAAACTATTTTGATCCTCTGATTTGGTGCTCAAAACACGTCCGCATTCAAATGAAAATCTGCCGATTCTATACACAGATTAAATATAACATCACGCCTCAATTTCCTGAAAGGATTCACAAAGGTGGACAAACCACATTTTGCCAGTTTTGGTTAAGTCCCATGTAAAAGGAAGCGAAACCATTGATTAATTGATATTTAGTTTACAAATTAAAAATATAACTTCAATATTTTACGAGCTTTTATTTAGTTTTACCTGTCCCGGTGTCTGTATTTTTTTTTTATTTGTTTACTATACTTAGGCTTGCGCTTGGACACTATCTCACCTGATGGTCAACGATGATGTGGTCGACGGTGGAGAACGCTTATCCAGAAGTAACCTATTCACTCTTGACTTAAAGCCCCCGAAGTTGTAACTATCGGGCAATTCAGACTCCGGCAGGGAATAGAATCCTTAGCTGTTCGCATAATGAAAGCATTTTCAAAACGTTTAGTGGTGGGATGTCCACCATGTACAGATGGCGATCACCGTACGTCTTGCATGTTAAATTTTATCCACTTCCCAGTGTCCGATTGAGATATTTTTTTTTTTTTTCGTGACAATGCAATTTTTATAAATGCTTTTTTTAATAAAACCGAAACAAACTCAGAGATCAGTCTCCTTTAAAGTTCACACAGATTGTCATCAATCGTTCAGAAAACTGCCCCCGAACCATGACGTCCCAAATATATCATCAAACGACTGCAAAAATGGGACAGATTTATACAAGTCATATACCTCTGTCCCTTACGCACACTCAAAATAGCCTTGCTCTAAGGGCTTATGGTCACCCCCCTGGACTCTTAACTGCTAATAGACAAACAGTTATATTTAAAGGACAAAAGTTTCATTTCATCACCTTCCTTTCCTTGTATCATGTTATTTCTTAGTTTCCAAGTTTTAAAGATGACGTTTGGTTTAATGAAAATTATAAATAATTACCTGAGCCTCCGGTATATTAGTTAATTTGGTCCTTCGAAACAGAATTATTAATGTTTGAAGTTGTATCAAAGAAACCGCACAGACTGATGAATAAATGATTTTGTATTTTGTGTCTCCGGACGACGTTCCCTTGTGACTAACATTTCATGAAGGTGCTAAGTAATAGGATCCTATCTTAAGTAAAGACATTAAAGGAAGTTTGCCTTCTAAATCTTAGCGGGTGTCAAAAATAGTAATGAATAAATCACTAGCATCCCTTAAATACGAGCAGTGGTGGCGCAGTGGTATCGGCCGCGACTTACAATTTGTAGGTCGAGGGTTCGAGCCCAGGCTGGCGCTTTACTTTGTGTAAATTATTTCTTCACTACTGCTCTCAAAAGGTGAAGGAAAACATCGTGAGGAAACCGGCATGTCCGAGAACCAAAAAAAAATCCAAGCCATGTGACATCCACCAACCCGCACTGGGCCTGCGTCCCAGCAGTGGGAACATTAATAGGCTGATGATGTGATGTGATGTGATCCCTTAAAGGTCCCATCAGTTCTCGGCTTAATATCCTATGAAGGTTCCATAAACACTAGTAACTAATCTGTGTTTTGCACATGAAGAAGTACTTATGAACCAAAATAGATTGGATCCTAGATATTCATATCAGGGAAATCTCACTAATTTACCTTAATCACTGTTTTGTTTAATTGTTTAATTACATGTTTGTAAAAGATAATCTCTGTAAGTACGTATTATGATGATATTACAACAGGAAAATAAGCGGGTTTGGTCCAAATGCTGTCCAGACATGAGAGTGCTTTCAAATGTTTATTGGCATCAATTTATTCATTACAAATGGAGTCCCCATTTGGACCACCTCCCATGTATAGTTGCTCACTTTTTTCACTTAGTTTCATTAGATAAATTGTATGATGCTTAGTTTCTGCGAGAGTGACTGCAAACCTCCTGGAAATACCGAATTTTAAGTATATGGCCAAGAACTATTGATTAATCAGTTTCCATTCTCAAACTATGACCCTTAACTACAAAGGTACTTCAGAACGTTTACAACGTCTAAAACATATCCAACCACTTGAAAATTATTAGGGTCCAGTAGAATTAATTAAAGTTTCTCTAAACACTGTATTTGAAGGTCCTAAACTTAAACTGACGTTAAAATCACTTCGCCTCGGGCAGATGGTCAGTTCAACTGAAATTTTCAACATAATCACTGTTACTGACGCTAACTAAGGTTTCATAAGCCTTGTCTTGTAACTTAGGTTGTTCACTTTCGCCTTTTCGATTATCCGAGAATTTCTGTAGTTTGTGTTCCAAGCTTAATTAGTAGTAGCCTAAGGGTGACTAAACACAAATACTTGGCAGAGTACAATCAAAAGAAAGAATTGATCGTTTACATGAAGCCAATTTTAAAAAGTTTTCCAATGGTCACCATGAAAAACATAACTTTTTCAACTAGCAAGTCCAATATTTTTGAACTAAATAAAAAGCAAACAAACGTGAAGATTTTATAAAGTTATGTAACACAAATTTAACAAAACAAAAAATCGTTTTCGCTTGGTAGATCTTTAATAAGGCTTCGTCTTTGACAACTGAAAAGGCGATACAAGGCTTCACAATCGAACCCAAGAACCAATTGAAACAATTAGGCACAATGCCGTCAATACTAATTGAGAAGCTGTGTTTGTAATTTTGTTATTTGAACAAAAGGATATCCGGCCCCGATAATGAGAATTGTACGCAATTTGTAAAACAAAGGACAGGAAAGCCCAAAATTGTTCCTTTGCAGCTGACGAAAATCATCTCATTACCTAGGTACTTTTTCTTATTTAGACTCAAAATTGTAATTCGAGCGAAATAATTCGACCTGAATTGGCTTATTATATTCAAGAGACAACGTTTTGTAGCAACAAACTCGGCTCGTTCATGGGATTGCCTCATGAAATATGTTTCTTCTGGCGGTATTCACACATGGCTCGTCAAAAGCTAAGCTCGTCTGTGCTAATTATGCCCGGAATAATAACAATCCTTCACGAGTTTTAATTGTTTGGAAATTCTGCGGGGAGTGTTGGCTGGCAGCCGGCTTTAGACGTACGAGAACAAACCAACAAACGTGGAGTTAAACAAAGATATTTTTAATTGCAGCGATTTTATAGTCGTTAGGAAATATACGTGCGCGTCTTTAAACTTATGTTTAGTTTTTCTTATCCTCTTTTAGTTCTTTACAAATCCTCTGAGATATAATGTACATTTTTTGAATACCCACCTATTGAGCAGATAAGCACACAGGTTATGACGGTAACTATGATTTCCCTGTGAATATCTTCTTTGCTAATTCAATCACGCAAGGGCTCATCAAACTCCGAGCATAGCCTCTCCATTGCATGCTTACAATATATCATTAAAAACTTTCACAGAATAGAAAACACTTAACATTTCTCCAATCATTTGTATTCTTTGCATTCGTTAATAGACTTGAAGTAAATAAACTACGACCACAAGCTAGCCACCTTTAATACGGTAGAAAAAATAAAACGCGAACGAACAATGAAGAACGGTGCATTATTCAGCGAGGCTTACGGCGATCCAGTGCGATTGCGCAGTCAATGGAAAAGCACCGGTTTTTATAACCAGGGAGAAACAATAACGGTTTTTGCAGATGTATTTTCTATTGTTTTGTTGATATTATGGGAGCTTACAATGGATATGAATCGTAACATGATGGTACACTACGGTACCATCTTAGAGTTGCGTTTAGATTCTTAACAATGCCGTATTATAAACATGTACTTCAGATAGAAATTAGCTTTATATTTATTGTCTGCTCAAACTGTTCAACCTTCTTAATAGAACAATTTCTCTTACCCTCTTACAAATAAACGTAGAATAAAGTTATACCAGGTATAAACCTATGAAAATGTATGGGTATACCTTAGTTATACCTGGTATAACTTTATTCCGCGTTTATTAGTAAGAGGGTAAGGGTTTTAAATATATTTGTTTAAGAGGACGTCCGAAACAGAAGCCAGCCACGCCTGACTACCAGCAGTGCCAGCCTATACACATATGGGCGAAAAATTATAATTAATATAGCTTTCTCAAAAAATATCTACTAATTATACCAGTGTACTAAAATAAATATTTACTTACATCAGTTTATGTAAGTTCAGTCTATAGAGTTAGACTACATAGGTAGGATACCCTATGATTATCGTAGGGTTAGACCTATGTAGTCGCAAAATAAAGTATGTATTTGAATATCTACTATAAAAAATTAAATAAATAAACTAACTCATGTTTCACGACTGTTTTCCACGCGACCAGCTAGTATAAACTGTGTTGCGTAATTGTATTGTCATCCACAATAATTAATGTCCTCAGTGTGAGTTAACAACTGCTGGCTTTTTATATTTCCTGTGACTGTAAATAGGATTACCTACCTAAACCAAACTTAGTTATTTATATAAAAAAACTTAACATGAAAGAAATATATTAATTTTAGATACGCACAGAAAATACAAACATTTATAGGTACTTAAAATATACACGCACTGTACAAAAATAACAGTAAAATATTTAATTAATATCAAACAGAAATCTAAACGAAAGAAAAACATATATTAAAATGAAAAATATAAAAACTGGCAAAGTGCGAGTCGGACGAAGGTTTCCGTACCATTTACGCAAAAAACGGCAAAAATACGTTTAATGAATGGGAGCTTCACTTAAATATTTATTTTATTCTGTTTTTAGTATTTGTTGTAATAGCGGCAACAGAAATACTTCATCTGTGAAAATATCAACTGTCTAGCTATCACAGTTCATGAGATACAGCCTGGTGACAGATGGGCAGACAGACAGACAGACGGATCGTGGAGTCTTAGTAATAGGGTCCCGTTTGGGTACGGAACCCTAAAAACGACCTGTGCAAACCTAAAAAACGCCTACCAAAGCTGGCTGCGTCACGATTGCATTCATCAAAGGCACAGTAAAAATATACAAATAGTATGGAAACTACCTACAAACACTCAAAACGGCACACTAATACAAACTTACGTGACCACTCGTCGCGATGCGGCAGTTAGTACTGACATTACCTCGAAAGTGCACGAACGGTCTCGTTTCGAGCGTTTGTAGGTAGTTTCCATATTGTTTGTATAATTTTACTTTGTCAAAGGGTTAGTCAGAAGTTAAGGGGCAGAATACCGAAAGAAAGCAAATTAAAAAAAAAAAAAAAACCATATCTATTAAAGATGTGGCAGAAGAACATCCTATTCTTTAAATTTGCACACGAACTTTCGAGTTACACCATCATAATGATAATCTATTATTTTATTTTCAGCCTCAAGTGCCCCACTGCAAATGTAGACAAGGAAAAACCCCAAAAATAAAATGGTTCCAGAAGACAGGAGGTCTTCCGAAGATATTCTTTGAAGTATTCGGAAGGACTTGCAGTCATGGAAATCAATTGTGTACTCGACAACTTTAGGAATGCAATTCACTTGCTCATCATAAAACGACCAAGGTCTGTTGACTGTCTTTGTTATACTTTCAACCTTAGCAAAATGAAGTTTTAATTTACTGGGAATTGTTATCAAAAGTGGAAAAAAAAAAGATATATAATAAATAAACCAAAGATATTATATTATAAGTGAGTGACTTATAATATAATATCTTTTGTTTATTTATTATATAATCTTTTTTTTTTCTAATTACTTATTGTCGGGCCTGCGTTGTCCCCCCATCTAAGTACTGCTGTAACATGGAAATATTGTAAACCCAAAAAAAAATTAAAAGAGTAACCATGGAGTTTCTTGCCGGTTCTTCTCCATAGGAAACGTCCAACCCGAACCGTGCACCTTTTTTCGACGTTTTTTAAGTACCCATGTCAGCCTATGTGAAATAAAAATTATTGATTTTGATTTTTTGAATAATAAAAACAGCCTGTTACTGACCCACTTCAGGGCAAAAGCCCTCTTCTCATACAGAGAAGGCACGAACATTAATCTATACCAATATTATAAAGAGGAAAGATTTTTTTGTTTGTTTGTTTGTACCGAATAGGCTCCGAAACTACTAGACCGATTTACAAAATGTTTCACCATTAGAAAGCTACATTATTCCAGAGTGACATAGGCTATTTTTTTATCCCGAAAACGGGTCACGGGAGCGAAGCCGCGGGGAACAGCATGTCATTTATAATCTTATTAATTAAAAAACACACTGAATTAGTACTTTTTGTGTATGAACCCCTGAAAAGAGTTATAAACACGTTATCCAAAGGTCGGTGGCGTTTGCATTATGCCTCTGATCCAACTGTCAACCGAAAGTTAAGGAATTACAGCACAGATTACTGATATGTAGCTAGCTAGATAACAGATAATGGCCGTACCATAAATAATCCTCGGGCTTGGAACAAAAAACATACACGAATAGAGCATAAATCAAATGTTAAATCAATCTAGATATAGGTTACGTGGGTACCCTGCATGACTTATTTGCGAATTTCGATTCAATAAACGAGCAATTCTGTCAAATTAATTTGGGAAATTATTAATTGGGCGAAAATATACTCATTGGGTGACTATTCTAATTATGTAACTATTTGACTACCTACTGTACTGTATTTCCTTTCATTTTTAAAATCCATCCAAAGGTTGTCTTAAAAAGATCGCTTTTAGCGATAAGGCCGCCCATTGTGTCACCCAGTGCAATGTTTTCTTTTTCTATACTTTATGTAACTTATATGGTGTAATACAGAGTATTCTATTCTATTCTATTTATCCGGCTGCAGTAATAATATAGTTACATACTTTTAATTGTATTTGGGGCCTATTTTTATATTTTAGCATACGTGGGACACTCAGAAAGTTTTGCGAAACTAAAAAAAATTGTTCTATACGTACATATATTTTTATTAAATCTTTTCAAAGTACTTTCCACCAGCCTCTATACAAAGATTCATGCGCCTAAACCAGTTTTCAAAACACTTTTTCCAGTCCGCCGCAGACACCTCGTTTACAGCCTGCTCGAACGCAGCCAGCGCATCTTCCGGCGACGAAAATTGTATCCCTTTGAGCTGATTTTTTATTTTTGGGAATAAAAAGAAGTCACACGGTGCTAGATCAGGGCTGTAAGGAGGGTGACCCAGGAGTTTGACTGGCGTGCTGTCCAGGAAGTCCCTCGTTTTGAGTGCGGTGTGCGCAGGTGCATTGTCGTGGTGGAGCAGTAGCCCGCGGAGCCCTGTGTTTGGTCGCTTGTTGCTTATAACAGAGAAAACTTCTGGCAAACATTTGGTAGTATACCATTCGGCATTAATGCTTCTTTGATCCCGTAAGGGAATTGATACCAAGTGGCCAGTCAAATTAAAAAAGCTAGCGATCAAAATCTTACCCCCGCTTCTAGATCGCTTCACTTTGGTAGGCGTTGGCTCATTTTGAAACACCCAAACAGTCGACTGGCGCTTGGTTTCTGGGTCGTATTGATAAATCCAGGACTCATCACCTGTAACGATGTCGTAAACACGCCGAGACGAGCCTGCTTCAAATTTGTTAAGCATATCACGGCACCATTCCACCCGGGCCTGCTTCTGAGCATCGGTGAGGTTGTGCGGCACCCAGCGTGATACTATCCTCCTCACGCGAAGATGGCTGTGTAGAATCTCGTGAACGCTTCCCGATCCAATCTTCAATATGTGTTGAATCTCCTGATATGTAATTCGCCTATTGTCTTGGATTAAATTTTTCACTGCTAGCACGTTTTCTTCGGTAACAGCCGTCAAAGGGCGACCGCTTCTTTCGTCATCCCCCAAAGTTGGTCGACCGCGCTTGAATTCGTTATACCAACGATACACGGTTGCCTTGGAAGGGCCTTCATCCATGAATGCCATTTGAAGTCTATCGTACGATTCATCCGGTTTCAGGCGACACTTGAAATCGTATAAAATCATAGCTCTAAAATGTTCCCGGCGCAGATCCATATTTCAGTGAGACACAATACTTTGAATTAACTCGCAAAAAATGTGGAGGGAAATTTTGAAATTGGAACTTACTTATTTTTACTTATAAATAATCATATTTTCGAAAAACATTATAACTGGCCAGTCTCCCATATATAAAAACTTTTTTTCGCAATACTTTCTGAGGGGCCTGGTATTATTCTCTTGAAAATAGTAGAACAACCGACGAGGCGACATTGCTGTACAGCGTGGGAGTTCGGGTGCATTCGTGTTTTCAACGAATTAGTCCAAGAGAGAGCGAAGCGAGCTCAGCAACTTAGGGCACCACGACACGGAAAGGTTAGGTTCGAAGGGAATGACGGGAGCTCAAGTGAGCGAACTCAGCTCCCGTCATCTCTTTCATGTTAGGTTACTTTAGACTCTGCAGATAGAAATAGGAGAACCGCGCAGCGGGGCTGGGATAAGCAAATTTGAAATATAAATTTGAAAATTTGGGATCAGCAAATTTGAAATATAAATTTGAAAATTTGGGATCAGCAAATCCATAGTATATATAATCAATACGCCTAAACCAAACCAATTTTGATGTATTTATTTATTTATTTTATTATTAAAGTACACACAGAAAATACATACAGAAAACACAACATGACAAGGGAGTACAATAGTACTGCTTATTTCGTAAAGATGGATTAGAGTCAAAATACTTTGCGTCCCGCCAGAGGTAATTTACTTGGGTTATTATTATTTACGACTATCACGCAGGTGAAAAAGAAATAAAGTTAATGCAACCAGACGTTCTGCCGCTGCGTCTACCTTGTCAACAGCCTGTGTAAACGAAATACATAGGTACCCACAACAAAAAATACAGATCACTCGTACAAGCAGGTTGAGGAGGAGGAAGAGAGAGTGAGTTGTGGAGATGGTTTCTTGAGCTTGTCAAATAGAAGCTCTTTTAGACAAAAATCCTGACAATGTTTGGTATTACAGTGGAGTTCTGCACTCCTTATTCTCAATCCTAACACCGGTTGTAAATAACCAAAGTAAGTAGGCACACTCCCAAATTAATGAACACCACTTTCTCAAAGGTCAAAGTATATTTGCGAAAATACCTTTTCAGTCAGTTCTATGTTTGCCGCATTTACCAGCGACACTGATGTAGGGTTTTAGCGTCACCAACTTCCGAACTACTGGGTAAACCGGGATCCTATTTGCATGAAAGCCGGCTCCAGATAATGTAATATCTTAGTCTACCACTTAAGCTCAACCCGGTGGGAAAATTCTAGGTAATGTTATGCATTTTTCTAAAGTGGTCCTTTAGTTCCGCGCGCTAGTTTTCTTTAATCAATTAATTTACATAAGGATCTGGTAACTTCTTGTTTAAGATCATTAATTAATTAATTCATTCATTAATTTCTGGATCCACAAAATTAATATTCTAACTTCAATATAAACATAAATCGCCAGCTTAATAATCTGGTTACACGTACCTTATCTACGAGACTCCTCATCTAATCAACCGGCGTATTAACCAATTATAGGATTCTCAATTAGTGATGTATCTACACGTGCATGGTAAAGATCGGTGATTTGATTTGATTACTGTGAAATCAGCTGTGGTAATGGAAATGTAACGCGGTGTATTGGTTATTAGCTAACTTTGTAATATCTGGTAATACGTGATTACAATTCATGTGATTAGAAGCCAATTCTGTGTAAAGATGTAGGCGATGTGAACGATAGTAAAGGAGTAAGGATCTATATCATACGATTGGGTTTGGTAACGCTTTCTTTTATTTCCAAAAATAACTTACCAAGTTTGCAGTTTCTGTTTACCGCCATAAGAAAAAGGTGTGAGTATGTACGTACGAGTACCCAAGGCAACACTAAATCTTTTTGCAAGTAATGCTTCTGCTTTTTTCTTCATGAAATCTCTCAATCTCTCGTAGTCCTTCCACTATTAACGACATCTCGTGTTACTAAAGATGTGGTTTACAAATGCCATGCTCAACTTGGAGGCTTAACACAAACTAATTGGATTTATACAACACAATAAAAATAGCCACATCTAAATAAGGAACCGCGGGAAGCAAAACACAAATTAAATTAAAGCCTTGTACCAAATATTTGTCTTGAAAGCCATCACACAGGCCGTCGGCACTTGATAAGGGTCGCAAGAGGAACGTTGCTCATTTTACAAGTGCTTGAAATTCAAGGACAAACCTTTTTGGTCCTTCAGTTCGCTTTTGAACGATTTGAAAACTAATTGAGGAGCAAATTATAGGTTTATTGGAGTGCCGGTAAAAGTAAGTGTACCTCTCAGATTATATTGTTCGTATTGTAAAAATAACAGAAAATAACATTAAGTCTGAATTCCCCGATAGATCGGTGAGAGTCTATGCAACGGTCATTTAATAGAAGTTGTTAAAACCGAAAATCAATTGTGTAATACTATTATCATACACGGCTTCGCCTCGAGTGATCGAGTGATAAACCCACACTCGTGTTTTAATAACCCCTATTATATGACCGTTGCTTTAACTATTATTATATATTTTAGGTGTGACAATTTTAATGCAAATTATGTAAAATTTTCAGTATGGAACCAACTATTCAATGCGGCACCCTTTCAGGGTGTAAAAGAACTCACTTTCAATAGTATTTTTCTATTGTCATTTTGTATTGAAAGCGTAATACCGATAACCAATTTTAAATTATAGCTGCACCTGTACTGATGAATGGATGGTGATCATAATCTTGTTACGCTGACAGGGTCATTTGAAGTAGGTTATTATTTCAAAAATTAGAACGATTAGGATTCACTTATCCAATTTTTGTTTAAGTTTAGGCGACTTTTAATTATTCTATCTAATATGAACCGCTTGAAGAAGTTGTCATATAAGAAAATCTACATTAAGCGCTTTATTTTCTTAAATTTTCAAGCAGCGGTAGTAAAAAATAAAGGCTATTGTGAACCTAACCAGATTCCAGGATAATTATTATTGTTGTGAACCAACAATTAAAAGATACTGCGTTTAATACTAAATTATGCTAACAATGTACCTGTTTGTTTAAAATGAAACAAAATCTATGGATTTTTTATAGACCTTACAATAGATTACTATGAATTGTACACTTAACATTTTATTTTGAAAGTTTTTGGATTTGAATATACCTAATAGTATGTAAGTATTAAGTTTCTCTCGATCAGTTCGCAAAATTACTTAGTTTTTAAATAAATCTTTATTGCCGAGTAAACGTGTTTTCTCTCTTAATATTGATAAAAATCTTAACTATTAAAGTAACTGTAAATAACAATTCTTCTTCTTCGTCTTCATCGTAGCGATGTTTCTAATTTAACTGCAATGACTAGGTCAAATAAAAAAATCTTTGTCGTGTCAATGAAAGAATCTTTTTCCCAACAATGTTTGCAACTTCTTCAACTTCAGTGTCTCAACTCAAAAAACTTCTGGACAGCAATTCATCGCACTATCTTGAGCGCATTTTTCATTTGCCCGTCCGTGGACGATGTAAAATTCAGGCAGCCAAGCGCAATCTAAATGAATATTGTCTACAACGACTATTTTACCGCACTGAACGTTAATATAGAGCAGTAATTAATCTTAAATTTTGCATTGGGGTCTCTTTAATATGCTTCATAGCGGTACCTAGCCAAAGTTTCCCTCGCATACCTTTTGTAGGCTCTTTGTTTTAATTTAACTTACCGTTCTTCAGATTTTAACCTTTCAGATGGTATGGTTATGATATTTGTGAGAATGGTTTTGAACAGTGCAACCTGTCTTTTATAGTCTACTAACTTCTGCCCGCGGCTTCACCCGTGTGAAAAGTGTTTTATCATCCCAAGGGAACATTATCCCGGGATGAAAATTATGCCTTCTCCAAGACCCCTATGTCACGTAATAACAGACAGGCAGAGTTAACCTCACGTTTAACATATTTGTATGGATAGTATGGATTAATTTAAAAAAGAATAATGGTACATTTTCAGTAGTCTAACTTAACCTTTAACTCAAGGCTTCCATCGCAGAGGCCAATTGGACAAAAACTTTACAAAAAGAAATATTAAAAAAATTTAGTTTAGGTACTTGGTGTAATAAATGATTGTACAATGCTTAAACGGGAAATGGCTGATAAAAAACATCATTTGAGTCATGAAAATATCGTTGGGCCATACAAATAACTAGCTACATAATATTAACTTTTACAAGCAACAAACCCAACCGTTCTGAATTATTCACGTGATATTTTTTAAGTGAATGACATTGAACAATCTTTAGGTACATTAAATAAAATCTAAATGTAATGTAAAATAATAATAGTACCTAAAGCTATTTGAGAAAAATCATCATTTTTATGTTCTCCTATAAAATAGAAGCGTCTCTTAAAGCATTTTAGCGATGTTAAGCGATGTTAAACCTAAGCAAGAACGTCGTTATAAAATGGTCCTTATGGGTTTTACGGTCTTCGGACGCTTAAAATAATATCTTTCTGATTCTATGAGACGTGATAATAGCTGAGAATATCAATAGAATGTCCGCTCTGGCTTTTGTTAAGAGAATGGAAAATAACGCGGCAAAAACATGAATATAATCAGCTCACAATGTACTCAATGCTGGGACATAAAACACATTGTGTATACAGCTAAAGAGGGATATTGCCTGCCGAAGTCTGTGTTTCCTGATAGCTACAACCTGGGAGTCGATTTTGAAACTTTCTTTGCAACATCGTAACATATTGCTATTCTCAGGAAACACCAAAGCGTACCATTACCCAACCCAAACAGACGCAGCAAAATGCCTGTGTGCTCTCGTGTCCCGTGCAGGACCTCCTTCGCAAGGAGACAGTACGAGGTCATAAGTTGTAAGCTATATAACACAATAAACAAGCATCTCAACATTACCTCTCTTAACAGACATGAACTTAAAGCTAAAGTTTCTGAATGGCTTCAACTATTGGATTATCAGAATACAGAAGACCTACTGACATATATTGAGTAACATATCATACAATCAAACAACAATCAAACAACAAACTCTCACATACACACACTCACACACTGATCACACACATCTGTTAAACTTAAATAAATAAAAATTAGATTATAGAATAAGAATTGTCAAAAGTTATACTAAAAATATTGTAAGCCTACTGCAGCGACATTCAAACTAAACTTATTCGTATTTTATTATGTGATACTGCCTGCGGCTGAACTCTGTTTCCCAAAATACAAGCTCAGGCTTAGTTTGGGAATCAGTAGCAGCAACTTTTGTGTAATACACTAATACGAAACATATGTTAATTTAAGATAAGATAGATAAGTGTATTAACTGGCGACAATAAAGAATTTTTATTTTTTATTTTATTTATTTATTTATTTATTTTATATTATAAACAACACTATTACTACACCAGGGGGGTAACCACAAGCTCTTAGAGTAAGGTTATTTTGAGATCGAGTAAGTGACAGATGTATACAAGTCAGATACATCTGTCCCTTACTCGATCTCAAAATAACCTTACTCTAACAGCTTGTGGTCACCCCCCAGATCTATACATATAATAAAATTGGAGTGTCTGTTTGTAATATTGAAATAACCGTTTTTTACTACATGTATATCAATATATATACGGTACATACACCAAAATAACATTTTTTACAATTTTTCTCTGTCTGTCTGTTTGTTCCGGCTAATCTCTGAAATGGTTGGACCGATTTTAAAAACTCATTTACCTATGGAAAGCTACATTATTCCCGAGTAATATAGGCTATAATTTTGACGGGAGCGAAGCCGCGGGGGTCAGCTTGTTTAATAATAAATATTGCATCAGAATTTTAATCACAGTATTCATAACGCGTTTTATGATTAATTAGCGTTAAAGAAGCGTAATTACAAGCCGGTTCATTCATTAATCGACAGAATTACCCTTTAGGTATAACAAAAGAAAAAGTCATATCAAATTTGTTAAACATAAGGATGCTTTTCAACCAGAGATTGCTAAGGTAGCATAACGATGCGAAAATATGTAGTGGCGCTGGAACGTGAGCGAGGAGGCATAGTGTCTCTCACTCTTTTGTATGCATTAAAACTCTCCGCTAGCCCATATCCACCAAAGCTCCGCTAAGCGAGACTAGGAAAGTGAAGTGTAAATAAGTAACAAAACGCCTAAATATCACATTCATAATTTACGTAAGCTCACGTCTTTTACACACACTTCTAGTAGAAACGCACCTTAAGGCGCAGGCCACACAGAAAGGGCGTCAGGCGGACATGAGACGGGCGGCTTCCTATTCCATTATTATTTAAAAAAAATGCATGGAAATAAAGCGCAATTTAGGACACACGATATATTGTTGCTCCTCACAAAAGGAGGCAACCGCCGCCCAGGCCTCTTCACTCCCCAGCATGGATATGACCACGCCAGGGAGTCCGGGTCAGTCCGGGGAAAGCGGGTCCTGCCAGATCACTATGCACAGTTCACGGCACAGCTCAGCCCAGGCTGGGCATACCTCGAGGGTGTGTTGCGCCGTGTCCTCCGCCGCGCCGCAGTCGTGGCACGCCGGGGTTTCCTCCTTCCGGATCCGGTGCCGGTGCGTTCCGAAACACCCATGTCCAGACAACACCTGCACCAAACGGAATGAGAGGAAACAGTGAGGCCGCTCGAGCAAGCCCTGTAAGACTGGACCGAGCGCGTCCAACGTCCAGCGGCCAAAGGTGGCGATGGCGAGGTCCTCCGTCCAATGGAGGACGATTGCGTCCCTCGCCTTCCGCCGCACGGCATCCCACTCCTCCGCGGTGGGGCGCTCCCCGAGTGTCTTACGCCACGCCGTCCATTCGTACACTCTGGCGAGCACCCACGCCTCCAACTCCCAAGGAGGAGTGCCCGCCAGAGCGCACGCCGCCGTTAAGCCCTCGCCACCCGCTATGCATTGGCCTTTTTTGGGCATGCGGATGGCGGTCGCGTTCTCCCTTTTGTTGAGGGAGTCCGCCCAGATGGTGGCCCCGTAGCGGGTCATGCTCCGCAGAATGCCGGCATACAACCGCCGGCATCGCGCCTTGGTCCCCCACGGGTCTGGCAGGGCCACGACAGAGCATCGGCGGCCTTCAGCAGGCGCGTAGTCAGCCCACTGAAATGTGGGCCGAAGGACAGCAGGCGACCTGCTGTTCGACACTAGCCAGTAGTAGTAGTAGGGCCCAGATACTTCATCTGGGCCCCGACCTCGATCCTAATGCCTTCCACGACTATGTGGGCGTCAGTATCCTATTGAATCCTATCCTATCCTGTCATATCTTATCCTATCCTATAGTATCCTATCGTATCCTATCGTATGCTATCGTATCCTACCGTATCCTATCGTATCCTATCGTATCTTATCGTATCCTATCGTATCCTATCGTATCCTATCGTATCCTATCGTATCCTATGGTAACCTATCGTATCCTGTGGTATCCTATCGTATCCATTTTGTTGAGGAAACTTGAGAAGTATTGCATCTATGGTCCACTATTGCAATGGTTTCAGTCATACCTTAGTGATCGTGTATCGTTCGTCGTTTTGAACGGGACCAGATCTGAAGACTTCAGTGTGACTTCTGGTGTACCACAGGGCTCCCACTTAGGGCCCTTGTTATTCAACATTTTCATTAACAGCATTATAAATTGTTTTCATCACGCACAATCTTTTTTATTTGCGGATGATCTCAAATTGACCTTGCCTATAAGATCCATGGAAGACGCGTATTTGCTACAGGCCGACTTGAATAGATTGATTGAGTGGTGTAACGATAATAGGATGAGCCTAAATTTGGATAAATGTTTACACATAAAATTTTGTCCCAACAAAAAAACTCACAACACAAAATACACTTTTTCAGGCAAAACACTCAAGGAAGTGTATAGTGTTCGGGATCTGGGTGTCTTGATGGACAGTAAATTGAGCTACAATGACCATATAGACAAAATAATTGCAAACGCGAACAAAATGCTAGGCTTTGTATTAAGGACCTCCAAGCCATTTAACAACCCAAAGACAAAAATTATTCTTTATGAGACGTTGGTCCGTAGCAATTTAGAGTACTGCTCTCAGGTATGGTCACCACATTACAACGTTCATAAGCTAAGAATTGAGAGAGTACAAAAAAGGTTTTTATACAATTTATCCTTTGCAAATAAAACCGCGATTAATTTAGGATCTTACAAAGACCGAATTCGGCACTATAAATTTCAAAGCCTAGCGAATCGTAGAAAAGTACTGGATCTGTGTTTTCTTCATAAAGTGGTGACATCCAAACTAAATACTGACCTTCTGTCGAGAATATCCATTAATGTCTCTAGTAGATTACCACGGTCCCATACCTACAAATTGTTCGGACAATCTTCGCGCAAAACGAACCTTGGCGACAACTCTTCTCTTGCAAGGGCTACCAAATTGTACAACGCTATATGCCGCAAAGCTGACATCGATATAAATCACGACACTCTTAGCTCCTTTAAAAGAAAATTGTATAAGCACTTTCAGGCGGAGGACTTTTGATTTATCACTCCAATAATAATTAATAAATTTTTAAATTTCATGACTGTTATATCACAAAAAATATTTTTACTTTTTATTTTACTTTACTTTATTATAATTTAATGTTGATTTTATTTTGATTATTCTAGGACATTTTATGTATGATCTCTGTTTTATTTTTATTATTTTATTTTATCACAATTCCAGTATAATTTTAGTTTTAAATATTGACATTTTTTATATTTTTTTTACTAATAATGAATTTAATTTTAATTACTGACATTATTATTTGACATTCAGGTAATACCAAGTTTTATTGTTTCGTCTCTTTGTTGTTGTGAGGGTTATATTATAACTTATATTATAAATCACAAAATTAATTTAATGTATTACCAAATTTTAATGTTTTTATTTTTTTATGTATTTCGTATTCGTATCGCATGTCAATTAATTTTTATTAAATACTTTTCATATTATTATCAATTATATTAAGCTGTGTATGCTCGGCTATGTAAAAGATGTGGTTACCTATAATTGAGTGTGCATTACAGGATAACGATGATTTGTACCAATTTTTTTATTTTGTGTATATTTTATGGTTTTGTAACACTCGTTGTTGATCCTTAATTAAATAAATAAATCCTATCGTATCCTATGGTATCCTATCGTATCCTATCGTATCCTGTCGTATCCTATCGTATCCTATCGTATCCTATCATATCCTATCGTATCCTATCGTATCCTATTTTATCCTATCGTATCCTATCGTATCCTATCGTATCCTATCGTATACTATCGTATCCTATCGTATCCTATCGTATCCTATCGTATACTATCGTATCCTATCGTAACCTATCGTATCCTATCGTATCCTATCGTATCCTATCGTATTCTATCGTATCCTATCGTATCCTATCGTATCCTATCGTATCCTATCGTATCCTATCGTATCCTATCGTATCCTATCGTATCCTATCGTATCCTATCATATTCTATTCTATTTTTTTCTTATATACTCTTACATATTCCATTCTATTATATTCTAACTTATTCTATTCTATGATATTCTTACATATTCTATTATATTCTAACTTATTCTATTCTATTATATTCTAACATATTCAATTCTATGATATTCTTACATATTCTATTATATTCTAACATATTATATTCTTTTCTGTTCTGTTCTGTTCGATATTAGGGATCGGTGCAACACGTTTTCATCTTCCATTCCGTCCTGTTAACTATCATGCTTTCACTAACTACCTTTTCTTTCATATCACTTCTGGAAAACGCGATTTCTGAAAAACTCTCACCCTATCTAACTTTTTAATTGACTTCAAAAAGGAGGAGTTTCTCAATTTAAATGTGTTTTTTATAAGTTTTGTTTTACGGTATAACTTTTTACTGGGTGAACCGATTTTCATGTATCTTTTTTATTTGAAAGCTGATGCATCTCGTGTGGTCCAATTTAAATATGATTTAGTTCTGATGAAGATACGGCGATATACAACAGAACTCTTTAATAAACAACGGCAACGCTCTAGATTGCTGAAATTGCATGTCTGTTTATTGATTACTGATCCCCTATTTCATAAAATAACATGACGCCGGTACGCTCTAAAGGGGTTCGCAGATATGTACAGTTCATTCTGGTACATTCTCATTTCACCTGTTATGGTACCTTCAACTGTCCATTTCCATATACAATAGAAATTACCATTGTTTTAAACCGATTCGGTCTGATGGACAGATGACCGGTCGGGTAATCTATTCAGGCATTATTTTGGTTACCTTACTATTGAACTTACTCATTATGTACCACAACAAAAAATCGTTCAGCCATCGCTGACATTGATCAACATCAAGGGCCTTACTTGCATATGTCAAAACTACCATGGTTACAGTGTGAGAGAGAGACGGAGCTATACAGCACGAACAGTACAATCCCTTTTTCACAGCAGATGCCGTTAACATGTTATAGTATGGTCCCAGGCAATTGGTGGTATATTTAGCTTTGGTTTAGTGTAATAGGAACTGTCTATCAAATCAAATCAAAATGTTTATTTGCCAGAAATAGAAAGTTTTCAAGGAAATATGTTAAAGCCTATAAGTGATTCTATTCTGCCTTCAAGCAAGCGTGCAAATGATTTATAAAAAGCAAACTGTAATCATTAAATTAATTAATAAGAAACCATAACATGCATTCCAAAAATATAAATTACAATTTTCCATATAATTAAATGTCCAGAAAAAATAAAATAATATTTAAGAAATAATATTAAAAAAGCAAATATCAAAAATAAAAAAATATAAATCGTTAAAATAAATTAAAATGTCAAAAATTAAAAAAGATCCATAAAATAAATTAAAATGTCAAAAAAAAAACTTTAAAATAAATTAAAATTAAAAATTAAAATTTTAATATTTTTATAAAATACTGATATTATAATTTTTTCGTTAAACCATTATTTCCATGTTCTATAAATTCACCAACACTATAAAAACAACACTTTAGTAGCCACTCTGTCAATTTTGTTATAAATAAATTATCCTGTAACAATTTAACTTCATTTGGTAAATTATTATAGATTAATATATACGTACACATACTAAACACATACATACATACATACATAAACTCACGCCTTTTTCCCATGGGGGTAGGCAGAAACTACAGAACGCCACCTGCTACGATCCTTACATATAAAAAAGATCCTTAAATATATCCTTATATTAAACACATTTTTCTTATAAATATATTTATAACAAGGTGGGTGATACAGTAGGTTGCGAAACTTTGGCCTTTTCAGTCTTGTTATAACCTTTGTATATTGCTTAAAGTGATGCTAGTGCTTCTTTGTAAAAATACAGATATCACTTATATACAGGGCAGTGGCAGAATTTTACATTTTTGAAAGAGAGGTTTGCAGGTATCCAAGAACCATGCCTTGTTCATAACTCTGACGCAATCTTTCTGGAGCTTGAAAACTCTGTTGGTGTCGTTCAAATTGCCCCACATGGTTAGTCCATAGCTTAGGACAGATGACACGTAACCATGGTAAGCAGAAAGAGCAGCTTTAACAAAAACGTTCTATCCTAACTTTTTCAAGGCAAACACAAACTTATCGTAGATTTTTATCTACGATAAGTCTTAACAACTTTAACTCCTCTACTTGTTGTACTTTTTTGCCTTCATACATAATATCTAAGGCTAATTGTTTTGTATTGTAGGAGTTGGTTTATATTAATTTTGTCTCATTAACATTGACATTTAAGCCATTATTTTTTATCCAACTTATAATATCTGATAGGTCCTTTACGGTAACAGATTTGTAGTCCTTTTTATCATAACTGTGGTATCATCTACAAAAAGGATATATTTTTGCAAAGTGGCCTCCAGAAGATCATTTATTTATATAAAGCAACAGTAGTAAAGGACCGAAAATGCTACCCTGAGGCACACCACACATATTTATTACAGCAAGTCACTTTTCTTTACAACTTTAGTTATCTCTGTACACTGCTTCCTGTTTTTTAAATAGCAAGATATCCATTCATAAGTTTTCCCCCTTAAGCCGTAGAATTCTAATTTGAGTAGTAGCTTAGAATGATTAACAAAGTCAAAGGCCTTACTCATGTCTAAAAATAGAGATACCGCTGGATTGCCATTGTTTATGCTTTCTGTTGCCAGTTTAATGAAGTTAAAGATTGCAAGAGCAGTTGAACTTCCCTGTACGAAAGCCAAACTGCTCTTCGCATAATATGTCATGGGTATCGAGAAAACTATTTAACCTACAAAACATTGCCTTCTCAAATTTTTTCGATGAAATATGTACTATCGTGATAGGCCGATAGCTGGTCAGGAAAAACACCTTCCAAAAAAGATAAGTTTATTATATGCGCTAGTGGATGACATATCCAACGAGCACAAGCTATCAAGACTTGCGTGGCAATGCCGTCATATCCACTAGTTTTACTATTATTTAGGGACATTATAATTTTATACACTTCCATTGCATCTACTGAATTCAAGAATATAGTATTTAGATTTTGATTAAAGTAAGAGTTGTCATGATTATTAGAATTATTGGCATTATTGGAATTATTACTTTTTTTTTTTTTAATTATTATTTCCTTTATTTCATTATTGTACATAGTTTTTACATTTTTAAATATTATCTTATAAAAATAAAATAAAAAAAATATTTAAAAATATAGAAATTACTAGCCCACCGGTATCGGGAACAAGGTCCAAGCTACCGGTGGTTAGGGCTGCTGAGAGAGGAACCTCCTAACGATACGCGCCGTGTCCAGGAGTACCGCTTTCTGGATCACGCCCTTGATCCAGCTGCCCAACGAGAGCCTCATCAGATGTTCATCGAGACTCTTAGCTATTATGCCATTGGCCGTCACGACTATCGGCACAATGACTGCTGTATTCACATCCCACATGTCGACAACCTCGCGAGCTAGATCAAGATACTTACTTTTCTTATCTCTCTCAGCCTTCACGAGGTTCTCGTCATGGGGGACCGCTATATCAACAATCATTGCGCGACGCTCTAATCGGTCTATCACCACTATGTCAGGCTTATTGGCAACAATAGTCCTGTCAGTGATGATAGACCGATCCCAATACAACGTGACATTGCCATTTTCGAGAACTGGGTCGGGCACGTACTTATAGTAAGGCACTTCCGATTCCAAAAGATTGTATTTAGGAGCAAGTTGCTGGTGGATAATCCTGGCTACAAGGTTGTGTCTATGCAAATAGTCTCCGTTAGCCAGACTAGAACAACCGGAAATAATGTGTCGGATTGATTCTCCCGGCCGGTGACATGCCCGACAGATGTCAACCGTGCCGTCCTTCACAATGTATTTCCGGTAGTTGTTCGTCATCATAACTTCGTCCATAATCGCAAAGACAAAACCTTCGGTTTCCCCGAAAAGGTCACCAAATCGCAGCCAGGCCACGGACGCTAAAAGATCTACATCGGGCCCATATAGGACCCGGTAGAAGCGTCCGTGAAGTTCCTTGCTCTGCCATACCTCCCTGCGGTCATTAGTATCTAATACTATAGGTTTGCGCCAGTTCTCGTTAGCCAAGGAGAGCGGGGTAAGGCCCTTGTCCACCGCTACCACATCTCGATGCATACCCACGTCGGCAGCCTGGAAATATTCCCTAAGACTGCATACCTCGCGGTTGTGCAGGGTTTTAGCATTTAAAAAGCCACGACCTCCGCACTTCCGTGGGATATACAGTCTCATAACCGATGATCGTGGGTGATGCATACGATTTGCGGTAAGCAATGTGCGGACTCTCCTATCCAAGGCGTCAAGTTCTGTCTGAGTCCATTTGAGTATGCCGAAAGAGTACATCAAGACCGGCATGACCCAGCCGTTGAAGGCGCGCACCTTGTTTCCACCTGATAAAAGACTATTTAGTACTTTTTTCAGGTGGCCAAAGAAGCGCTCCTTCAACGATTGTTTCACTTCAGTAGCATTGATGCCTAGTGCTTCCGACATACCCAAATACTTGTAAGTTTCGGTTGAGGAAAGGGATCGAAGGTGTATGGAATCCGAGAGTTGTATTCCCACGGATTCCATAATCTCCCCTCGCTTTACATGCATGGCTGCACATTTGTCCACACCAAATTCCATCCTGATGGCGTCACTGAAGGTTTCTGTTACCTTCAGTAGCTTCATCAGTTGCAAGTTGTTGGGTGCAAAGAGCTTCATCCATGTAAAGGAGGTGTGATAGGACCTGACCACCTCTTCTCAACTGATAGCCCAGGCCCGAACCCTCCAGCAGTGTACTGAGAGGGTTCAGGGCTAAACAAAACCACAGAGGACTCAGACTGTCGCCCTGAAATATGCCGCGCTCGATCCTTATAGGTTCGCTGTTTTCCTGAATCTGTCGACATCCTGGATAGTGAAGGACCGTCCTCCACTGCCCCATACATGACGTCAGGAAGGCGCACAGAGTTGCATCAATTTTATACAACTCCAGCACCCTCATGAGCCACGTATGTGGCACTGAGTCATAGGCCTCCTTGTAATCTATCCAACATGTCGCCAGATCCTTGCGGGAACGGCGAACCTGTTGGCTAATGGCAATGTCTATGAGGAGCAGCTCCTTAGTACCGCGGGACCCGTTCCTACATCCATTCTGAGAAGCAGACATGATGGAATTATTCTCAATATGCTGATTAATTTTAGCTCTCAGAATGGATGTAAAAACTTTATAGACCGTCGGTAAACATGTTATCGGTCTATAATTTTTAGGTTCCGCAGTACTACCTGATTTGTGGAGCAGGTGGGTTATTCCTGTCGTTAGGAACTGGGGCAGCGATCCTGACTCTAGGGCAGACTGGAACTGAGTTGCCAAACGAGCGTGCGACCTTTGGAACCATTTAATCCAAAAGTTGTGCAGTCCGTCCGGCCCCGGAGATTTCCAGTTAGGCAACGGACGGACTGCACGAGCTACATCTTGGGGGCTGATGGTAATTTCCCCCATTTGTGGTATCAAATCGCACGCCCGTTCGACCTCCCGAGTCCAGTCACCCTCGGTGTGACTGACAGGCACCGACCAGATATTGCGCCAGAACGAATACATGGCGTCATCATCTGGTAGGCGAGTATCAGTCACACCTTGGTCAGGTCGCTCCCAAGCCCTATAAACCCACCTTTCGTTGCTCTGGAATGTGCGATTCTGAGTGTATCGCTCCACTCACCGCTTGTACCGACGAATACGGCTTGCCCATGCATAGATCTTCTGCTTCAGGAAGTCGATACGCTCTGTGACGCGGGACAGATAATCTCGAGAATTGATATCCGTCCCCGAGAACGCCCGCCTCACAAAGCGCATCACTCTAGGGCGAGTGTTGCCCTCCCTGAAGCAGATAAGCTTGCCGATGAGTGCTCTAGCCTCACCGATATGACGCTCAATCCTGCACTGCCAAGCTGGTATAGCTGGTCGTGTAGCTCTGTCAGTTTTGGGAAACTTGACGTTAGCTACACGACATGCCGCTGCAGCCGCACGGTACAAGATCGAGTGGGTATCGGCAAGGTCTTTGCTGCTATCAAAAACATTTGATAGCTGTGAATCTAGAGCACACACCATCGCCCTATTTTTCTTATGCATGGGCAGACGAGGTAATCGAGGTCTAAGCTCAGGCGGTGTGGAACGATACTCTCGGAATGCACACTCCAAAGCGCTCCTCAGTCGTTCATTGCACTGGGTACTCACGGATATAGCCCCGTCGTCGTCATCCTCTCCAACATGGACGGGTCGCGGTGAAAGACTGGGTTGCATTAGCACCGCGGCCGGTGGCAAGGCAGGCGAGACACGGCTACTCCGTGATTCCTCACGCAGTCTATCAAGTACGGCGTCATCCAGCATACGGTTACGTTGGATGACCCGCACCTGTTCCGATAGACGTTGGGCCGACACGTTGACAGCTGGCTCAAGCACCTGAAACAGAGAGAGCATCCGACCACGGTACGCAGTCAGATTACTTCCCCCCTCTGTAGCCCCAAAGTATGCGCGCATGACGTTTTCGTTAATCGATTGCGTCCATCGCATGCGCTGCACACTTCCACCGGGAGCGGGAACCCTGTCAGAAGCCGATGGGCCTCGAGGTCCCAGGCAGTCCGGTGGCCGGCGTCCTCCCCGTCGACGCGTAGGTGGTGGTGACGTCGGCGGAGAGAAGTATTCGTCGCTCGAACTCGACGCAACTACAGCGTCCGGGATCGCTTGACTGACGGTTGTAGGGGGTCCCGGTGGCTGCGAGGCGGAGCTGAGCGACGAACCCGAAGATGTTGGGCATGTGTTTTTGGCTCGGGCCTGGCTTCTTGTCAACATTTTCTTTTTAGTTTCGTCTTCTTAGCTGTCATTTTTTGTTTGATGTTTAATTGTTCGTCATTTTAATTATGTTGTTTGTTTTCTTCTTGTTGTTGGTTTATTGTATAAAGACATTATTTCAATTTAGTTTTTAGCTGATATAAGTATGACGTTGTACGGTTTTATAATTATATAAAAGAAAATTTTAAGAGCTAAGAAAATTTAACTGTCACTCGTGACAAGTCAGGCCACAGATTAATATTAATTATTATTATTATTAGAATTTAATGATTGATTAGATGTCAAATTAATAAAGTAGTCATTAAATATATGACAGATGTCAGAGGAATTATTTCGTTGATATCATTTTATACAAATTGTTATTAGTTATTGTTGAGGCGATTGCATTCCAAGCTGCTTTACATATAATTTTATGGTATTGTATACATCTTGTGTTCATAAGTTTTTGTGTTCTCTGTGCACATCGTTTAAATATATCTGTTTAAACGTTTCTGCAAAAACGAGCCTTCAGAGCGATTCTCTAAGAGAACTGTTTAAGGACATTAACATCATGACGGTACCTTGTCAATATATTTACGAAAACATAATGTACGTAAGAAAGAATTTACATATGTTTAGTAAAAACAGCGATAGATATAGTTATGTTACAAGAAATAGGGACCAATTAATTCAACCAGGTTTCACGCTGGCTAAATTAGCGTCATCTTTTATGGGGTACTGTATAAAATGTTACAATAAAATACCGCCCCACATTCTAGAACTAAATGAGGCGAAATTCAAAACTTGTATAAAACGCACACTATGCAGGCAGGCATATTATAGGTCTGGGGATTACATCGCTGATAAATATGCTTGGCTCAAAACTCAAACTCATTTTATTTTTGTATTATATTACTGCACAGCACATATGTGAGTACTATGTACCAACTGTAAATTTACCATTTACTGTACCTTTGTGTCGTTCGTTGACTTCAGTGTGCCCTGGCAGTTGATAGTGTGTCATGCTCTCTCTAATGTCTCTCTGATGGTGGCACATGTGTTAGATCATTCGGTTTCCATCATAATGGTTGAGCTAAGTGGTGTAGATCCATGTGTCATATTCGTGAACGGGCGCCATCAGTTGAGATTGGTCATATCTAAGCTGCCTCCGCCTGTTGTTAATTACCAATTTATTGTATTTTAAATTGATTGTTTTACTTTAGACGCTTTTAATGGCGTTTTTTTTTACATCGTTCTTACATTCATATATGTATTTTCCTACAAGAATAATGTAACCAAATACTTGTTAAACACTTTTTTTTTAAAAAGAGTAAGTATGGAGTTTCTTGTCCGTTCGTCTCCATAACAAGCTACATTTCTGAATGGACGGTAGAATCAATTATTATTACTTTTAACTTTTTTTTTGACGTTTGAAAGTGCCGCTTGTTGGCCTAATTGAATAAAGAAATTTTGATTTTGATATGTTTATAAAGTTTGTAGTTATTCTCAAAAAAAAAAATTGGTTTTAATACATTAAAATTTTAGATAAAGTCATCTGCTTCAAACCTCGCCATCACCATCTGCTTCAAACCTAACCTATTCATGTTGGGGTGTCCTAAGCTCCCTAATTCACATTTTTTTACCTCACTAATTATATTTAAGTAAAAAATATATCTAATATCTCCATAACCATGGGGTTCCGTGGGGTGGGGATGGTATAGTGGGGTAGCCCCCCTCTCCTCTTTCATTCCCCACCCCTTAAAACAATGGACATTTACAGAGATTTTATTCTGACCTGAAAACTTTAACCATGGGACTCCGAGTGTTGGGGATGGCTTCCCGCACCAAAAATCAACGGCCTATAATGGACATTTTGTCCGCTGTCGCCTTAAATAAATGGTTTATCTATACTTCTATACTAATATTATAAAGAGGAATGATTCCTATTTTTGTTTTTTTGTATGTAACGAATAAACTTAAAAACTACAGGACCGATTACAAAAATTCTTTCACCGTTAGGAAGCTACACTATCCCCGGCTGACATAGGCTACTTTTTATCCCTGTATTCCCACGGGAACGGGAACTACGCGGGTGAAACCGCTAGGCATCCGCTAGTTAATAATAATAATAGTTGCCACTTATAATAATTTTGTAGTTTGGTTGTGGCCATAGCATTTTCCAAGCATCAAACCCAAAGCTAAGATCAGGTAACTTTTATTGAAAACATACACCATTAACTGCTTTTAAATTACAGCTAGAGACAATTCTGTGAAACTTTTATAAACCACCAGTTTTCAAACAATTCACGTTCAAAATCCACGACAAAAGGACAAAAATATCAGTTTAAAACTGGTGATACAATAACATATTCGTGTCCGTGTCTGCACGTCGTCGTCTCGTCGCCCGCGCGTCACGCGTCACGCCTGGAATACAAATCTCCACATTACGTTGTTCTGCTGTGCAAGTGAATTTATCAGTGTGGATACTAAATATGTACCAGAGCCCTTTCATGTTCTGTTAGTCTTTATGTATTATTCAATTGCATGAATGAGACACATATTCGTGATTACTCTTAGTCGCTAATTGCAACGACAGGTTCTAGACAAGCACATGTGACACGTGTTGTGTTCTACAGCAGTTACAATTGTCGAAAAGTTCAATTTTTTTTTATTACTTTTTTTTCTTTTTTGAGCCTGATCTAATGACTAAACATTTTCGCACTGAGAATGCCGGGCACTGTTAAAAATACGATTGGATGCTTCATTCAAGCAGGATATACAAAATTTAAGTTATGGCACGAAATATTGATTTCAGAATCACAGATAAACCACCCAAAGGATCAATTTTTGCTGCCGACAAAATATAGTTATTAAATAATAACCTAACAAAGGTTTCAGCAAAGAGCGACCCAAAGTGTCTCCAACCCAAACAAGGCGGTGTTTCCTCGAAGTGAGTCCACCCACGGATTAATCCTCTGCAAACTACATCGAAATTAGTTTGCGAAGTGCCATTGTTTGATAAAGGCTCAACTTTGATGGTTATGGATTACAGGTGTCTTGACGTAGCCCTTTAAGTAAAACTTAGATAACTATGTAATTTAAAACAGGTGGAGTACATGTGTAAAGTTATAAAGTACCTTATCTAAATGCAAATGGTTGACTGTCGAAACTGAAGCTAGATGTCTAATATAGATAGAAACTGAGATACGAGATGACATTTTTTCCCGGCAAATATTTAAGAAGAAAAATAAAAGAATAGAAAAAGAAGATGTAAGGATCGTAGCAGGTGGCGTTCTGTAGTTTCTGACTACCCCCATGGGAAAAAGTCATGAGTTTATGTATGTATGTATGTTAATATTTAAAAACTGTGGCCTTAGTGTGATTTTTAAGTTATTCGATCGTGATAACGTTGCCAGCAAACGCAACAAACAGCCGCTAGGAAGCGAAATCGCGAGGAAATCATCAAAGCCTAAATTCCATAAAGGCGGACCAATAACCGAACCCTGAGGACATCCCATGGTGAGAGACTTCGACATGGAATGATTACCGAGTTTGAGTTTCGCGGAACCATTTAAAGGGTATGAGTCTCTGACTAATTCCTCTTGCAGCTGTGCCAACTACCCACCACCGCTCCATTTACAAGGTGATTTGTCTCCACTAAAGTTTGCTCTTCCTGAAAAGACATGTGTACACAATGTACAGGAATGTAAAACAACATTATTTAGTGATGAAATAGGTTCAGGCGTTGGAAAAATATTGCAAAATTACCTTAGCCATAGTTTTACTAAACCTTGTTCCCATAATATAAGTTTCGGATAGCTCCACAGAAGATATAAACAAGCCTATTTGAAGTTAAATAAATTTTTACAAATGTTGACTTGTCATAATAACCTAAGTTTCATTCTGTAGCGGAGGAACTTTGGCTATCCTTACGCCTAAAAAAATCTTCTACTCAGAATAATATTAACTTGAATATTTGTGTTATCTACTTATGTCAACAAAACTCAGGTCTTTCTTTTTCTTCGCAACTTGCCAATTTTCTGGCAAAATTAAACGATATAGTTATTAATAATGTTTCTGATACCTTTCTCGTTGTGGGCGACTTCAACATGAGTGGTATTAACTGGGCCCCTCTAGAAAACCTTCCACTTATCCCATTGAATCCAAACAGTAATGATGAAATTTTATTCTGTGATGAATTATGCACTCTTGATTTAGGGCAATATAACGTGGTGCCTAAAAGGTGTGGTCGATTTTTAGACTTAGTCCTTTCCAATCAACTAGTGAATGTAACCGAATGTTCAAGCCCACTGGTGCCCATCGATGCCTATCATCCTGCACTATTAATTAATTTGGATTTGATAGTAACACCTCTGCTTGAGTGTGCACCACGTACTCAATTTATGTTTGATAAAGGTGACTATGAATCTATCAGTAGAGACATTTGTAAGACTGACTGGGTAACTGAGTTCTCGGCGCGATCAATTGACGACTCAGTGAACATTTTTAATCAATTCATTTTTGATCTACAGAATGTATATATTCCACAGAAACTGTCTCGCAATAAAAAGTATCCCACTTGGTATAGTTCGTCACTTATGGAAACAATCAAAGAAAAATATAAATACTTTAAAAGATTCAAAACCTACGGTAATAAATCGGATGAATGAACTTTTAAACTTCTTCGTGAAAGGGTAAAAACTTTGGAATCTCAATGCTATCGAAACTATTTGGATCTAACTGAAAAATCCATTAAAGATAATCCAAAATATTTTTGGACATTTGTAAAAAAAACGTCACAACTCAAATGCAATCCCAAGTACCCTGAACTACAATAGTAATACTCTGCGGACGGGGGAATCTATATGTCAAGCTTTTTCAGAATATTTTCATTCTACTTTTCTCAATCCCATTGCTAATCAACCGATCTCTTCTCCTTGTCTTTTCACCGAATCTCTGAACACATCATCTGATATCAGCAGTATCATTGTAAATGTTGATGAAGTTACAAACTTGCTTCGAAAGTTAGACACATCTAAAGGGGCAGGTCCAGATAAAATTCCATCAAAACTTCTTGTAAGGTGTGCACCTGCGATAGCTCAACCTATCTCGATTTTATTTAGAAGATCCTTAGCTACTTGTGTTGTCCCACAAATATGGAAATCAGCGTTTATATCGCCTATACATAAAAAAGGTGTCAAAACTGATATAAAAAATTATAGACCGATATCCAAACTGTGTATTATAGCCAAGGTCTTTGAAAGAATTATATACAATCAGGTTTATTCTGCACTAAAAAAATCGTTTAGCAGGTTCCAACATGGTTTTCTTAAAGGTAGGTCTACTGTCACGAACCTAATTCTTCTTAACGATTTTATTACTGATGCCATGGACAAAGGCAGGCAGGTCGATGTCGTTTATACAGATTATAGCAAGGCTTTTGACCGTATTGACCATAACATCCTCATATAAAAGTTAAATGGCATGGGAATACGTGGCGATCTACTCAGATGGATTTCCTCTTACCTTGAGAACCGGTCCCAAGCAGTAGTACTAAATAATTATGTATCTAGCTGGGTCCATGACCCTAGTGGAGTCCCGCAGGGTTCATTGCTCGGTCCTTTGTTATTCATAGTCTATATTAACTACATTGACTCCTGCTTGACTTCATCCAGATTATTATGTTTGCCGATGATATGAAAATGTATGCCACGATATCGTCGCAAATGGACGTAATTGCATTCCAGAACGATCTGCATCGTTTAAATGATTACTGTCTTAGTAATAAACTTGATCTCAATCCCGCCAAATGCTCGGTTATTACGTATTCTCGGCAACGCTCAGTCATTGCTACATCGTATACCCTAAATAATCAAATTTTGCTAAGATCAAATTCCATCCGTGATCTGGGGGTTCACCACGATTCCAAGCTCAGTTTTGAAACACATCTCGATGCAATAGTCGCCAAGGCATCAAAATCACTTGGTTTTATAATGCGGTTATCCAAGTGCTTCACTAAAGCTAAAACTTTAAAAATCCTATATTGTACTTTTGTTAGAAGCCACTTGGAATATGCGTCTGAAATATGGAACCCATGTTACCACAAATACATAAATCGTCTAGAAAGCATCCAAAAAAGATTTATAAAATACTTATGTTACCACCAGAAAGTACCATATCAGTCCGAAAATTACCTTATCCTTTGTAAAAAATACCATATATTGCCTCTATTCATTTGCCGCGAGATTAATGACTGCGTTTGTTTGATAAAAATCTTCAACAACAGTATAAACTGCTCCGATATTTTTTCAAAATTTTATTTTAATACCCCTAGGAAGTCAAAAAGATTTAATCCACCTTTGCAGGTTCCATCAGCCTCCACAAATTATAGACAGAATTCGTATATTGTGCGGGCAAGTAGATATTTTAATGAGTTGTGTAAGCAGCATGATATTGATCCATTTTTAACTAGTGTGCCATCAGTCAGGAGGTGCTTAAGCCGAAACTTTTTCAATCAGTTCAATGCAAAGTAAAGGTTGTTGTGTAGTGTGAGCAATATGTTAGTATTGATTATGTAAGTTGTTTAGTGGTCTTGTTTGGCGATCTATTGTTATAGACGTCTTCTGAAGTGTCCAATAGATATTAAGTAATATCCAATATTTTATAAGTGAAGACTTTTAATTGGCTGACTGTCAAATTTACTGCTCTCGTTCTGTTTATTTTTAGCTGTAAGTTTTCCATGTTATCTAAATAAATAAATAATGTCAAATTATTGTTTATTTGACACTAATAGATTTATTAGTGGACTACAAGTAACGCAGAGAGTTTTCGCTCCGTCACGTAGATGTAGACACAAGGTTGCTATGTTGATAGCATATTCTACTAATGAAGTGATGAATCAAATTTTATATTAATTATGACCCCACACGAAGGTACTATTGACATAAAATGAGTAATATCCAAGTTATAAATAATCCACTTAATCTGTTCAACTGTTGAGGCGTGATAAATTAAATATCAAAATTCTGCAATAGCCAGGTCTATCCAAACATCAGGGCCGTGCCTGGGACGTGGACGGACCGTGCCCCGTCAGGGGCTCAAAAACATTTTTTATGAACTCGTTCACACACTTCCGTGCACGGGCCGTGCACGGGCCAGTGACGAAGCTTCAATGCCTGGGCCCGGACCTGTCACGTCCCGGGCACGGCCCTAATATGGGTGGATAGAGAAGGTTTTTTTTCGAGGAGTAACTTTGTCCCAACTTTATTGCTGAAATAACAAGAATTTGATCATACTTTACTAAAATCTCCGCCGCATTCCGTTTAGAAGTAACAACGTAGCCTTACATCGAGTTATTTAAATATCACGCAAATAACTTATTAGGCCAAGTTTAAGCTGAGAAGCAATTTGTCTTCGTCCAGACTTCTGATTGAAGCATTACCACGGTGAACGATTAGTTAATTCGTTTAATAGCTTTTTATTTTGTGGCTATTTTGAAAAGTTTTTGTGGTTATTTTGAAAGGATAATTTTCTAATTATCATCATCACCATTTAGCCGAAAGGCGTCTTCTGCCGGAATTAGTCCATCCCAATAGCCGTCACATCGGCCGGTCATGTGCTTTCCGAATTCAGTTTTTTGTCTCAAATTAATCACCTTGAAAACGTTATTTATAATCCAAATAACGGCATAACTTTAGGAACTAGAAATATTATAATAAGCGAAATGGTTTGCTTACGAAGATTCTAATGTGAATCTCAATAAGAGGATAAGTAAATAATAATACCTAAACTTAAGGCTTACAGTAAAGCGGTGTAGAAAAAAAACGTGTGTGGTCAGGAGAAACTCAGAACTCACGCATTTTTAACTCCAAATGAAAATAAAATCCGTACAATAATGAAACAATTTTACGTGACGTACATTTTTGCCTGAATCACTGCTACCGCAAGCCGCGTTAAGGAAATTCGTTCCAAAAACCTTATTAATTTCAATTCCAACCAATCAATTACTTACAATTTAATGAGTCCTTGAAAAACCTTTTCAAAAAGAAAATGCTTAAGTAAAGATAAACATATTAATTGACAACGTTTCGAGCCCTTTCAGTAGTCCTTATAACTGCCCGGCCGTTGAACAGGCTTGTCCTCGTTTCCTCTTCGTTACAGGACGTTGACTTTCTATTACTAAAAATAACAATACTTTTATCTTATTTGGAACACTTTTTATTTGATTTTGAAGGCGTCGTTAATGTCGAGACGCTGTAGAATTAAGATGTCAGTTGAATTTTTGATGTGGTGACAATTATGTTTTTTTGTAAATGAGATATTTTTATTTTTCTTCGACGGGCCTGGTCAATGATACGACATTTAGGGGAGGCCTATATTCAGCAGTGGACGTCTGTCGGCTGAAATTAAGTTGTAACGAGATTTTTCGTTTTGTGTCAAAATATCACCACTTATATTTATGACACAAAAAAATTATTTAGATACTAAAATAGATAAAGCATTATTTTTCCTGCCAGATATATGACTGATAATATTATTAGGTATATTACGGCGACTAAGAACTCACTTCATCCAATAGCCGTACTACGAAGTGCCTATGCCATAATTATTTTGATATAAATAAAAATAATGCGATTCTTCTTTTATGATATCGTCTCTTTTTACACCGGAATCAAGATGGATATAACGATGTCATAGTAGGGCCCCAGTTTCTAACTGCGACAATAGCTGCTATGATGCTTGCAAGTAGTGATAGGCTGATACAATACCACCGGAATATGCGAAGATTTTTTCATTCAATATTTTAATGCTATCTCAGACCCATGCGGTACAGATCTGTCTCGCATGGGTCTGAGATAGTGGATCTGTATTATATTATCTAGTTTAACCTGGTTTTATCTGATCAGATATAACCAGGCTACGCTAAACATAATACAAACGCAAACACTGAAAGGGCTTACCTAAACTAATCCTCAAACAGCGCTAACATGTAAACAAACCAAACGAATGTTTTAAACCATTAGGCAAAATTATTGATTATTTATTTTCAAAGCTTGCATTGACTTCGACACTAGTGGCGTCTTAACTCAACCCTTTATATACCGATACATTTTTGTACCTCTATAATCTTAGAGCAGTGCTGGCCCAGATGTATCGGCCGCGACTTACAAGTTTGGAGGTGGTGGGTTTAAGCCCAGGCAGGCACTTTACTTTGTGTAAATTATTTCTTTACCACTGCTCTCAAAACGGTGAAGGAAAACATCGTGAGGATACTGGCATGTCCTTGAACCAAAAATTCGAAGACATGTGACATCCACCAACACACACTGGGCCCGCGTTGTGGATTACGGCCCATTCCCTCAGGCAGAGAGAAGGCCTGTGTCTCAGCAGTGGGAATATTAATAGGCTGATGATGTGATATGATGTGATGTGATACATCTTCATCTTAACGCATCTTTCCTTTTTGTATTCAAGTGTAAATCTGCATTTTCAAACATTTAAAATCCGTGATTACTTTTATATTCATTTAAATTGTTTTATGACGGTAGTTTGTTGTTGAGCAGGCACTTTTAATTAAAGCTTTTCCAGTTATTTGTTAAACGATGAAAATTATTTTGCGTATTATTTCTTTCTTTTCATCTTTGCAAATGAGTTCCTGTTGAAAAATATAAAAAATCAGTCGTCGAGTCTTATTGCAATTATTTTTTAATGGTTTGGATATTCTTGAATTAATATTCTTTAAGTTGTCTGATTCAGAGCTTCAGTCAAAAGTTATTTCACTAAACAAACTTCAATGAAATTGAGATTGAGGAACATAATAAGAGAGAGATAAAAATCAAAATTATTGATTGATGCCCGAAAAGTTAAAAAATCCATTTGCAGTATTCGGGTTATTCTTTCAGTTTAAAATTTATTTCTTACACATTATTCTGTAACTAAAGAATTATAAGACCTAATTTATTACAATTTCAACAAAGCCAAAACAAAGTTGTGAATCTTCCGATCGTGAGGCCACACGTCGAACTTAGTTTAGCTTTGTGGGTTCAACTCATGGGGTATTGCCGAAGTTTTAATAACATCGAGGCAACAGATTTCATCTCTGAACTTCGTGCTGGTGACGTTAGAATTGCACGCTAAACTATTAGTTACGAACACTTGAAGGCAATTAATAAATCAGAATTCAAGTACTATTTATTACTGAGATATATTTTCGTGAATATACTTTTTAACAGTTTATTTTGAACTTTTGTGATTCATGAGATTGAGGTCCATATTTCAAGTCAGTTTAAAGGAGTTCCAATTGAGTCATCATGACAACAGAACGGAAAACCCTCGATTTATGTTAATAATTACCAAGTTTTAACTGTCAATTTGATGATTCGATGAGAAATCAAGTTGGAGGACATGACTTGATATATAGAGGTGAAAGAAGAAGAATGATAAAGTATTTATTGTAACAGAAACTGAAATAGGCATCCACATCGATTTTTTACTAATACTGATACAATTACTACTATCACTAAGCCTATGTTAATTACATAAAGGGCCTTTGCCCTACAAAGGAATAGACGTTCATTCATTAAAAGGCTGATAACCATCTTTCCATTGACAATTTAATTGTATTGATACAAAACGAAACCTTGTAGACAATATCTGCGCTATATAAGTTGAAGCAACATGTTTTATGTACTTTCGAACATGTTTTAGGTAACATTCAAAAGTAACATATGCAACATGTTTCTAGCAATACAAAAACATGTTACTACATCAATGTTGCAAAACTTTGTATAAAACAAAGTTTATGATGTAGCTAAATATAATAAATAAATCAGACGCTTATGTCCGCTGCTGAAGAAAGCAATCATAAATTATGTGTTATCATTATTCTGAGCGTTATTTATGTTCATTATTGAAGGAATTATCGGATCAATTTGGACGACGTCCCGTGGAGTCATAACTGTATCTGTATAAGCGAGTATCGTCATATAAGATCGTTAACGTTATAGCTTTCTCATGACCATTACCCTTCTAATGAATGGTCTATAGGAAATCGGGATAGTGATTATGTTCGTTGGACGGATTGTTATGTTGATTATAACTACAAGTTTACTCGTAGATGGTAATTGTCAGCAGTTTATTGGCAGTATTTTTATGCAGTTCCGTATACCTTACTTCACGTTTACCATGATCACTTGAGTTTTAAAATGTTTAGATATAATTTTTCTTTTTCTGAAAAAATATGTACATTTTTTATTCCGTGGTATTTGAGTTTCGTTCATATGGTCGTTGAGCTACACGTTCTGAGAGCACACATAGAAAAACTTGTTCTTTGGAATCCTGAAAAATTATAGTTTGATGCCCTTCAAAAATGAGAGTCATTCCCGTACTAGAGGCTTTTTAGATGGCATGATCCTCTTGATCATAAATCAATCTGTTATTTTTAATCGAACTGCCAAAAAACCATTCTTCTGAGTTTCTAATTGATGTTCAGCCCTTTTTCCTACCAGTGACTATTGAAACTCAAATAAATCTATATTGTAATACAATCAAGAGCAACAAATGTTCTCAAACAGACAGTTCACTACTAAAACCCTGTTATTACCTATTCTCTCCTCAAAGGGGGAGATATAATAATACACTTAGCTACTGTCCTGTCTTACTGCTTTTATTACCTCATCCATTAATTACAGAGCCATGGATTCTTATTTATATTTGTTTACTTATTTTCAAGCATTCCTTTCCAGAACCGTAACTGCCAAGTATAAGTGGTTCTATCTTTATGTGAACTTGAATATCGGTTAATTAGTACTTGGATTTCCATAAAGAGTTGATGTAGTGTTTGGTAACGAAAGATTCGATGGAATATAATATGAGAAGATTCCATTACATTTTTTGTAAAATAAGATCACTAAGTCCACATGCTCAACCAACTCAAACTTGAAATGGACAGTTGTGATTAGTTGGCTTGTTTTTTAGGGTTCCGTACCCAAAGGGTAAAAACGGAACCCTATTACTGAGACTCCGCGGTCCGTCTGTCTGTCTGTCTGTCACCAGGCTGTATCTCATGAACCGTGATAGCTAGACAGTTGAAAAATAAATATTTGAGTGGGGCTCCCATACAACAAACGTGATTTTTTCGCCGTTTTTTTACGATAATGGTACGGAACCCTTCGTGCGCGAGTCCGACTCGCACTTGCCCGGTTTTTTTACATTAACGTGCTCAAGTCCAATATACTAGTCGCTCCAAACGTTACTAAACTCTTTAAAACACAAAATCTGTATAATTGACTAGTGCTGCAGTGTACTTGCTAACTTGGACTTTCATTGTCAACTGGGCTCTTGCTCTATTGAGTACACATATTATGTCAATCAAAATAATCATAACAATTATGGAAAACTCTCGAGTTGTGTTTGGTTGGCAGTTGATTGGTAGGTGTGGCCAATTTTGTGTTTGAGTCAAGTCTGAGCATCTGGAATATGGACCCTTATGTGATATGGGGAAATATAAATATCATAAAGGCTTGAGAATCTAGACAAAGAGTAATTCTATCATCAATGGCAATTGTTAAATGCCAAATTGTAAGGGACTGATCACGTGTGTAACATTTCGATAGCGCTTGTCAAACTCATAATTTTTGACATTTAACCTATCGCTATTGCGAAGCCTTCTTCAATAGAATGTCCCTTGTTTAGAGTCTCTGGGCCCAATTTCAATATCCGATTGCCTGCATGTCCGTCGTGGTGCCTGCTCACCTGCCTACCTCGGACATTCCACGACTTCCTGCCCGACCTGCTGCCTGGTTAACTGCCCACGTCACGTGAAGCCGGCCCATAGTTTTAATATCTACATCCTTTTTACTTTTAATTTATAAATTCTATTAACGTGGTTTACGTATAGCTCTGAGCTATAAGTAACGTACGTTTCACGTGCCCAACTTACAAACTGTATTTTAACCCCGTTTTTACCCCATTTGGGGTGGAATTTCCAAAAATTATTAAATGTATTAATTCTTTTTATCAAAGTAGAGCGTAAATCTAAAGTTTTACGTGTCCAACTTACAAACTGTAAATGTTTCATATAAACTTTCAACCCCAATTTTATTACCATAGGGGCAGAATTTCTAAAACCTTATAAACATATGATTTTTTTTTTATCAACCAAGAGCGTAAACCAACAACTTCAGATGGTTTATCTTCCAAACCAAAGAAATTTCATATAAACTTTTAACACATATTTTATCCCCTTAGGGGTAGAATTTACAAAAACTATTAAATACATGAATTCTTTTTATCAATCAAGAGCTTTTTAAATCTAAAATTTTACGTATCCAACTTACAAACTGTAGCAATTTCATACAAACTTTCAACCCCTGTTTTTACCCTCTTTGGGGTGGAATTTCCAAAAATCCTTTCTTATTGATTGATCACTTTCGTCACTTGAGAAATCTTTCTGCCAAATTTCATGCTTTTAGGCTTAGCGGTTTTGACTGTGCGTTGATCGATCAGTCATTCAGTCAGTCAATCAGTTTCTTCGTTTATATATAGATAATATATATACAGATTATGGAATATTTTTACCTATTGAAGTTCATAATTTTGACCGATGGGGAAACCCATCGCAACAAAATGCCACAATATCTCGTGAGGCACTATAAGCCTCACTTTTATTTCAAAGGTGAACGGCAGATTTCGTACCGCATACTTTTTTATTGTTCGGTTATGGAATTTGTACCACTTATTAAGGCAACTAAGCCATTTATTTTTACGTAAGTTAACTATTTTTAGAACTTCGGATTAATTAATAATATCAGTAAAAAGATTATTAATTTTATTCAATATAAACTATCAAAATCAAATATACTTATTGTAATATAAAAACTTAAACGAATAATTAATATTTAAGATTAATATTTAATTTGTCATGAAAATAAAAAGTTTTACGTATTAGTACATTAAACAAAATAAAAACAAATAGAAAGGGAATTGATAACTAAAATGTTAATATATAAGGAAAATATTTTTATTTGTAATAATATTGAGCGCTATTCCTCTCTCCTAGACACTGACTGTATCTAGAATGTTGCTGTGCCCGACAGGGTCCATAATTGTTTCTGTAACTTATATTTACCACCTGTGTGTACATTATGGATGCAATAAATATAATTTGAATTTTGAAGATTTTAATAAATAAACGTACATTAAACGCAGTTAAGTTTTAGAAGTTGCCTTGTGTAAAATAACACAAACACAAATATTGAAATGATAATTAATTATTTAGAAATACAAATAACACAAAATATAATCCAACTCATCATTACCAAACTGTTGCAATCCGCTGCTGGACATAGGTATCGTATAATGCCCTGAGTAGGTACAATGTACAATCCTCATCCCAATCTACCTACTTAATGGTAAGTAAAACACTACAAAGATAGCAAAAAACAATTTACAAAATTTACTTTACACATTATGTAACATTTACGTATATGTAACAATATTTTTTGTTTTCTTAAAAAAAACGTTGCCCCACACTAGGAATTTCTTCCTGTATCATGGGTGCGTTTACAAACATATAAACTCACATACACAACACCCAGAGCCGGAACAACTATCAAAGGTCATACAAATATTTGTTCCGTGCGGGAATCGAACCCGCAACACGCAGCGCTGCAGTCAATCGCTCAACCACTGCGCCAACCGTGCGCCCGAACCGAACTAGAACCGTGCATCTTGAAGACCTAAATGCAATTATTTAATTAATTACTTTTTATAAGATCTGTTGTCTTACTTTCACTGTTTGATTTCTAGGTAATAAGACCCTTCTAAAATCAGTGTATGTCTTATAAAGAACATTGTTAAAAGTAATGCTATTGTTTCTAAAAAGTTCTTGTTGTATATGGATTTCGAAACTTACCTTTTCTTCATTTTCTTTATTTCTGTCCGCCATTGTACCTTTGTTCGTAAAGTTTTGAATAAATAAAAACCTAACTATTTGTAAACTATGGTTTTTACAAGGCAGACGAGTGGAAACACGAGGAGGGGTGCCCTAGACATACATAATAGACCTCATTGGTGATGTTTTTCAGAAAGGCCAAGTGCGTAGTACTCATAACCAGCGTGCGTGTATGACTAGGTGTATTTACGTAAGGAAAGCAAAAGAAGTATGTAAGGATCGTAGCAGGTGGCCTTCTGTAGTTTCTGCCTACACCCACGGAAAAAAAGGCGTGAGTTTATGTAAGTAGGTATGTATGTATTTGCAAATATGATTCACATTACTAGGTAATTCGAAAAGTATTCGTAACCATTCACTTAAAGATTAAATTAAAGTTAGTTTAACTGACTTGAAAACATCAAATGATTTTCCAATAAAGTACTTAACGTTAAAAACTAAAAACTGTTTTCTTGGAAAGCATAATCGAAGTCCGAAGGATACGAAAAATATCAGCTTCTTTGATAAATCAGACCTTGAATGGCTTGAGGATAAAATACTAAGAAATACACCTAACGTATTTACAACAGTAACGTAGCAATATGTCTGAGTCCATGTAATCAATCAATCCTTGAAAGAAACGAAATAATTGTCTTGATCCCAAAAAAATCGTGAATATTCTGTCGGTGCATAAGAGATTGGAACTCAGTTTTTATTTCATTCGGTTTTTCCTAAAAAAAAACAATCGGAATCTAACTTGTAGGAAGAATTTAAGCAATTACTCTAAGAGAAAAAAACAACATTTTTATATTGTGCTCTGAGAATAATAAGGAAAACCTCGCAGGAAGTATACACCACAAACAAAATAATAAATCTGTTGTGGCTGTTTTAAGTGAAACATATTAACTTGAGAGTTCAATATACAAACATTTCGAATCAATCTTGAAACAGTAAAATAACATTATTTTATTTCAATAACTTCAAAACACTCCTCTGCAGATTGATATGTTCGGGCCACGTTTTTCCATTTTGACTCTGCTGGAACTGCCATCATATATGTTTTTTAAGACATTGATGTATTTTTCATGAATGTGGCATTTTTCCAGGGCTTTCCAGATGGAGTTGTGTGAAATCGTGTCAAACGCTTTAGCGTAGTCTATGTAAGCTATGTAAAGTGGTCTATTGAACTCTTTATATTTCTCAATGACTTGTTGTATAACATGTATGTGATCCGTTGTTGAAAAGCTAGAGCGGAAACCTGCTTGTTCAATCGGCTGGTGTTCGTCGATTTTTGAACTCAATCTGCGTTGTATAATTGACGTAAAGAGTTTGTACACGCTCGAAAGAAGACTAATAGGTCTATAGTTGCCTATATCTTTTGGGTCTCCTTTTTTGTAGAGTAGGATTATATCGGATCTCTTCCACTGTTCTGGCACTTGACCTGTGTCCAAAACTTTGTTGAATAAGTAGGTAATTGGGCCAGCTAGCAGAGCAGAACCGGTCTTTAGAGCCTCGTTTTGTATACCGTCGGGTCCGGGACTTTTGTCGTTTTTAATCTTCTGAATGTATTTGGTAACTTCCATGACGTTTACAGGAGTTATATCGTGGTTGGCGGAGACTATTTCGCGGCTTTCGTGAGTTTTTGTAGAATAAGAAGAAATTGAGTTCGAAGAGGAGTTGTTTTTATTTTCATAAAGTAGTCTATAAAATTCTGTAGCACATTCTATGATATCCCTTCTGGATTTGGCCTCTTGAGTTTTTGTTTTTAGGTTTTGGATCCAATTTTTGTGTGTTGTTAGTTGTTTGTATGCTCTCTTGGTACTCCTATATGTTTGTAAGTGTCTTTCTATTACTTTATTTCTATATTCTTGGTAGTCCTTTTTAATGGCTTTGCTTGTTGTTTTGTATAATGTGCTTAGTTCCTTTTTCATTTCCTTGGTTTTATGCTTAATTTTTATGAGTTCTGTTCTTCTTGTCAGCATATCCCGTGTGTGTATTGTAGTGTGTAACATTAAGTACCTAGACTAAGTTGTTACACATGTTCAGTTTAAGTAAGCAGTCTCTAAATATACGTCGAACAGAACAGACGCCTTTTAATTCAATATAAACCTCGTCCCTCTACATGGCGACCCTGCCAGAGGCACGGTGTTGGATTACGTCGCGACGAAACAATGTGACGGTGTCAGCGTTTTTAACCGTGTGACCGCGTCGCGTCGGCCACCGGCCACCGTGCATTGCATTGCATTATAAGAAAAATACACAACAGTTCAGTTAAAAATACTCGGCTTGTTCAGACATTTTAAATTAAAAATAATGGGAAAAGAGTGCAGTAAGTGTTTATGTGAAAACAAGGAAACCATCATTACACAACACGGCAGTGAAAATAATGGAGGTGCTGATGTCTCTTCACACTTTAGAACGAGCAATATCCTACTGGGGGTGATGGTTGCTGTTTGTGCTGGAGCTGTCTTGTACGTGCTATACGCCCAATACAGAAGATGCCACAGTGAGTGGGTACGTACAGGGATACAAAACGGCATGCAGGCGGATTTTATCAAGCGAATGCAAGAACGAATGTCGGTCCGAGGACGAGGCCGCCCAGCTGAGGAGGAAGTTTAGAAAGATTATTCAACGGAGTGAAAGAGTGCCAATGCCAATGCGAGTGAATAAGCAAAAGTGCAAAAGTGAAAAATGAATAAATAATAAAGTTCATTTAGTGTGAAAAGTGTAACAAAAAACTAAGATAACCCTAAAATAACTGCGTTGTGTCTACGAAAATGTGAACATTTTAAGAACTTTAAGTGATTAATTTTAAATGATTTTAGTAATAAGATTGTGATTTATGGAAATACAGTTTAATAATATATACTCAAAGTTAGATTATATCAGAGTAAGCCTAAGGAAATTAGGTCCAGAGAAAAGATTGCGAGAATTAGGTCTAAGCAAAATAAGAAAAGCAAAAGAAATATATAACTCTTATAAAATATGTGTTAAGGAATTAGAACTAAAACACTTAACTACTGAATATTCAGGGTTATTGATTGATAATCTGTGTAAATCTATAGAAGAAACTTATATAAAAATATTAAGTTACAGTGAGTCTAAATCATCAGACAACATGGCAAGTTTCGATTTAAAAACGGCAAATTCACTTATTCCTGTGATGGATGGTAACGAGGAGACCACGGAAAAAATTATACAAGGTATGGAAATGTATGATTCTTGTTTAACTTCAGCGGTAGATAAGAAACTACTAATTACTTTTGTGCTTAAAACTCGACTAACAAAACTAGCGAAATTAAAATTAAAAACAGATTATTCTAGTATGAATAATTTAATAACAGATATAAAATCATTTCTTTTAACAAAAAAGTCAGCAAATTCTATACTCATGCAAATGAATAAATTATCACAGAATGACTTGAGTATAGCAGAGTTTGGTAATAAGTTAGAAGAGCTTTTTATTAATTTAACTATTTCTCAATCTAACGATAACGAAGCAACGAGTGACGTTTTACAACCGATAAATGAAAAATATGCAATAAAACGGTTTTCAGATGGCCTTCGCAATAGAAGACTCAGTACAATCATCGCGGCTCGCGATTACCAACAGCTGAAGGACGCCATTCGTGCAGCACAGGATGAGGAGCCAGACCAGTCGGCCCAGCAAGCGGTAATGCATTTAAGAGGTAAGCCAAGGGGCAGAGGAAGATGGCAAAATAATCGTGCCCGTGGGTTCTACAATCGAAGTAACTACAATCAAGGTAATAATAATTATTCCTATCGTGGACGTGCCAATACTTCAAACTACAGAGGACGAAGTAATAATTACTACAATCGAGGACGAGGAAATAATACCCCAAGATTTCAATCACAGGCAAGTTACGAACGTGGACGAGATTTTAGAGGTCAAAATCGACAATTTTATGGTCGAGACAACCAACAACAAGCTGCATATGTTGCTGACCAACGAGCAAACCAACAGCAGCAAGAAATTGCGACAGAAAACCGTGATTCGGGTAACCAAAATACGTTTTTTCGAGCATAAAATTTTAACATGCCAGGGACTAGACTGCGTTAAATTTAAAATAGGTAATAAGTTATGTTCATTTTTGGTAGATACAGGGGCAACATTATCAGTCATAGCTAAAAATAAAATACCACATTATATAACATTACAAAGTAATGATACAATAATCAAAGGCATTGGTGGTAATATTAGTTCCACTGAAATCGCTAACTTGACATTGCAATTGTTCAGCTCACAAACACAGTCATATTCAACTTACCGAGAATCGGCGATGTTTACATTTAAGTTCCATGTATTAAATAACATGCCATGTCAGGCGGATGGAATTATTGGTCTAGACTTTCTTAGAATGTATAATGCAAACATTGATTTATTAAACAATGTTTTAAAATTACAAAGTAATGACAAAGAGTTTTTAATACAAATGTATCAGAATAGTAGATCTTATAGAAATCTGTATTTACCTCGTAGAAGTGAATCAATTCACTTTGTAACAGTTCAGTCAAATTCACAAAATGATTACGTAGTTATTCCAAAACAATTATCGGAAAACATATTTTTGGCAGGAAGTATAGTACAACCAAGTAATGGGAAGATTCCTATTAAAATTTTAAACACATCTGAAGAAGATATTAGTTTACCATATTTTAAACCCGAATTAGAAAAATTGACAGATTACATTATTTGTCAATATAGCAGCACAGAAATGGATGCAAAGCGCGCAAAAAGACTTTTATCTACTTTAAATCTGAATTATTTACATCCAGACGAACAAAAAACAATTGAACAGATTTGTGCCAAGTACGCAGACGTTTTCCAATTAGAAGGTGATAAGCTGAGTACTACTAGTATAATGAACCAATCAATTAACTTAAAGCTAGGTGCTACGCCCATCTATACGAAACCATACAGACTACCACAGTCTACGAAATCGGAAATTGATAAACAAATTAAGCAGATGTTGGATGATGAAATAATAGAACCAACTAATAGTGAATGGAACAGTCCTATACTACTCGTTCCAAAGAAAAGCGACAATAATAATAAGAAATGGAGATTAGTTGTCGATTATAGAAAAATAAATGAGAAAATACAAGATGATAAGTTCCCACTTCCAAACATTACAGAAATACTAGACTCTCTTTCCGGTTGCACTTATTTCAGCCATTTAGATTTATCACAAAGTTATTATCAAGTTGACCTTGAATTAAATAGCAGGAACGTAACAGCTTTCACAACAAGCTCTGGGCAGTATCAGATGACGCGCTTACCGATGGGATTGAAAATAAGCCCAGGTGCATTCTCGCGTATCATGTCAATTGCTATGTCGGGACTAAATTTTGAAAAATGCATAACATATATGGATGATTTAATAATCATTGGTAGAAACCTAGAAATACATAATCAAAATTTGATAAAAGTACTCGAAAGATTAAGGAAAGTCAATCTAAAAATAAATCCAAACAAATGTAATTTTTGTAAAAAGGAACTATTATACCTAGGTCATATTGTAACTGCTAAAGGTGTTTTGCCAGATCCAGAGAAGGTAAAGGCAATACAAAATTATACAAAACCACAAAATTCAGACGATGTACGACGATTCGTTGCTATGTGTAATTATTATCGTAAGTTTATCCCACATTTTGCAGATATTACTATTCCATTAAATAAACTTTGTAGGAAAAACATTAAATTTGAATGGACAGAAAATTGTGAAACTTCTTTTGATATCTTGAAAGGAGCACTTACGACTCCACCTATTTTACAGTACCCAGATTTTTCAACAGAAAACGAATTTATACTTCAAACAGATGCATCAGGTATATCTATAGGATCAGTTTTATGCAATAAAGACTTAAGACCAATCGCATATGCGAGCAGACCATTAAACAAAGCAGAACTAAACTATCCAACAATCCAAAAAGAGTTATTATCAGTAGTATGGAGCGTGAAGTATTTTAGACCATATTTATTTGGAAGAAAATTTACAATCATGACAGACCACAAGCCATTGATATATTTATTTAGTATAAAAGACCCCTCAAGTAGATTAGTGAAGTTCAGGTTACAGCTAGAAGAATATGACTATAAGATTGTTTATATAAAAGGAAAAGATAACGTAATAGCAGACGCACTGAGTAGAATAACTTTAACTTCGGACGATTTGAAGCGAATTAATGAAAATATATTAGTGACAACACGAGCACAGAGTAAGAAAATACAAGAGGAAAGTAGATTAAAAGAATTAAAAGAGGAAGGAAGTTCACTGGATTTTTCTAGTAAACCCATCGATTTGAGGCCTGATCAACCAAAAATCGTGGAGCTATTAAAAAAGCCAATTGACTCAGTGGAAATAAAATTTATAGAAGGTAAAGAGTTAGATAGACTTCGAGAGAAAAAACTAATAAGTAAAGAAGAGAAATGTTTAGCTTACATAGAAAAGCAATTAATTATTTACATTAATCTTAATTATATGTCACAATTCACGCGAGACGTATTTGTGAATATATTAAGTGAGTTTTGTAAGAAAATAAATGTAAAAGAAGTTTGTATAATTAAAGAAAAGAATAACGATATGTTTATTAAAGAATTATGTGAAGAAATAGATAGAAGAAATGAGTGGTCCGGACCACCTCGTATTCATATTTTACGAAATGTAAGGAGAATTCTCGATAGAGACGAAATAACAGTCATACTAAATGATTATCATTTATTGCCTTCGAGCGGACACGCCGGCGTTCGACGAATGGTGAACAACATTAAAAGTAAGTACTACTGGCCAGGACTAGAAAGTGACGTCAGAAATTACGTAAGTAAGTGTACTAAGTGTCAGGTGATGAAACACTCACCCAGTTACAAGGAGCCTATGGTGATAACAACCACGGCGAATTCAGCATTTGAAAAGATCTTTCTAGATCTTGTGGGACCTCTAGACAGAGATGATGAAGGTAACCAATACATATTAACCCTTCAGTGCGAGCTTTCAAAATATGTGGAAGCTTACCCAATACCAACAAAGGAATCAGCTATCGTAGCGAGGTCTTTAGTAAGTAATTTTATTTTAAGGTATGGCGTACCGAGAGTAATCGCAACTGATCGTGGTACGGAGTTCATGTCTTCTACCATGACGGAAGTTTGTAAGTTATTAGAAATAGATAAAATAAACTCCACTGCTTACCACCACCAAAGCATAGGTGCATTAGAAAATACACATAAAAATTTACGTAACTTTTTACGTATCCAATGTGACGAAAATTCAGACACTTGGAGCCATTGGCTTCCCTTTTGGTGTTTTTGTTTTAATACTACAATACACACTTCAACTAACTACACACCGTATGAACTCGTATTCGGTAAGCCATGTAATATTCCAACTAGGTTAAGAGATGATTTAGAGCCATTGTATAATGCAGAAAATTATGCGTTAGAATTAAAATATAGACTACAGTTAGCACATAAGGATGCTAGAAAAAGGTTAATAGATAGTAAGGTGAAAAGAAAGGAAATTTATGATAGAAATAAAAACCCTATTAGTTATAAGAAAGATGATTTAATTTTAGTAAGGAATGAAGATACTAATAAAATGGACAGATTGTATAATGGACCGTATGTCGTAATTGAAGAAGTAGGACCTAATGTTAAGATAATTAAAAATAGTAATGTAGAAACGGTACATAAAAACCGTACAAAACCATTTAAGAAATAAGGAAAAAAAAAAAAAAAAATGTATTTGATTATTTTTTATTTTTTCTCTTTTAAGGAGGGTGATGTAGTGTGTAACATTAAGTACCTAGACTAAGTTGTTACACATGTTCAGTTTAAGTAAGCAGTCTCTAAATATACGTCGAACAGAACAGACGCCTTTTAATTCAATATAAACCTCGTCCCTCTACAGTATACTGAGGATCTTACTAACGGTATCTACTTTAACTGCGTTTCTCTTTTGTGTCATACTCTTGTTGATTATGTTCTCTAAAGCATCGTAGAGCGTTTGAACGTCACCATTATCGTCTTTCGTATTTAATGCTTGTAAGCTTGTAAGCAGAGGAGTGAGACAGGGCGATCCATTGTCGCCTAAACTTTGTATAGCGGTACTACAGCTAATCTTCGAACCTCTAAACTGGCAGTCAGATGGAATCAGAGTAAATGGGAGGCAACTTACACACCTGAGGTTCGCAGATGACATTGTCCTCTTTGCTGAAACTAGCAAGAAACTTCAAAAAATGATATTCTCACTAAGTGAAGAAAGTGAAAAAGTAGGTCTCAAAATGAACTTAGACAAAACGAAAATAATGACGAACAGCAACACCAATACAGTAATCCTGCATGGTAAACCTTTAGAGTACGTAAACAACTACATATACCTAGGAAAACAAATAACATTTGGAGAGAGCAATGAAGAAGAGGTTGAACGCCGTGTAAACATGAGTTGGAAGAAATTCTGGTCCCTAAAAGAAATCCTAAAAGGCGCTTTCCCCCTCCATCTCAAAACGACTGTAATGAACACCTGCATCTTACCGACCCTCACATACGGCTGTCAAACCTGGACATACAACACCAAAATAAAAACTAAATTATCGGTTTGTCAGAAAGCAATGGAAAGAAGTATATTGAAAATAAGGAGAATACACAAAATAAGAAGCGACTACATAAGAGGAAAGACAAAACTCATAGATGCTATTCATTACGCCTTAACACTAAAGTGGCGATGGGCAGGGCACCTAGCCAGATACAGAGACAAAAGATGGACACTAGAAACCACAAGATGGGAAGGACCAATTGGTAAAAGAAGCAGAGGACGTCCAAAGAACAGATGGATTAATGAAATAATAGCCATAGCAGGCAAAGAATGGCAAACAAAAGCATGGCATAGAAAGACTTGGAGTAAACTGGAGGAGACCTTTACCCAGACTGGGGTTCCAGCACCAGACAACATAGGAATTATATAATTTTAAAATAAAATACGATAAATAGATTTTAAGTAAAAATATTATGTTAATGTTAATTTTTTAAGGTGTTGGAAATAAATGGGTTTTATTATTATGTCCTTTATTTAATTTAATTTCTTATTTTAAATATTTTTAAAAAACACATACAAAAAAGAAAAACATTTAAAAATATAAAAAATAGAGGCCCACCGGTATCGGGAACAGGGTCCAAGCTACCGGCGGTCAGGGCTCCAGAGAGAGGAACCTCCTAACAATACGAGCCGTGTCCAGCAATACTGCTTTCTGGATCAGGCCCTTGACCCAGCTGCCTAACGAGAGCCTCCTAAGATGTTGGTCGAGGCTCATGGCTATTAAGCCATTGGCCGACACGACTATCGGTACAATGATCGCTGTGTCCACATCCCACATGTCGACAACCTCGCGAGCCAAGTCAAGATACTTGATTTGCTTATCTTTCTCGGCTTTCACGAGGTTCCCGTCATGCGGGACGGTAATGTCAACAATCATTGCACGCCTCTCGATTCGGTCCACCACCACTATATCAGGCTTATTAGCGATAATCGTCCTGTCAGTGATGATGGACCGATCCCAGTACAATGTGATATTGCCATTCTCGAGAACTGGGTCGGGCATATACCTGTAGTATGGCACCTCCGATGCCACAAGAGTGTATTTCAGAGCAAGTTGCTGATGGATAATCCTGGCTACAAGGTTGTGCCTATGCAAGTACTCTTCGTTAGCTAGACGAGAACAACCAGAGATAATGTGGCGGATCGATTCACCCGGACGGTGACATGCCCGACAGATGTCAACCGTGCCATCCTTCACAATAAATCGCCGGTAGTTATTCGTCATGATAACTTCGTCCATAATTGCACAGACAAAACCTTCGGTTTCCCCAAAGAGGTCACCGAAACGCAGCCAGGCTACGGACGCTGACTGATCTACATCGGACCCATGTAGGGCCCGGAAAAAGCGTCCGTGAAGCTCCTTACTCTGCCATACCTCCCTGCGGTCGTTAGTGTCAAGCACTACAGGCTTGCGCCAGTTCTCATTCGCCAAGGAGAGCGGGGTGAGTCCCTTGTCCACTGCTACTACATCTCGATGCATTCCCACGTCGGCGTGTAGAAAATATTCCCTGAGATTGCATATCTCGCGGTTGTGGAGGTTTTTGGCATTTAAAAAGCCTCGGCCTCCACACTTCCGCGGGATATACAATCTCATGACCGACGATCGTGGGTGATGCATTCGATATGCAGTCAGCAGTGTACGGACCCGCCTATCCAGGGCGTCGAGTTCCGTTTGAGTCCATTTGAGTATGCCGAAAGAGTACATCAATACCGGCATGACCCAACCGTTGAAGGCGCGCACCTTGTTTCCACCCGAAAGAAGGCTATTAAAAACCTTTTTCAGGCGGCCAAAGAAGCGTTCCCTCAACGATTGCTTCATGTCAGTAGTGCTGATACCTAACGCTTCCGACATACCCAAATACTTATAGGTTTCGTTTGGAGAGAGGGATCTCAGGCTTATGGAATCCGCAAGTTGAATTCCCACGGATTCCAAAATCTCCCCTCGCTTTACATGCATGACCGCACATTTGTCCACACCAAACTCCATCCTGATGGCGCTACTAAAAGTTTCAGTTACCTTCAGTAGCTCCATCAACTGGAGATTGCTGGGGGCAAAGAGCTTCAGGTCATCCATGTAAAGGAGGTGAGATATAACCTGACCACCTCTCTTCAACCGATAGCCTAGTCCTGAATTCTCCAGCAGCATGCTTAGAGGATTCAGGGCCAGGCAAAACCAAAGTGGGCTCAAACTATCGCCCTGAAATATACCTCGCTCGATCCTTACAGGTTCGCTATTCCTCTGGATATTTCGACATCCTGGATAGCGAAGGACTGTGCTCCACTGCCCCATACACGACATCAGGAAGGTGCGTACAGTTGTATCTATTTTATACAATTCTAGCACCCTGATGAGCCATGTATGAGGCACCGAGTCATTATTTTTTATTTTTTATTCATTATTATTATTATTATTATTAACTTCAAAACAACAAATTCCACAAATAGATATTACAAAAATTCCACGGTTGTTCTTGTCAACGGAAAAATCATTGTATCTCAAATTTCAGATATCTTTATAAACAGATATCTATATAGATAATAAACATACCTATTTTTCCTTTTGTACCTAGTCTTATTTTTGATTAAATGAACTGAAATATTTTTTGTTGTTTTTTTTTTAGAATTAGGTACTTATAAACATATAAGTGTTGTATATTTTTGTAATCAGCTCTTAAAACCCTTCATTTTGATACCCCTAATGACGGGTTAGGACGAAAAAAAAAATTGGCCTCCACAATATGGTGCCCAAAATCCACCATTTTTCTATCTTGCAATTTTAATGTAATCAGTTACACTCGCAGGGTTAAGACGAATCGATTGACGTAAGAATCATCAAAATCAGCCGACGTGTTTGGTCTCTAGAATGCCATATAGGAACAAACATACATACATACATGCTTACATACATAGACTGATAAACACATTACCCTCCGTCGGCAGTCGGGTAAAAAGGAAACAATTTCGTTCGTATAAAAATTAGTGAATGAAAGCAAAATTACTGAACGAGTAAATTATGAAAGATTCCCGTCGGCCCTCCAAGGATATTAATTGTAGAGAATTATTCATTAAGGATTCTGAGATAAAGTTCTTCTTCTTCTTCTTAGCCTTTTCCCACTTTAGGTTGGGTCGGCTCCCCTTATTTCACGGCGCCAAGACATTCTGTCGAGGCTTGTCGGGTCAGGCAATTTCTACTTCTTGAGGAGCTTCGTCATACTGGTCCACCATGTCAAAGGAGGTCGTCCTCGGCCTCTTTTGCCTACAGGTAGGCTCAAGCCGATCTCACGACGTGTCCTTCTGTCCTTCTCATGACATGTTCATACCATCTCAGTCTACTCTCCGTCACCTTGTCTTGTATTGGAGCCACCCTTAAACTACCTCGGATGTATTCGTTGCGGACCCTATCCATTCTCGTTACTCCTCCAGACCACCTCAGCATTTTCATTTCTGCGGTGTGTATTTTTTGGACGTGGCTGTTTTTCACGGCCCAGCCGCGTCTACATCTACGTCCCCGTCTTCGGAATTTACTGAACCGAGATATTTAAATTGGGGTACTGTTGATACTGGTGTGTTGTCAGGGTAAAAGACTCCCTTAGCTGTGTTCTCTTGGCTTCCACTGAAATGACAAGCGAGATGTTCAGTCTTCGTTCTGCTAACCCTGAGACCAGCATTTTCTAAGGCGTTCACCCAACGGCACAGAGCAACTTGCACATCTTCCACATTCCTGGAAACCAGAACGCCTATGGATGTTATAACCAGCCTGGATTTATTTGGTTATAAGATCCATCGCGAGGTTAAATAAAAGGGGGCTCACTGCAAGCAATTCCTGGCTCAGACCAGCCGCGCTCCTAACTTTCGTACGTACATCACGGTACATATCTTTTATACTACGTACATAGCATTCGGGCATCTGTTGTGCCCTAAGCGCTTTCCAAACTAACTTCCGTGGCACTCGGTCAAAAGCCTTTTCAAGGTCTATGAAAATTAGGTGCAGGTCTTCCCGTTTCATACGGTGTTTTTCAACCAAGATCCTGACCGCTTGTATAGCGTCTGTTGTAGACCTGGAGGCTGTGAAGCCAAATTGGTTTTGGCTAATGGAAATAAGTAATTGGATGCGGTAATTCAATACCCTTTCCCAGATTTCAGGGTATGGGACGTAAGCTTAATGCCTCTATAGTTTGCGCATTGTGTGACATCTTCTTTGTTTTTATAAAAAGGTACAAGAACGCGGAGTCTCCATGATTCCGGCATTTTCTTCGTTCGGAGGATGATATTAAAAAGTTTGGTGGGCCATTCTATGTCTATATGTCCTAAAATTTGCCATATTGCCGAAGGTACATCATCTGGCCCAACAGCTTTGCCATTTTTCATCCTTTTCACAGCATTGATCACCTCATCGTATCAAATTTCATGCACTGGGGAATCCACTGGGGCATCCACTGGGTCAAAATGTATCTGATATTGGCTTGGGAATTCTTTGTTCATGAGTTCGTTATAGAATTGGTACCACCTGTAGTTTATCTCATTATCTGTTGTGAGCAATTTGTGATCTTTGTCTTTAATGTATTTATTAAATTTTATGTCTTAAATCGATCTATGTCTAGTTTTGGCAATTTTGAATATTTCTGTTTCTGTTTCTACTCTTTCAATTTTGTCATATAAACTCTGTCTCGCCTTTGCTCTTGCCTGTGCAACCTTCCTCTTTGTAAGCAATTTTGAAACTTTGTATTTGATGTGATCCTCTTCTAATTTTGAGGTTTGCCAGATCTGAAATAGTAATTTCTTGTTTTTTATCTGTGCCTTCACATCCTCATCCCACCAAGTTGGGTCTTTGTTGTTGCTAATACCTCCTTTAGAAATGCCAAGTTTGATTTGTGATGTACTTTTACAGGTCTTCTCAAAATTTGACCACATATCGTCTGCATTGTCATAGTCTTTTGCAAGCTCCTGGTGTAGTTAGTCGTGCATATCTTCGAGGAATGAATCGCCCTTAGAGCTGGAAAGTTCTTTCCATTTTATTCGAGGAGGTTTATCTGTCCGAGTCTTTATAGGCTTAGGTAATTTAAATACACCCACCAGTATTCTATCTTCGGAGGTAAGTGATTCCCCTGGAATGACTTTGCAATCTTTAAAATTGGTCCTTGATCTTCTATCGTGAAATGATACACCTTATTTCAGTTGATTAATTGTCCTTTAATTAGACCCCAATGTTTAAGTTGTAGACAAAGAGCGATAGGTACTGATTTACACTTGTTCTCAACTTGACCTCTCGCTAACACCGTTAACCAAAAAATCCCAAAGCGGCCATTATGCGTTCGCCGCGGCACTTCCCCGCCATCCCGTTCTTTTTTTCGTTTACCCTCTAATATTTTTTAATAAAGTTGCAAATGGCGGTGAAGTGCCGTTCAGAATCACTACTTATTTATTTAATACATAATCAAATGACCGTTTTTAATATCAAAATCACAGGACTTAATCAAATTAACGTTTATTTTAATATTAAAATCACAACAATCGACTATAATGAAGTCTATTTAAGAACACTTCCCTCCACTTTTGTATGTTATGCGGTGTTCATTTTTCTTCTAGAACACGGTGTTAATTATTGATAATTCATGTCTTGGTTTCTATTTAATTAAACTCTAAATAATCTTATCTCTAATTAATTGAAGAAAGACTACCACTGTTGTTTTGTAACAAAAATGGCCAAAGTATAACTTACCCAGCTTAATCTTTCCCCAAACAATGGGCGTGTTTTCCAATAAAAGCCAAAAGCACGTAAAAATAATACTTGAGAAAAATTGCACGTTTTTATTAGAAAAAGCAACCTAACCTTACCCATATATCAATACAAACGCCAGCCATAGTGTAAACATTGATACCAAGGTCGTTATTACCATGAAATATCGCCATATTATTCATGCTACAATTCGATTCGCTATACATTTATACATTTGTATGTAACTGTTGCCGCTTATTGCAATCCGAACGAGCAATGTATGCTAACCGGATGATAAATGTCACCATATTTCTTCACGATCCAGGTAACGCTAAGGAAGTGCGGTTTTCTTTTGACATTATTTCGTTCGGAATTTCGGATGAGACGTGACTTGGAATAAGTCACGAATGTGTTGCGGATAAAATAATAAATGTGGTGGTTTTCAGGTAAATAGTTTCCAAGATTCCTAAGCTTCGATTTGTGTGAACTTTATCGTTGAGTTGTGGCAGTTTATTAGTTGGTATGGGATTAGGTCCGTTCTTTGTTGCATTTCCGTTTATTTGTGCGAAAAATTTTGGGTAGTCATGCTATCTTCTGATTAACTATAGGAATGCCAGTCCAATTTCAATTCAATTTTGAACCGGCTCGACACGGACTTTTGTAGTTATATATATGTGAAACGAGTAAGTATATATTTTTATCTTAGTGTGGCGTTGACCACGCCCCTTCACATCGTAGTTAAACTGTGTGATGTCTATTGTTTGCGTTGAAACATCACACACACACTTAATGTACAGGTGACTATGAACATTGAGGTGTGTCTGCAATTTTGACCCTCGACGACTGTACCTATAACGCCAGAATAGATTACCTGAATATCATGAAACTTGAACATAGCCGGTGAAATGAGGGTGTACCCTGTATATAATATGTTATGAAATGATATAAAAAATAAACAGACATGCAATTGCAGCAATCCCGAGAGATTTGCCGTCATTTATTGAAGAGTTTTATTGTATATCTCCGAAAACACACAAATCTTCACCAAATTAAAATGGGACCAATTTAGGAGCATATTATTTCAAACAAAAAAATAATTTTCAGAACCAGTCCACAATTGACGGAGATATCGGTGAACATAAACAAACATCTCGAACAAAGAACCTCCTCCTTTTTGGAAAGTCGGTTAAATACCACCTATTCATAGCTTTTTTTTTTTTTTTTTTGGGTGGGCAATCATCCAATGACTTCTCCCGCTCTGGGTGAAGCGGGAGGGCGTGTCAGACTTTTACTGACTAAAACCCACCCGTGTTCCTTCAGTTGCTTGCGCCAGGGCCACGGTAACTCTCTTTCAAATTTATCCGCGACCCAGACAGGCATCGGTCCTATCAGGCCCCGTCACTTTTGCTGACATCTCTTTGAGGCGCGCGTGGAACACTACGCGCCGTAAACTCGGGCTTGGTCCTTATCGGACGGTAAGCTACCCATAACTTGCCATCCGCAAGCCCGTGCCTACGGTGGCCGGGAATCGGCTTGCGACTCCCTACGCCCAGGGCGTCTCCTGCGGTGGCTAGGGGCGTGAGGGCGTCTCCTTTGCGTCTCCCTCACGCGTTCCGCCTCCTCCTTTGCGAGCATTACTGCTTCGCAGAAGGAGGAGACAGCTTCCCATGCGCTCTCGCTCCGTACCATGGCCTGGACCAGGGCCGGACGCGAGAGGTCGCCACCACCGATCGCCTCTACGAGGACACGGCGGTGCTCCGCCCAAGCGGGGCGGATTTCCACCGTATGCTCCACCGTGTCCTCTGGGCGGTCCACACAATGGTGACACCCGGGCGTTTCCTCCCGCCTAATCCTGAACAGGAACCTCCCAAAACATCCGTGTCCGGTGAGGACCTGCGTCAGGCGGAAGGTGAGGACGCCGTGACGCCTCTCTAGCCACTCCTCAAAGAGGGGCCTTACCGCCGCAATTGTGGCGTGCCCAGACCTATTCATAGCTGGGACTCGAACTTTTATCATTATGCTATTCATACGAACAACAGCAGCAGCGAAATTACGAATTCTACATTGCACGCACGTCAACGTCATTATTGACATTAGTAGTATGATAAGAGACCAAAAATCTCATAAAACGTAAATTGTTAGTCTCGTGCTTAGGATTTTAGGATTATTAGGAGATTAGGTCCCGAATTATTATTTTTACTCTCGACACACTTGAAATAGCCCTTGATGGTATATCTTTGATTGGACATAGAGAGTTAACCCCCCTGGGGGCCGATTCTACTAACCATATTGTGTGACGATCGCAGCGAAATCGCCGCTGAATCACAGCTTTATAGCGTTTTCTCATTCTGCTAATGAATAACGATCCAAAATAAGTTACGGTTTAGTCGAAACTCAACGATCGATCGAGACAACCGCAAGATCGTATTCTGCTAACAAAGTCGAACGCAAGCGTGACATTTACACGCATTCTACTAATGTTTTGACACATTGATAGAATCGCACCGGAACGACAATCGGACGGTACATCTGTCAAAATTCGCGGTTGAGTAAAAGTTGGTAAAGTGCAACTTTTGTGGTATCGGTCTAGGACTTTTTTCATTTTTTATTTAAAAATAATGATGTTTTATATGGATTTTGTTGAACTTGCCCATGAGGTTGGCAATGGAAGAGTAAGAAGAAAAAATGTATCGTCAAGAATGTACAATGATGCTTTTGACTTGACGGATCGACAGTTCATTAAAACATACCGACTCTCCAAAGATCTTGCAAGGGCTTTAACTGAGGAAATCAGTCCTCATATGCCAGTTAATCTTCGTTCTGATGGCATTGATACGAAAACAAAGGTAAGTACCCAGTAATTGTTTTAGTGTTGTGTTTCACAACTTGATAAAATATTCTCAATTGTTGTTTTAGATCTTGGTTGCACTGGCTTTTTATGCGACTGGTTCGTACCAAACACTGGTAGGACAGTCGCAATGTCATGCCGTATCACAACCCTCAGTTTCTCGAGCACTTAAACAAGTGACTGAGGTGCTAAACAAGCCCAATATTTTTTAAAAATATGTTAAATTTCCAAGCTCCAGAGAAGATCGTGATGAAATCAAAAGAGGGCAAGTATTGCATTATATCCATTTCTGACTGTATGATGAGCGATTAGCTCATATCCTCATTAATATAAATAATGTGTTGTTTACAGATTTTATAGAAAATTTTGGCATTTCTGGAGTTCTGGGGTGCATTGATGGTACACATGTTGCTATAGTTCCGCCAATAATTCACGAAGAGCGTTATTTTAACAGAAAGGGATATCATTCCTTAAATACTTTAATTGTGAGTTGTTTCTTCTTTAAAATCTTTATAGAGATAGCAGTCGAAATAAATAAATATTAATATCTTAAACTTTTTCAGATTTGTGATTCAGATGCCCGAATTTTGTGTGTTGATCCGAGTAACCCGGGATCAACTCATGATAGTGCTGCATGGAATAATAATCCCCTAAAGCCAATCCTAGATGAATTGATTAACACTACTGGTGATGATTTTTATTTATTAGGTAAGGTAATTATTTCATCATAGTTTACTCAATAATATCTTTATATGAGGCATATTAAACTATCATACAATTTACATCTAGAATCATAGATCATATTTGACTAGATATAGACATAATAAGAGTACTTTGTGTTTATAATATTTATTACATACACATAAAGGATATGAGCCTAGATCCTGGATTTATAACAGTGTAACATCCCTCTTTGAATGCATGCTTATAAATGATATTAATTTTGCAGGCGATTCAGGATTTCCTTTAAGGCGAGCAATGATGACCCCTATACTCAATGCTACTCCAAACAGTCCTGAAGCATACTACACTGAGAAGCATATGAGTACAAGAAATGTTGTTGAACGATGTATAGGAATTTTAAAAGCTCGATTTAGGTATACATTTTATTATACCTCTTAAGTAAATTTATATTAAAATTAATATTGCAATTATTACAAATTACATTTTTATTGCAGATGCTTACTCGTAGATAGAAAGCTGCACTACAAGCCAGAAGTTGCAGCAAAAATAACTAATGCTTGTTGTGTACTGCACAACATTTCGCTCAAATCAGGTCTTGAGTTAGACGATGAGGACCTAGAAGTTATGGTGCGTCAGCGTGGAGAAGTAAATGATGGTGCTGGATTTATTGCTGGTGGTCAAGGATTACGGCGGCGCCCGAATTACCTGTTAGAGCAAGGGCGGAATTACCAAGCAGCTTTGGTGCAACGCCTGTGGTCTTCAAGGCAATAAATCTTAATTTACTTTGTGTATTTTTACATTTTAACAGACATAGGTCTGTTAAAAGTTTAAGAAACAGATTTTCCTTGTAGTGTCTATCTCAAATGATTAAAAGTTTAAGTCATTTTATTTTTTTATGTTTTAGGATATAAGTAAATGATAATAAAGCTTAACCATTAAAACAAAAGAAGTATTAGGTGTGTTTTTAATGAAACAATTGTTTTGAGCTTGATTATGAATTATACTATATACAGCAATAAACTTCTTCATCTATGCATCAGTCATCATCATTACTCATTCATCTGAAACAAACAATATTTGCATTATTATAAAATATATAAATAGAACCTGGTTGCTTTATATAATGTTATTATTAGCCTACAACAATAATAAATGCGTATTCTTGATTATTAAATTAATAATTCATAAAACTTTATCTAAAACTGTTGATTGAACCACTGCACACAATGCAATCTCTATGTGACCATACTCAGGTAGTTACTCAAAGTAAAAAAAAAAACTTCGGCCCAAATCACTTAAGCTTAGCAGAGATACGCTTCATCCGAAAATAAACCTTATTTGCATAAAGTTGGGTTGCATATTCTTTCAGACATCTGTGATCAAGCTTATCATATGAAATAGAACAATAACTTTATGCAAATAAGGTTGATTTTCGGATGAAGCGCAATTGAGCTCAGGTTAAGGATTGACTAGATTCGCTCTAAGTCTAAGATACTTACTCCGAGATAAGTAGATGCGCAGACTCTCCGCCATGCTGGTCCAAGCAGTCGCCATACTGGTCAAAGCAGTCGATATATTTAATGCTGCTGTGGCCAATGTTGCATCTGTTCGCGCACGCATCTCTTCAATGCGGGCTATGGTTGCCCTGGCCTCATCGAGAGCTGTCATGTTCCCTACAATATGTAATTAATCATAGCTATTAATTGGGTTCTAATTGGCAGTTTTCTGTTTATCAAAATGTCACTTACTCTGATGTACTCGGGGGCGGGCAACACCTGCGCGCGGGCGATTTTGTCTCGGCTGTCGGTTTCTAGGCCTTTCTGAAAATAAAGAAAACGTAAGAATCTATTGTATAAATACACATTAAATATAGAGTTATTGTTTCGTTTTGGTTTGCGTGGACGTGAGAGTGTTGCTCGCCTTAGTACCTGCATGTTGGTTACTTATAAGTGAGCCAAGGGTTGTCAAGTGGAAGGACCCTTGAGAGCGCTTTTTATAGATTGGAGTTTTTCTATGTCAAATAGATAATACTAATAGGTCCATGAATATTTGAACTTTAAGTTAAGATTTTTAGTTGAGTTTGTTATTGTATAGATTTTATGAAATAAAAAGTGACTGGTCAAAAACTTAACTTGCTGCTTTTCATTAATTAATGTTTTAAAATATAATCTAATGACAGAAAATCAATATGAGAAGTTATTAAATAATGAGAACCTATTGGTGGTGGTGTGGAGCCTTGACTGGCTGGCAGAACGTCTACTGCTTCCACAGGAGCATCTCTCTGCTGAGATTCTGTAGTAATTGTTGGCGATTCCAGTGTTGTTCTGCTGGAATTCGCTGGCGACATATTTCCTTGAGCGCCGGAACTCTCTTGAATAAAATATAAATCTCTGAAAGAAAGAATTTATAAATAATTATGTAAGTAAATGGCTAATATCAATTCTCAAAAAGGTGAAGTAGGTTACTCACAAAACAGGTGAGTTTGACGCTGGCAGTGCCACTTCCTGTTCCACTTCTGTATCTTCAGTATTATTGAGGTACTGTTTGAACAAAAAAATATTAAACATGTAAGATAAATGATTGAATTTTTGGAATTTAATTATCATGATCAACAATTGTCTCATCACCTCAATTTGAATCTCTGGATCTTGACGGACTCCAGTAAGTGGGCCAACATCTCTACCTAGAAGGGCAGCCACCCTTTCCTCTAGAGGAGTTAACCGAGGTACCCTGCTCGGTCCACCCCCTGTAGCCCTAAAACCTCTATTTATTTCAGAGAGCTTGGTCCGCACTCTACATTTATAATCATTCCAAAACTAAAAGAGATAAAAAGTTATTGTTATTGTCATGTCAAATTAGTATTTCTAATGATTACATAATATCAACTTGAAAACATACCTTTGACCAATCCTTAGGGGTCCTTATAACGCCTTCGGAATTTAAAATTTCAGCGCACTGTTCCCACAAGCGAGCTGAGACGGCTCGTCCTTCTTTGGACCGGACTTGTCCCACAGCAAAATTCGTATGCTGTGGTATTTATTAAAGATCTACTTACGTTTCATAACACTCCACAGTCCATCTTCACATCTTTTGATATCGCATCAATTTGTGTAACTCATTTTTATATATATTCTTTGTATTATTACATCTGGAAAGCATATTTAGTTATCTTTGACTGTTTTAAATATCTAAACTTAAATTATATTCGTAATTTATAATTCTTCTTGTAATATTTTTCTACTGTGACGTTTTATCTGACATGGCATATGTCTGTCTATTTTATTTTCTTAAAGCCATAGACATACCATAGGTACCATGGACTATAATACCTAGACCTTTCATTAAGCTAGTTGTACATTATTGTAAGGTCAGAGCAGACTGACCCGCCTTTGTAAAGCCGTTTTTTATTTCTCTGGTCTTTTTGAGATTTGAATTTGAAATTTAGAAGAAATGGAGATCGAATGAAAAACGGGCTTCATATTTTTTAGTCTTGGAACTGGTCTGAACACGGACAGCGGTGGATACTGTGTACTAGAATACGAAGTGTATTTTTCTACTCTTGAACTCTTAAAAACGGTGAATTATCCGCTTATGTAAAAACTATTATTGTTTGAAGTGCACCAGTTAATATATATATATTTTGTGTGGTTCCCGAGAGCATTATTTCCTGAGACTTACCCTCAACGGCCATCTCGTGACATCAAAGGCCTCGCTGTTTGGCGTATTGAGCCATAGCCGGCCTCCACACACCTCGGAGCCTACGTATTTACCCGTTTGCCTGATTATCCGTCCTGCTATCTACTCTACTGCCTACCTGACTGATTTCCTGGCTTGACCACCTACCCGTGGTGTCTGCTGACCTGCCTACCTGCCCGATTGCCTGCATGTCCGTCGTAGCTGCCTGATCACCTACCTACCTCGGGCATTCCACGACTTCTTGCCCGAGCTGCTGCCTGGATAGCTGCCCACGTCGTGCGAAGCTGACCATAGTTCTGCTCTCTATATCCTTTTTATTTTCATAATTTAATTTAATTTTAACCTTTTATCTTAATTTTAATAACGTGGCTTACGTATAGCTCCACTGAGCTATACGTAACGCTACAGTTTGGCGCCCAACTTTTAAATAATTGGGCGCAACGTTGTTTGTGCGCCCAATTATCTGAATCCACCCCATCACCCACACTATACCTACTTTTCACTCTATCTTTTTTAACGTGGGCTCGACCTTTCATCATCCTCTCTAAATTCTAAAAAACATACTTACACAAGTATATACTTAAGCTAACTTTTGGTTTCTCATACAGGCCCTCATATCATCATCTTTTGCTAGCACTTTTACTCCCCCAATCAACTGAACCTATTAGGCAATATTTTTATCTCTCTTTATGTTTTCTCTTTATTTTATTTTTCCTCTAGAGCGGTCTGCACAACTCAGAAAGCCTTATGTGCAAAGAGCGGTCCCGTAACTCTTTAAAAATAAGCCAAATGCGTGGAATCTTCTTAAACTTCTTAATTCCCTTGAATCTTATTCTTAAAGAATGAGGTCTTATTTTAGAGCGGTTTGCATAACTCGGAAAGCCTTATATGCAAAGAGCGGTCCCGTAACTCTTTAAAAATAAGCCAAATGCGTGGAGTCTTCTTTAACATTTTTTTTTTTCCCTCTTGTATCCTTCCCTCTTGTATACTTCCCTCTTGTATCCTTCCCTCTTGTATCCTTCCCTCTTGTATCCTTCCCTCTTGTATCCTTCCCTCTTGTATCCTTCCCTCTTGTATCCTTCCCTCTTGTATCCTTCCCTCTCAAACCTAGTTCCCTCTCAACCTAGTTCCCTCTTATAGACTTGAGAGTTCCCTCTTATAGACTTGAGACTTCCCTCTTATAGACTTCAGTCCTCCTCCTCTTTGAGTTCCTCTTGTTTAATTAAATAGTTTCTTAAAGGGTTTTCAAACAGGTGCGGGTTACGACACCTATTAAAAATAAATAAGCCTTCGTTATATCTTAATAAATATTTCCTTGTGGAGTATACGTCATTGAATGTGAACTATATCCCCTAACGTGTGATTGAATGAGAGTGTTTGACGAAAGTATGAAAGATGTTGTGTGATAGAGCAAGGATTATATTTAAACCTCAAAATTTTCTTCTAGTTGAAAATTTTTCTGGGGTCATCGGGGAAATGTGGTATTTATTAAAGATCTACTTACGTTTCATAACACTCCACAGTCCATCTTCACATCTTTTGATATCGCATCAATTTGTGTAACTCATTTTTATATATATTCTTTGTATTATTACATCTGGAAAGCATATTTAGTTATCTTTGACTGTTTTAAATATCTAAACTTAAATTATATTCGTAATTTATAATTCTTCTTGTAATATTTTTCTACTGTGACGTTTTATCTGACATGGCATATGTCTGTCTATTTTATTTTCTTAAAGCCATAGACATACCATAGGTACCATGGACTATAATACCTAGACCTTTCATTAAGCTAGTTGTACATTATTGTAAGGTCAGAGCAGACTGACCCGCCTTTGTAAAGCCGTTTTTTATTTCTCTGGTCTTTTTGAGATTTGAATTTGAAATTTAGAAGAAATGGAGATCGAATGAAAAACGGGCTTCATATTTTTTAGTCTTGGAACTGGTCTGAACACGGACAGCGGTGGATACTGTGTACTAGAATACGAAGTGTATTTTTCTACTCTTGAACTCTTAAAAACGGTGAATTATCCGCTTATGTAAAAACTATTATTGTTTGAAGTGCACCAGTTAATATATATATATTTTGTGTGGTTCCCGAGAGCATTATTTCCTGAGACTTACCCTCAACGGCCATCTCGTGACATCAAAGGCCTCGCTGTTTGGCGTATTGAGCCATAGCCGGCCTCCACACACCTCGGAGCCTACGTATTTACCCGTTTGCCTGATTATCCGTCCTGCTATCTACTCTACTGCCTACCTGACTGATTTCCTGGCTTGACCACCTACCCGTGGTGTCTGCTGACCTGCCTACCTGCCCGATTGCCTGCATGTCCGTCGTAGCTGCCTGATCACCTACCTACCTCGGGCATTCCACGACTTCTTGCCCGAGCTGCTGCCTGGATAGCTGCCCACGTCGTGCGAAGCTGACCATAGTTCTGCTCTCTATATCCTTTTTATTTTCATAATTTAATTTAATTTTAACCTTTTATCTTAATTTTAATAACGTGGCTTACGTATAGCTCCACTGAGCTATACGTAACGCTACAATGCCCCTCCATGAAAGTAAGAAGCAGTTCGAGTTGTCGAACTGATGTTGTTTTTCGCCTGGTATCTTGCATTGAAAATATTTACGTATTATTAGAAGAACAGTTGTAGCGAGACTAAATCTTTTGCCAGAAAATGAAAGCACCAATCTGCAAGTTGTCACATAATTTAAAATTTTATCTAAACTTAGCTAATACAAGTGTAACTTGGGCTCACTTGGGTCGTGTGTGTGTAACCCTCAAGATCTCAAGTGGGTCGTCAATATTTACTTAAACATTTGTCGCTTAGCACTGGATACAATACAAAACAACAATAACGGTCTATGGTGCGATATGTGTGGCTGACTCTGGCTTGGCCACCATCAGGGATTTTAATTTTGATAACACAAATATTTAGTCGCTAATTAGTCGAAATTAGTCGCCAAATATCAGATTTAGTCGGTCACTGGTTCAAAAGTTAGAAGGGTTGTTTGGTGGCCGATCTGGAGTCACTCCCCCCGGCTTGGCCACATTTATATCTCAAAAACTAGGGCACCTAGCAAAGATCTGTTTTCGCCCAGATTTAGTCGCCAATTAGTCGAAATTAGTCGCCAAATATCAGAATTAGTCGATCACTGGTTCAAAAGTTAGAAGGGCTTATAGGTGGCCGATCTGGAGTCACTCTCCCCGGCTTGGCCACATTTATAACTCAAAAACTAGGGTACCTAGCGAACGTCTGTTTTCTCCCAGATTTAGTCGCTAATTAATCGAAATTAGTCGCCAAGTCAAGGATTTAGTCAGGTCTTAGTTTAGAAGATAAAATGAGTTCAACTTTTAAGGTATAGTCCAAGAGCTAGATCGAAATGTTTACGAAAAATAGCCTAAAAAAAATATTTCTATCAATATGTGTAATATACTTCTAGTTTTATCGGTTTAAAGTCCTTAGAAATGTCAGAGAGATATAAATTCTTAATTAAATATATATTTTTATGTTGTATATTACTAGGTTAGAGTAGTTTAATCTTCTTTGAAAACATTAAACCTTGCTCTTGGTCTATTTGATGTCAAGATGTACGGTCGCATACAATTGTTTTACCAAATTATAATGTTACGTCTAAATTACGTTGGAATAATAAAATTTCTGTTGTCAAATATATGATGTATCTACTATGCTAAAACTATGCTAGCACGCGGACCCAGCGCTAAGAAAGAAAATTTGGTTCAAATAAATATTTCTAGATGGCGATGCATGCGATGCGATATGCACCAATCGGTTATTGAATTGTGTGTAAAATTTTCATTTTCAGGAATTGAACATAAAAATTGTATGTTCTTGATTAACCAACTCTCCTCAGCACAAAATTATGGATATTATTTTGCTCTTAATTAACATTCAAATATTATTTGAACGGATCATTTAAAATTGATCCTAATAGATGGCGTGGTTTTAAAGTTCTGAGGAACTCCACTCGATTGTTTAAATTTGTGTTGTAACACATTTTGGTGCAATGAAACTGTAAAAATGTGCAAAAAATACTACAAAACAAATCGTCACAAAGAAAAAAATATTCACGAACTGAGTAAGCCTTTTTATCTGCAAGTCGCTGCTAAATATCGCTGTGTTTTTATAAAAGAAAAAAGTCAAAAGAGTAATAAAAATCAGTATAGCAAAACGTATGAATGGTGCCAAAACCCAGCACATCACCGCATTAACTGCGTATGTGCTAAACCGGGCGTTGCCACACACAAGTAAAAATTGGAATACAAACTTTTTATAATAGGTGGTACTATAAACCGTCTGCTTAATGAGCAAACTAAAAAGACGTAAACATGAAATAGTACATTTTGATATAAGTGCGGAAAGTTTGTTATTGCGTACGAGGCCGAATGAACACCCGAGCCGTAAGGCGAGGGTGTTATGGGGCCGAGAAACGCAATAACAAATTCCCACGTGTATCAAACGACGTTTTTCAATACACTTTCGAAAAAATAAAATAATAAAACGATACGTATTTTTGTCATAAAAAATACTTGCTCCGAAAATGACGCCGCCCTTTTAGTAACTTTCTACTGAAGAAAACTTTGCAAAGCTGCCATATATTTCACCTTAGATTTAGATGGCAACAGGCTATCGCAAGCATTTTGTGCCTCAATCACAATATCCGGCGGAGTACCATCTAAAGAATTCTCTTCAAAACTTAAATTCGTCATTTTTCACAAATAACTCAAATTATTAAGACTAACTTTCCTTTTTTTTCCGCGCTTTATGTTCGCAGGTTTAAGGAGAAGCAAAGGTATGAAGCCGTAAAACAGCCTCACAGGAAAAATATAAAATTCAAATATATTTTAATTAAGAACACAAATAAAATGTTAACTTGTTCATAAAAGTAATATTTGTTTAAAATAATCATGTTTATTAGTAGTATTCTTTTTATAAACACAATTTAAATATTCAAAAAATATTTACGCTGTAAAAACGCAAATCAAAATGACGATATTAAAAAAAAACACGGCTGCTCTATAATAGTCAGTGGTGTTTTTTTTTAAATGTCTTATGTTTTAATCGAATTACCGCACGCGTGCTGTAATCTTATTACCGCACGCGTGCGAAATATGTTGCATGTCGAACCTAATCGTAGTGCAATAAGAGCTAGTTTTCGAGAAAGTGTATTGAAAAAAATATGCTGTGCAATCGGTGGATACATATTCGCGAGCTGGCTGACCAAAACCAGATATATCCTCCAACTGCACAGCATATTTTTTTTCTTGTTTACGTCTCTTTAGTTCGCTCATCAAGCAGTCGGTTTTTTTTAATGATTTTTACGAATTAACACTTTTTAGGTAACATATTATTCGAATTAGGTACATTTAAACATATAAAAGTTACATATTTTTAAATCGCTTCTTAAAACCCTTTATTTTGATATTCCACACGATGGGAATGGAAGCAATCAAAAAAATTGGGCCCCCACAATATGGCGCCCGAAAGCCGCCATTTTTCCATTTTCCAATTTTATGTAGCCACTCGCAATGACACTCGCAAGATTAAGACGAATCGATTGACGTATGAATCATCATAATCGGCGTATGCGTTTGGTCTCTGGAACGCCACATAGGAACAAACATACATACACACATAGACTGATAAACATATTACCCTCCATCGGCAGTCGGGTCAAAATAGCGCACCCCGCAAAAACTTGCCATTACAAAAAAAAATTGATGGAAACACCTTGATGATATTTACTTCTTGGATTTGCCCTGTAGATACCGTAATAGAAAGAAAATATTTTATATCATTATTTTGTTAGAGAAAAATAATATAAAAAGATTCTATTTTTAAATTTCAGTATAGTTCTCGCCAAACTTCTTGGCCGCCCTGAAGTTGGCTACAATGGCTGCGCAGTAGTAAATCTCATACAAAAACAGCACCGATCCGTACCTTGCGCAACGGAAAGCCAACATCAGGTCGGCCAAGAAGTTTGGACAAAGACAAGACAAAAGACGAAGATATTTTATTTCAACTAGGCCACCAAGCGGCACTTTTGAATGTCACAATTAAAATTTACATGGAATAAAAGTTGATTCTACCGTGGCGAGAACTATATTGTGTTTATAAAGTATGTCAATATAAACTCGTTTTGAAGTTTATAATTCGATTACGATATGAGAGTAGATACAATTTATAAAACACACATAAATTAATTACAAAACCGATATTACTCGAGTTCTTCATCTTTCATCATTTCAGCCGAAAGACGTCCACTGCTGGACATAGGCATCCCCCAGGCGTCGCCACATTGACCGATCCCGTGCGTCTCGCATCCAGCGCCTTCCCGCAACCTTAACCAGGTCATCGGTCCACCTAGTGGGAGGCCTTCCAACGTATCGTCTTCCGGTTCGCGGTCGCCATTCCAGAACTTTTCGGCCCCATCGGCCATCGGTTCTGCGAGCAATGTGCCCTGCCCACTGCCACTTAAGTTTGGTAATTCTTCGGGCTATGTCGGTAACTTTGGTTCTCCTGCGGATATCATAATTTCTGACGTGATCACGCAAGGAAACTACGAGCATAGCCCTCTCCATTGCCCTTTGGGTGACTTTAAGCTTTCTGATAAGGCCCATTGTGAGCGACCACGTCTCGGTCCCATAGGTGATCACTGGCAACACACACTGGTCATAGACTTTTGTCTTGAGACACTGCGGTAAATTGGACGAGAAGATACCACGCAACTTCCCGAACGCCGCCCAGCCGAGTCGGATTCACGGTTGACCTCTTTCTCGAAGTTGAACCTACCCAACTGGACCGTTTGTCCCAAGTAAACATAATCGTCTACAACTTCGAGTGTAGAGTCTCCGATCTTGATAGGAGTGGGTGTTACATGGGCGTTCACCATGACCTTGGTTTTGTCCATGTTCATTTTAAGACCCACTCTTTCGGAAGCTCTACTAAGGTCATCGAGCATTTTACTGAGGCTCTCCATGGTCTCAGCCATGACCACTATGTCGTCGGCAAACCGAAGGTGAGTGTATATATATGTGGTGTACTCGCCATTAACGTTGATGCCAAGCCCCTTCCAGTCCAGAACCTTGAAGACGTCCTCCAGCGCAGCAGTGAACAGTTTCGGAGAAATGACGTCTCCCTGTCTTATGCCGCGCTGGAGAAGGATTGGTTTCGAGGTCTGATCCTGAAGACGGACTGACATGGTGGCGTTTTTGTACAGACACTTCAACACCTCAATGTACCGGTAGTCGATCTGGCACCGTTGGAGAGACTGCAGTACAGCCCAAGTCTCGATCGAATCGAAGGCTTTCTCGTAGTCCACAAACGCTAAACAGAGAGGCAGGTTATACTCTATTTCATATATTCATATTCGAGTTCTTAACCACAGACTATTTAGAGATATGTTCTTAACTATTCTTAACAAGTTCCACTGTAAACTGGCTACGTCACGGGCAACTCGCTCTATGTAGTTCATCTGTACACGCGCATCTATCTCTTTTTACTTACCATACCATATAGAAATGTACCGGAGCGCACAGGAGCGCAGCGATCTATCTGCCAGCAACTGCCACATTTTGTTCGATAAATAATTACATTATATTTATTGTAGATATGTTTCTAGGTAATGCATACTGCTTTTCCTTTTTTGTTTGGAATCTAATAACATAGAATAACTTTACATTTAGGTTTATATTTCGGAACAAACATTCCATCTAAGACATCATAGGTATAGGTATTGTTTAGAAACTACTTAAAGTATTTTGTACTTGCTTGTACCAATTTATGGAGAAATTTATTACTTTAAAATCTTTTTATTTATTCACCGACTAAATCTGTGATTTGGCGACTAAATTCGATTAATTAACGACTAAATCTGGGAGGAAACAGATCTTCTCTAGGTGCCCTAGTTTTTAAGATATAAATGTGGCCAAGCCGGGGGGAGTGACTCCAGATCGGCCACCTATAAACCCTTCTAACTTTTGAACCAGTGATCGACTAATTCTGATATTTGGTGACTAATTTCGACTAATTGGCGACTAAATCTGGAAGAAAACAGATCTTTGCTAGTTGCCCTAGTTTTTGAGATATAAATGTGGCCAAGCCGGGGGGAGTGACTCCAGATCGGCCACCAAACAACCCTTCTAACTTTTGAACCAGTGACCGACTAAATCTGATATTTGGCGACTAATTTCGACTAATTAGCGACTAAATATTTGTGTTATCAAAATTAAAATCCCTGATGGTGGCCAAGCCAGAGTCAGCCACACGTGCGATATTTGACTTGATAAATAAATAAGCAATAATATAAACAAATACTCACAGTAAATCAATCATTTTGATGAACTTCCAACAAAAGTTTTTGCTTCCCGCTGATTGTTTACATCATCATAACTTTGAGTCTTTGACATAACCAAAACGTTTCGTTTCACAAATCTGGCTTGCAAGAGTCGTAAAATGAAACGTTTTTCTAAGTTTTTATTATTTTAGCATCCAAATTTTCCATTTTTGAATCAATCAAATTTTAAGTAATATGGTTTGAATAATTTATTGTATTAAAAAACACGTTTGGTGATCCTTATTTCTATTTAGTAACATTTATATTTTATACTGTGGTATTATCAAAACATACTATTTGTCATGCTGGTATCACAACTTAACGTGTATACATTAAATTACATTCCCGCTCCAATTCAGCAGCGGTTTCGTTCCCGTTCGAACATAACAAATAGTAGAATGACTTTAAAGGTAACCATCGCTCGGTGATAGGAATAGCACCGTTGCGTTATAGCGATAGGACGTGTAATTTTGCAACTTAATAGAATCGGCCCCCTGGTTTGCTAAGTCTCCGCACGGGGGCGCGGCGGGCGGGTATTAGAGGGACCCTAACTACCTAACTTTTTTTTTTCTATGGTCATTATGCCGCGGAAAATTTTAATTCCGCCATTCAGAAAATGATGCGAAATGCACAACGCCATCTAACGAATATGGAGTTCAACAGTCCGAGTAATTGAATTGCGTATGTTGTGAAATTTTACTTCTTGAGCACTAAGCTTTAAATTCATCTAACTTTGTACATTTTATATAATGCGTGCACAAATCAACAGACAAATAGATAAACAGACATTCAGACAAAAATGCTGGTAATGGGTTCTGTTGGTTATCCTTTAACACCCTGGCTATTTTTTTTTGGAACTATTTTCGATGTACAAAAACGACTTTTCTACAGATTTATTATATTATATTTATTTATTGATAGGTAGGTGGGTGTACCACTGCTAACTATTGACCGTCTGACATAGTAAAGTTACACATTTTTTATTATGAGCCCCGTAAGGAATTCGAACTCCTGGCTGCTGAAGTTTATATTGCCAAGGATCTTTTGTACCCATATCAAATTTCTAACATTCAAACTATATATTCGAATGAGTTATAAGCCGAAACACGCATTTTTTATAAATTTTCACGCATTCCTGTAGCAAGCATGCACTGTACTAATCGTGCAAATCTCTCTATAACACTGACACTGACGCAAAATACGCGCTAGTGGAGTTGCGGAAACAGCCCGTCGAAACTAAACTAACTTAACACTGACACTGGCTCTGGTTTGCGGTAAGAGAACCCAATTAGGGGTTAAGCTCGCCTATGTACATAAGTTGTCCTTCTGTATTTGTATATGTTTGTTTTGTGTACAATGAAGAATAGAAAGTATCTAGAGTTTGCTCACAAAATTAATTTCAATTTGTTCTTCCGCCAGGTCAATTGAGCCTTAGTAACAGACACAACCATAAAAAATGCATATAATAGCATTATTAAAATAACTAAACAGAAACATTTACCAAAAAAACTAGCACTTAGTATAATAATAGAGGTCTGACAAGACTTCGTCACACACTCACCGCCTGCCGTCCACCTCGAGAGGACGTCCCGCTGCTCGCCGCTCTGCTGCCCGCCGCCCCACCGCGCCCCCACCCTCCGTCTCGTCGCGCTCCTGCGTGACGTCACTGCAGTCGCTGCGTCTCCGCGCGCCGCTCACGATGTCACTAGGTTACTAGGCAGGTTACTAGTAGAGACATCTTTTTGGCTCCTTCCGGGTTAAAACCACGACTTAGTGGTCCTTGGCGGATACCTTACGGTGCTAACGAAGCCAAGTGGAGTGCTGTACCCTTGCACTCGCCAAGCTCCTTCAGAGCACAGCAGTCAGAAGGAGTCGGGAGCTGGATCAGTTGGCCTTGGTAGATAGCCTAGTCAACCCCTGTCTCTGTTCCACAGCTACACCTGGTACGGTAGGGTGTGTCTACCCCTACGTACCAGACTTTTCTATGGAGGCTTATCGATGCCCTCCTATCATATATTATCATTCCGCCCACTGAGACCCAACAGAAAGCTGAGGCCGAGTACCAGGCTCGTAGGCTTAGCCAGGCCCCCGCGCCAACCAAAGCCCCTGCGCCTAGGGTGTTCCACGATGCGCCTAGGTCACCCTCCCCCTTTGTCGGACCCATTTCCGGGTCCAGGTCGCCCACCCGTTCCCCGGTGGAGACCTTAAAGCCAGACTCTCCCCTCTCTGGGAGAGAGCGCAGTCCCCTTAAGCCTCAGGCTCCGGCCGTGAAGTCCAAATCACGCCATCCCCGTAAAGTCACTCCTGCTGATAAACGTCAGTACGCTGAGTACAAGCAGCGCGTAGCTGCCTTTCAGTCACAGGCCAAGTCCAAGTCCAAATGGGCTGATGACGAATGCGACTCCCCCACTCCGATGGACCCTTAGCACCGATGATGAGTGGGAAGCAGCAGCTAGCATCGTTAACTCAATTGTTAACCAGTTAGCCGATATCCCTGATAATTCTGAGGACTACGACACCGTGTCCTCCTCCTCCGATAATGAGTCCACCAAAAACTCGATGGGCAAGAGGAAAAAGAGGACGGGCCCCTCTCACGCTACCAAGGCCAAAAAGGCTGTAGCCAAAACCTCGCCCCAGTCAGTTCCGCCACCGGCCGCGCCGGACAGGCAACCCTCCCCCGCCGCCGCCCCCGCTAACGCTTCTCAGCGGGTAAACCACTCGCCCAGTCCCATGGTAGTAGTAGACACTAATACCACTAGGATACTTCCTCCTCCTCCACCCATTTATCTTCAGGATAAAGGGAAATGGAATGATATTTCTAGCGCCTGTATTGAGCGCAAAATCAATTACACCAAGGCCACTGCATGCCAACAAGGCATCAGAATCCAGGTCCCCACGTCCCGAGATTACCGAGAGTTAACTCGCTTCCTGAAAGGTGTGAACGCTTCGTTCCACACCTACTCCCTCCCGGAAGAGAGGCCCACCCGAGTGGTGATTCGCCGAATTCCCAAAGAAATTTCTACGGAGGAAATCCGTAAAGATTTGTTAGCCCAGAAAGTCCCTGTCATTGAAGTCCACCGCCTGCATAAAGCAAGAGGTGGACAACAATACGACATGGTGTTGGCCACACCGACAGACATAACCCCATTTTTGGCGTCAAGACCGTATGCTCCCTGTCGGGCATATCTATTGAGAAGCCGTACCGTCCCCACGTCGTTGGTCAGTGTCACAACTGCCAACTCTATGGTCACTCTCAGACCAACTGTTTTGCTACCCCCAGGTGCGTCAATTGCCTGGGCGAGCATAGCACAAGAGAATGCCCCCGTCCCAAAGACCGTGCAGAATGTACGGAGCCTCCCAGCTGCGTACTCTGTGGTCAAGTCGGGCACCCGGCTAATTACCGGGGCTGCCCGAAAGCTCCTAAGCTTGCGCCAAAAATGGCCAAGAATCTCGCTGCGCGGCAAGCATGCGCAGCCCCCTCTTCTCAACCCCCCCCAGACTAGCCCCTCAGAAAACTTCCCCATGGGGTAAGCTAAACCACCTGAGTGTGGCTCCTCAGTTATCCCAGCCCATTCCGGCGCTGATGGCCACTCCCATCTCAGCCCCTATTCCGGCCCCTGTTGCCCCTATGTCCGCACAAAGCCAGAAGGTGGCCTCCACCACCTCTGCCGCTAAGTGCCTGCCCCCTGCCGCCCCCTCTGGGCAAAAGTCATATTTGAGCGTTGCTGAGAACATTATCAGCGTGTACTCCATCTTTATGTCCCCTCAGGCCCGTGCTCTGGATGCTGAAATCCGGAATGCGGGCACTCTCGACCCCGCTTCATGCAGTGCCCTCTTCTCGAGGTACGAGTGCATCACAAAAGAGTTAGATAGCATTATATATAAGGACGGTCAATGGGTTCGTAATCGTACTATTTACGAACCCATTGACCGTCATTATATACACTCTGGCCCGATTCTACAATTAGCATACAAAAACGACCGTATTCGTTACGTCCTCGCCGCCGAGGCCCGCCGCGAAGTCCCTATCAAATTCTACAAGCCAGCCCGCGATGCTGTGCATTAATTAAAATCTAGTTAGATTATTGGAGTTTCTTGGCCGTTCTTCTCCATGTAGGCTTTTCCGAAAGTATGGTAGAGTCACTTTATTAGATCCGGCCTTAGCTGTTTCCCCCAGCGACGCCCTGAGCCGAGGTCCGACCCCAACTGGGGTAGCCCTCAGCGCTGTCGCTTAGGTTTAGTTTTTGAAGCCTGGCCGGAGGCTAAGAGATTAGTCTCCACAGGGAAGCCCGGTTAAGCATATGTCGGTCACTTTGACTGTTTGCGAGACGCCACGTAGTAAAAAAAAAGACTTCGCCATTCCAGAATTTAGCCGACATCCCATGCATAACTAAAATAACTAAACGAGAGCTGAAAGCTTTTTTTTTTTTTTTTGGAACTAAAACATGTATACATAGAATTAAATTGTGTACGGAAATGGCCGCATTAGTGAGACTGTGTCGCAGCCATTAACGCCCACCTCCAGAAGGGAGACGACAACGTTCTAACATTATTTAAAAGAAAATAAATACCAATAAAAATTAATTAACATCAAAAATCAATCAATAAAAATTCAAATTAAAATTACACTAAAAATACAAATTAAATCAATTACCCAGTAAGAATTAAAATCAAATTATAAAATAAAATTAAAATAAAGTTACAATTAAAATGATAAATAAAATTATGATAGAATTGCAATTTTTTTTTTTTTTAATTCAATTTTTTTTTTTATAAGTAAAATCAAAATCACAACACTCAAAGAACAAAAGTAATAAATAAATAAAAATAAACGAACAATAATGAAAATAAAAATCAAAGTCAAGGTAAAAATCAAAACAAAACCAATAATTATTAAAATATTAAAATTAAAAACAGATTAAACCAGATTAAACCCTCAACAAATTAATATAAGATAGACATGTGTATGCGTGGGTATATTAAAGAGTATCTGAGTGTGAGTGTAAGTAAGAGTGTGTGGATGAGAGAGATCTGAGTGTGAGTGTGAGTAAAAGTGTGCGAAATACCGAGTGTGTGTGCGTTATGTATGTAGTGAGTGAGTATAAGAAATATCAGTGAGTTTGTTGGTGGAAGAGTGGGTACTATGACAGAACCTTAAGAAGATTTTCAGTCTCCTCATATGTGCGAGTTTGTAGGTACGCAGAGACTTGGGTTTTGCATTCTCGTAGCGGAAGAGGGTAAATTTTATTTCCTTATTTATTTTGTTGTAGAGCATTGAGCTTAAATGGAGAAAATGACGGCCTGCCAGTACAGTCCTCCGTGGTAATGATTTGCAAACCCTATCAGATCTACGTTTATTTTTGTTTAGTTGGACATCAAATGACAGTTGCGCATGCTTCTTAAGAATAACCTGCCTCACAAAAAGTTGTCGGACCGTGAGCACATTGCAGAGTCTGTATAGCTCAAAAGTGGGATAGCGGATAGGTTTAGATAGCATTACCTTTAAGACGGATCTTTGAGCTCTTTCTAGGCGTAGCATTAAAGTTTTTGCCAATCCACCCCAAGCCAGGATACAATAACCTAGAATAGACTGAACAAGACCAAAGTAAACCGATTTCAGAGTGTCTAGGTTTGCAATACATCTCAAATATCTAAAAACATACAATATCTTTCGGATCCTACCAAATGTAGCCGCAACTTGCTCGTGCCAGCTTAGGACTTCGTCAATTACTATGCCAAGATACTTGAAGTTTCGCGTTCGTGCAATTTTACTACAGACACAGTCTCGTTCCTGGCCAGGATTACACATGTGAGCCCGAATTGAAAAAGATGCTGGGGGCAGAGAAGTAATCCTCGATCCAAATGCAACAAACTTAGTTTTCTCTACATTTAGGGTTAAAAGGTTACTGACTAACCAACTCATGACCCGTCTGAGGGCTGTTTCAGCATTAGCATTTACCTCCAACCAGTCTTTGCCTTCGACGAGCAGAGCTGTATCATCAGCATACGTCACTATTTTGCACTTAGGAATTGATAGTTTGCAGAGGTCATTGATGTAGGCAAGAAAGAGAGTTGGTCAAAATCAAAATCAAAATCATTTTTTTTATTTCATATAGGCCTACATGGGCACTTATAAAACGTCGACAATGTGCACGGTTCGGGTTGGTCGTTTCCTATGGAGAAGAACCGGCAAGAAACTCCATGGTTACTCTTTTAAAAAAAAAATGGTTTGGTTTTACAATATTTCCTTGTTACAGCATTAGTACTTAGATATGTGGGGACAACGTGGGCCCGACAATAAGTCGTAAGAAAACAAAAAAAAAAAGATTACATATTATTTAAACAAAAGAAAATAAAACGAGTTAAAAAGTTAACAAGCATCTAGAAGGCCTACAATGTTCACACATTTACAAAATAATCGGTAAAGGAATCTATACAAAAGTAAAATAAAAAAAAAAGACTAAATCTAACATGTGGCACAAATATTGTTATCAGTGCTGTAACTATTCTTAGCAAAGGGCTATGAAGATGATCGAAAACCATTGTAAAAAGAATAATCAAAAGAAGGAAAAAAAACAAAGAATTAATGAGATTGAGAATAGTTAGAGACAACCACATATTTGTGCCGTTTATGAGTTACCAGGGAAGCCGCATGCGCAGAAGGAGCTAAAGCCAAAATTTTTATCTTCAACGTAGTCCTTGATTTTATAATATGCTTTTTTAACAAGGACACGTTTGATGTAGTTTTTGAACTTTCCATCGGTCAGTTCTATAACTGACTTTGGCAACTTGTTATAAAAGCGTATACTGTTTATATAAAAAGACTTGCTAGTTTTTGTTAATCTGAATTTGGGTATTACAATTTCGTGCTTACTGCGTGTATTTAAATTATGTAAGTCGCTTCTAGTTTTGAAAAGCCCTCGATTTTTGCGGACATACAAAATACATTCCAAAATATAGAGTGAAGGTAGAGTCAGTATATCGATTTCTTTATATTTTTCTCTAAGGGACTCGCGAGGACCCATTTTATAGATCGCGCGGATTGCCCTCTTTTGTAAGATGAAAATTGAGTCAACATCTGCTGCTGATCCCCATAGCAGAATGCCATAAGACATAATACTGTGGAAATAAGCATAATATACTAACCTAGCTGTGGCTACATCGGTTAACTGCCTTATTTTCCTTACTGCATATGCAGCTGAACTTAACCTACCCGAAAGAGTTCTAATGTGCGCGCCCCACTGCAGTTTTGAATCGATAGTAATCCCCAAGAATACAGTTTCAGCTATAACTTCAAGACTTTTGCCGTCAAGATTCAAATTTAGGTCTCGTTGTGGTACATTTGGTAAAGAGAACTTAAGACATTTAGTTTTTGTCGCATTCAGTAAAAGATTGTTAGCTGCGAACCATTTTGTGAGAATAATAAGACTTTTGTTGACCTGTAAGACATCCGTATCTTTCCTATCTATTTTAAAAATTAGCGAAGTATCATCAGCAAATAGAATTATATCTGATAATTTGGCCATCATAAAAGGGAGATCATTAATGTATACAAGAAAAAGGAAAGGGCCGAGAATTGAACCTTGGGGCACGCCCATCTTGACTAGAGACCCGGAGGACGTCACCCCATTAACATTCACTTTTTGCTGTCTGTTTGATAAATATGAAAGCACAAGATCAGCAGCTTGTCCTCGAATTCCGTAGTGGTGTAATTTACAGATCAGTGTGTTGTGGTCGACGCAGTCGAACGCTTTTGAGAGATCACAGAAAATGCCAATGGCATCCTGGGACTTCTCCCAAGATTCCAAAATGTGACTGATGAGTTTTACTCCCGCGTCCGTAGTCGACCTACCTTTCGTGAAACCAAACTGCTGACTATGCAGGATCCCATTTGAATTGAAGTGAGACAACATCTGATCCAGCATGATTTTTTCATAGATTTTACTCAATGCTGGAAGCACGGATATAGGTCTATAATTAGAGGGATCACTCTTACAACCTGATTTGAAAATTGGTACTACTTTGCTGTGTTTCATTAAGTCAGGAAACGTGCCGCTGTCCAAACATTGATTGAATATGCCTGTTAGGACAGGAGCAATTGAGTCAATAATATCTTCAAGAACCCTAACGGATATCCCCCATAAGTCTTCAGTATTTTTTATATTGAGACTTTTGAACACGTTTTTAATTGTATCAATACATATTGGTTTAAATTTAAAGGTCGGTATGTCTTTGGTAAAGTTTTCTTTAAGAAGAGCTTCAGCTAATTTAGATGAGGAGGGAAGAGACTTCGTAACCTCTAACGGAATGTTGGTAAAGAACTTTTCTAATGTCTCAGCAACTTCTTGCTTATCAGAAATGGTTTGATTATTTATTTTCAAAGACAACTCATTCTGATCGCGTTGTTGTGTCTTTCCAGTTTCTCTATTTATTAATTGCCACACAGTTTTTATTTTATTATATGAAACACCAATTTTGTTAATTATTATTTGAGATTTTGCTTGAGCGCAGACTCTTTTAAATATTTTGGAATAGTTTCTAACATAAGTGTGAAAAACTTTATCGGAAGTCAAAGATTTTTCGTAATATAAATTATATAAGATATCTCGGCTTTTTCTTATGCCCACAGTGGCCCATTCACTAAATTTTGATTTGGAATTGTTGACTTTAACTGTTTTTATAGGACTCGTTTTATTGAATTCATGGCAAATTGTAGAAAACAACGTGCCGTAATTTATATTGGGGTCTTTTGAATCAAAACTGGCGTTACAAAGGTTACTAAAAACGTTATTATTAAAAGAATTTAATTTATTTTTAGTAAGAGGTCTTAATCGAATTGATTTAACTAGGTTTAATTTTATATCCGACTCAAAAGATACTAGTTGACCAGTATGGTCTGACCTAACGCCACTAATTACAAACGAATCTTTTACTTTACAGTTAGTGAATACATTGTCTATGCACGAAGCTGAAGCTGAAGAGTTCCAAGGACACTGCCCTGTGGAACTCCAAAATTAAGGCTCTCCTCCTTACTAACATGACCATCAATAATGACACACTGTGAGCGATCACTGAGATAACTCCTAAAAATGTCTAAAGCAACACCTCTCACCCCAACTGCCTCCAGCTTGGTCATCAGCTTAGGGATCGAAACCGTATCGAAGGCCTTGGATAGGTCCAAGAAGATCCCAACTGTTTTAATTTTACGGTCTATGTTATGAACAGTAGAGTCCAGAAGATCCATGATGGCATCCTCTGTAGACCTTCCAGGCCTAAAGCCGTATTGATTTTTGGCAAATATATCATTTTTGTTAAGAAATCGTATCAATCTCTTATTTAAGACCTTTTCAAATATCTTTGAAATAGAACTCAACACTGATATAGGTCTGTAATTATCCATATTGCCCTTAGCTCCTTTTTTATGTATGGGGTGGACAATAGCTTTCTTAAAAACCCTAGGAAATATGCCAGTACTCAAGCCAAGATTACAAACTCGGGTTATGACAGGTATCAGCACACCTTTGGCAGCCTTCAGAATGCCAGCCGGGATGCCATCTCATCCCACTGCACAGTTACTTCGAAGATTATTGATGATGGACTCAATTTCACTGTCATCGACACTGTACAGTACCATGGAATTGGACGGGCTCCCTTTACTGGATTCGGTTGCACCCTGGGGATTGTCCCTTTGCCCCGAAAATACAATCAAATTAGAGCTGAACTTGAAAGTTGAACTTGAAGTCTGAAACTAGCATCATAATGCTAGTTTCAGACAAGAAAGAATCGCTCTTCATTAACGTGAAATGTGCCAAAGACTTGCCACATTTGTTATAAAACTAAATAAAGTATGTATGAAAGATACCTAAAATATGTTTTGTTGAAATAATGAAAATAATGTGTATAAAAGGTAACGTTTTGTTGCTTTTCAATAATTTGAAACTTCTCCTCGGTGTATAAAGCGTGATGTTGCGTCATGTTTGAGTAATCAAATTGTTTTGAACAGCCCATATCCCATTTACTTGGAGTCAGCGCAACACGTTGTCTTCTTCCATAACGTCCTGTTCCCTGTCACGCTATCACATACTTCCTTTTCCTTCATCTTTTCACACAGTCCATCCATATTTTCTTTGGCCTTCTTCTACCTCCCCATCCATCTACACTTATATTCATAACTGCGTTTTATCCCTCCTCATCACATTACTATACCAGGACCAAATGTTTAACTGTTGCCTTTCAACTTTTCAGTCACTTTTAAACTTCCTCTAATATACTCATTTCTCACTTTATCCATTCTCGTCACTCTGCACATCCATCTCAACATTCTCATCTCTGCTACATGCAATCTCTTTTCATCCATCTTTTCACAACCCAACATTCTGATCCATACAGTATGACAGGTTTAATCACTGACTTGTAGATTTGCCCCTTCAAATTAAGTTAGTTAACTAGTTAAAGGGAAAATAGGTTCACATCACACATTAATGTTCCCACTGCTGGGACACAGGCCTCCTCTCTTTGTGAGAGGGAATGGGCCGTAATCCACCACGCAGGCCCAGTGCGGGTTGGTGGATGTCACATGTCTTCGAATTTTTGGTTCTAGGACATGCCGGTTTCCTCACGATGTTTTCCTTCACCGTTTTGAGAGCAGTGGTGAAGAAATAATTAACATAAAGTAAAGCGCCTGCCTGGGCTCGAACCCACGACCTACTTGTAAGTCGCGGCTGATACCACTGGGCCACCACTGCTCTAAATAGGTTATTATTGCTTAATCCGGTGTAAAAATATGCACAGACTCTCCAAATGTTGAGCGAAACTGGTCAAAAATTTATGTGTGTCAGAATATGAGCGTTTTTTTGCCTCCAATTTATTTCGGTAGACAACGAGTGGATCCGGCAAAAGACATTCTATATTTACTGCCTTTTCAACTCACACACTTGTTTGAAAATACCACAGAACAGAAAAAACGCCTTATGAAAATACAGACGTTTGAAACAAAAAGAATTTAAATGAATTATGTAACTGATGGGATTGATTTTCATAATTTCTTCTAAGGCCTGTTTCTAGAACAAAAAATATCGCAATAGTAATATGAATGTCAATAGCCAAAAGCACGTTAGCTGCTATGATTGGTTGAATACATTTTCAATATCTTGCTTGACGCATCACTTAACTTGCAACGCAATGTTTTTATTTTTAAAACCAAGTGTAACAAATGTTTTTCATGTTTACGGGCTGGAATGATGGCACCAGTTGACTGCGGCACATAATTATTAACAATACAGCCAAAATATAAATACAAAAAAACTTATTCACTAAAAAGTAAACAGACTTCTAAAGCAAAACACAAACAAGAGGAAAATTACTTTCGTTTTGGGAGCCGTTGTCTTTGGTACTTTTTTATCGTTTTTGGACACCGGCTTTCGAAACGAAAGTAATTTTGCGCTTTAAAGTATTTTGCTTTTAATGTTGGTTTACTTTTTTGTGAATAAGATTTTATGTCTCTCTGTTCAGTTTTAGTACACTATCACTAAAAAGTGAGCAAATTCTATACTAAAGTACCTAAAGGATTGACAAAATGCTAGGGATATAACTCAATTTACTCATTTGTGCTGTTAGTCGCTAGGAGTTCGATTGTATGTTTAATATCTTGAAAACTGCTAAACCGTTTTGGACGAAACTTGCACTATTTCCTAAGTTGAAAGTTACCTAATCCAATCAAAAAGAATGGCAACGATCCGATAAGAAGTTTCGGAAAAATCCATGGACAAACATACATACATACAAACAAAACATACACTTATGAAATTTAGCACACATGTTTGAAGCAAATGCTTCAAACATATGTGAATATTGGGCAATTCCAACAATTTTCCATACTATTTTTAGGGTTCCGTACCCAAAGGGTAAAAACGGAACCCTATTACTAAGACTCCGCGGTCCGTCTGTCTGTCTGTCTGTCTGTCTGTCTGTCTGTCTGTCTGTCACCAGGCTGTATCTCATGAACCGTGATAGCTAGACAGCTGAAATTTTCACAGATGATGTATTTCTGTAGCCGCTATAACAACAAATACTAAAAATATAATAAAATAAATATTTAATGGGGGCTCCTATACAAAAAACGTGAATTTTTTGTCGTTTTTTGCGATAATGGTACGGAACCCTTCCTGCGCGAGTCAGACTCGCACTTGGCCGGTTTTTTTAAGTTGGTAAATAGAAACTGCTTCTACTTTCTATCTCAATAAGTCATTAGCCAGGCAAACTACATTATTATAACCTATTGTAAAATTTTCTGCGCAAAAATCTCTTCTCCACTCTTAAGAAGATTAAGGCTTGAAATATTTTTCTCATGACCTCACGTTGGAGAGAGTATGCACGAAAATGCAATACAAACACGTACAAGCTAGGTCAAGTGCATACCGGTATCTAATATTACTGTAAAGAGAATTCTAAATAAATAACGCCACTCTCATGCTTGCTCACGTAACCTGAATAGAACGGCAAGATAAAATAAAACCTTATTTATTTAAAACTGCGGAAGCTTGAATATCAAGAGTTGTGGACTTGAGTGCTTGTGTGGGTTCATGTAAGTGAAGATATGTGAGTGTGTGTGGTTTATCTTTGCTGAAGTATGTAGCTTCGAAGAATGGTTCATTACATTGCTATTATGAGAAAAAATAAGACGTATTGAAGACATAATAATTTGAATGAGTCTTGGTAGGTACTGTATTTGTGGTTATCGAGTCGATCGAATTTCTGTGTTCTGGACTAGACCTTAGTGGGCTGTGATGTATTTTTTGGTGTAAGAAAGAAACTCTGAAATTTGATATTATGCCTGATAAATAAATGGGCATAGCTAGCCTTTGCTGTCATTGTAACACACTCATTAACAGTCCACAGGCTGTCTATTTGTAATGGAATAAATCATGACGTGAAAAATAATGCAGGATGCATTATTTTTCACTAAAACGAGGTATGTACCAAGAACTATTCCTCTTTATTTCCTCAAACCCTCAATGTCATGTCCGCCTCGAGCTACAATACGGCAGTACGGCACATTAATCTCTCTCATTTCGTCGGAATACGGTGACACGCTTACTCAGACAAAATGGCCAGTTCGAATTTATAGGAGCGGAACTTTACTTTCTTTTGCTGGCTCATACTGCTAAAATTATCAGACAAAGTGACATTCTGTCAATGTAGCCCAGGAAAATACTATTGTATTTAGTTGACCAGGTGAAATATCAGTATTTTTCACTAACAGTACCAATGTGAAAAATAAAAAGTTGTTTAGAGCATACTAAAACTGTGAGAAATCATAATAGGAAAATAACTGTAATAGGAGGCCAATCTGCGTAAAAAGTTTCTAGTTGAGTACAGGGGGGTGACAGGTGAAGGGATAGATGTCTATGACTTGTATTGATCGGTCCTTTACATAAACTCAAAACATCCAGTATACAGATTAAGCAAAAATCTAATTTGTGGGTCCTTTGACAGCCCAAAGTTTCAAGTCGCGAAGCCTAGTGCCATTTCACACGCTCCGGTTGCCGGGTAGCCGGTTGCTAGGTACCAAGCGGCGAAGTGTTCAGTTTTGCATATAAGCTTTCACACGTATCGCCGCCGGTTGCCTTATTGCCGGGTAGCCGGTGCCGGGTAACCGGCGGCTAAAGTATGGCCATGTACGCCGGTACGTGTGAAAGCTACCGTACACCACACCACCGCTACCACATCTCGATGTGGTTACACATGTCGGCGGCCTGGAAGTATTCCCTAAGACTGCATACCTCGCAGTTGTGCAGGGTATTAGCATTTAAAAAGCCACGACCCCGCACTGCCGAGGGATATACAGTCTCATAACCGATGACCGTGGGTGATGCATACGTGAATAAGGTGTAATAGGTGCACCACCTATCTATTGTATACCCACATTATCATATCCTTTTAGTCATCTTCTTTCTTATTTAGTACATTTTTTTATATTTGAAAAAAGAAAACCTGAAAACATTTTAAAATATAAAAAATAGAGGCCAACCAGTATCGGGAACAGGATCCAAGCTACCGGTGGTTAGGACTCCAGAGACAGGATCCTCCTCACAATGCGAGCCGTATCAAGGAGTACTGCCTTCTGTATCAAATCCTTGATCCAACCGCCCAATGACAGCCTCGACCGATGGTCGCCGAGGCTCTTGGTCATCAGGCCGTTGGCCGTAACGACAATTGGCACAATGTTCGCCGAGTCTACATTCCACATATCGACAACCTCGTGTGCTAAGTTGAGATACTTGATTTGCCAAAGTATTTCGTCTTACCGAGATACTGGATTGTAGAGGTCAGATAGGTATACTGGTTTTCGAATGTATCCGGTTGGACTGGAACCCGACCTCGGGTATTGCTGGAAAAAAGATCGATTTTAGGATAATCTTTGTAGCGAGAGTTTCACTTGTGTCTATACCTACTTATTTTATGACTTGACCCTGGGTATAAAGAAGTTTTAGTTACACTGTTCTCGCTATGTTAGTTTTAATCATAGGATGTTTGTTTAGGCCGTCCGCAAGTTCGGCATTATCAAGCAAACTTTGAATATAAATGATAGCATTAGCAACTGCGAATATTAGCTAGATATTCTTGTCAGTTATCTTTAAAGGGCCTAAAAGGTAAGCAAGACAAAGTTTATAATTGAGATGGATGTTTCAAGTTCAAGATGTTTCTATTTAAAAATATGTGCAAGTGATTACGTTGATAGTAAACACGTTTTTAATGTCATCATCATCTTCATCATCAGCCTTTTGATGTTCCTACAGCTGGGACACAGGCCTCTTCTCTGTAGTAGGTGATGGACCGTGATCCACCACGCGGGCCCAGTGCGGGTTGTTGGATGTCACATGTCTGCGAACTTTTGGTTCTAAGATATGCCGCTTTCCCTCCCGATGTTTTTCTTTACCGTTTTTTCGTCAAATAATAATAAAACACATACAGTTTAATTTCTACTTATCTCTTGAAGCTATGTCAAATATTGATAACATATTGCATTATGTTGGATATCTTTTTGTTTGAGTTCAGCGCAACAAATCTTCTTCTTTCATAGTACTTATTGTAACAGCAAACCCCATTTCACATAATAATCATCATTCACACAGTCCATACATCGTTTCTTTCCGAAATTATTTCCTTTACAGATTCAAGAAAAATCCACCAGCTCTTCCACTACCTAATAAACTGCCAAATAATAAAAAAGTTCCACCCACAAAATGCCGACAAACACCTTAATATCTCCTAAGACATAGAACTTAGCTTCATAAATTCATAAATCATGCCTCTATCACCCGAGGAGTGTACGAGAATCATTACTATGGTGGAATTGGGGACCAGCCAAAGAAATGTGGGCAGAATAATGGGCTTGACACATACTACTGTCCGACGAGTGATCCAAAGATTTAGGGAGACTGGATTAAACCTGAGAAGAGCTGGTACTGGCAAGCCCAGGTGCACAACAGTCCGAGAAGATCGTTTCATTGCGGCAGCCATGTTAAGAAATGGACATCAGACGGGAGTTGCGGTTTGACAACAACTTCTGCAAGTTTGGAGGAAGCCAATAAGCGAGTGGACAGTCAGGAGACGTCTTGGCAAAAGAGGAGTGAAGCCTTATAGGCCAGCAAATGGCCCAAATCAAGAACGGGAACCTAACTGCTGTGAGATACATCAATGAGATTCTCAATGAACATGCTGGGCCGTTTTTAGGGTTCCGTACCCAAAGGGTAAAAACGGGACCCTATTACTGAGACTCCGCGGTCCGTCTGTCTGTCTGTCACCAGGCTGTATCTCATGAACCGTGATAGCTAGACAGTTGAAATTTTCACAAATGATGTATATCTGTTGCCGCTATAACAACAAATACTAAAAACAGAATAAAATAAATATTTAAGTGGGGCTCCCATACAACCAACGTGATTTTTATGCCGTTTTTTGCGATAATGGTACGGAACCCTTCGGGCGCGAGTGCGACTCGGACTTGGCCGGTTTTTGGCCAATATGGGCGACAATGCAGTGTTCATGCACGATAATGCACGGCCACACACTGCTCAAGTTGTAAATGAGTATCTTCAGGACGAAGGAATCCACAAAATTGAGTGGCCAGCAAGGAGCCCCGATTTGAATCCTATTGAGCATGCTTGGAACGAGCTTGACAGACGTGTGAGAAAACGAGTTCCACCTCCAATTACTCTTCGTGACTTGAATTACGCGCTCATCGAAGAATGGGGGAACATTCGTCAGCATTTGCTGAGGAATCTGGTATTCAGCATGCCCAATCGCGTAGAAGCTGTATTGAGAGCACATGGAGGAAACACCAAGTACTGAGTTATGAAAACGTACGTTTACACCTAATAAGAACTTAGAGATTTAATTGTTTTTATTTGCCAAATGGCCCCAATTTTTTAAAACAATTAATTTAAAATTTGTACACAATATTTACGTTTTAAGTTGGTAATATTCTGATGCGCTGTTAAATGTACTTCAATATTGCAGACAGCGTCATTAAGCTAGCCTTTCCCGTTTAGGAGTAATTTGGTGCTGTCACTGGAACTTTTTCATTGCTCGCGAGTGTATTATTCTATATTTGAAATACCTACACGTTATTCAAATCTACGGTTCAAAGATGGTTAATCGCTTAGGTCCCTTCATGAGTATAACCCCGCCTCTTTGCAATCCGACTTATATCGTTGCTTCAAAGCTTCGCACTCAATAGGGTCAATAGCTCAATTCAAGCGGAAAATTCGATTATTGAGAATCGCAATGGAATTCGCAGTAGTCCAGCACTATAAATTTGAAATGCGATTAAGCGTAGTGCGACGTAATTATTATTCGATGCGTTTCTGCGATAGAGCATAAATTTTTTGTGACGGTATTTTAGGATGGTAAGCTTGTTTGTGTGATGGCGCTTTGTGTTTGATAGATTACAAATACCTAAATGGAATGTTTTACATAATGGTTTAGTATGTAATATGCGATTATCGGTGCTGGTTTCTTCTTCACCCGTGCTAATGTATCATAGTACAATAATATAATATAATAATTAACGTACCGTCTGTCTTGTGAACTTCTTCGGTTCTTTTCGAGTAATTCTATTCTAATATTATTTTCAATTACCACGACCATGGATATAATAAAATCAATGATCACGACTCTTACTTTTCAGAAAATTGATTTCTTCTTGGACTACGCCTGCATTGAATGGCAAAGAAGCGCCATCTATCTATAGTATACCCACATTATTTTGGTTGTGATGACAACTCGTCACCCTAGTTATGTCCGAGAAAGTTAGATGTTTTCTTGTTTGAAGAAATTGTGGCCAGAGGCACAAGTGCCTTTCTATGTCTCCGATGGCTATGATCGAAATGCCAAAATGCATGAAACTGATCACATGACATTTTGATGGTCCTACACAATTCCATACATTTTTGTCCTTTTCAAAATCACTGTCACAATGCTTCCATTTATTTATTTTATTTTTGGTATTTAATCATAGAATATCACTTATTAAGAGGTTGTGGATTTGTTTCTCAGGTATGTCATTAACGTTTTTTGTGAAGGATTAAGAAACATATCACGGTGGATGCGAGATGCATAGGACCGGTCAATGTGGTGACACTTGTGGGTGGCCCATGTCCAGCAGTGGACGTCCTTCGGCTGAAATGATGATGATGGTGATCACGTGCGGCTTCAAGTTATTAAATTAACAGTCTTTTGATAATGCGGCTACATAAATTTCGTGTTGTATCGCATTTCACTCAGCCAGCTTTATAAGATGCCATACATACCAATAAAAAAATTATAAATAAATACCTTATAACAAAGTCTTGAAAGCATAGAAAAGATTATGAAAATGTAGCAAAGAAGACCATTTAGACCTTAATAGATAGAATGCTATTACTTTAAACGTAGATTCGACCGCACGTCTGTCGTAATATTTTGATCTTTAGCTGGCTCAGTAAATAGTTATTTATTTATTTATTATGAAGGCACACCAACGACTTATTTACTCCTTAATATTAGAAGTAAACATTTAGAAAAGATCCTGTGTAAGCAAGTCACTTACAGGCATGCACATCATTTACAGAGTAAGTCACATAAATTGTAATAAGAATAAATAAATTAATTAAAAATAAATTAAATTCTAATAAGAATAAATAAACATAAATTAATTAAAATCATAATTACTTTAAAGTAAATTCAAGATTGATTAAATTAAAATTGAACAATTATTTACCCTAAAAACTAAATTATTAATAGAAATTAAGTAAATAGTCTGCCATTAATATACTAAAACATTACCATTAATATCCAAAACGATAAAAAATCCAATATTATCAAATTACATTTAAATAAATATTGAGATAGACACATTACGCATACATTAATTGCAATTACATTATTAAATTAAATAATAATTAAAAGAAACAGTAAAATGTCATGCTATGAAAACATTACCATTAATCAATTTATAATAATAATAGTTATATAGTTATAGTACAATAAGATACATGTTTTGTTACCATTATCGTACCCACGGCTTCATATACACTGTTATTGACTATATTTTGGACTTGCTCAAAAAACAAAATTTAAACACGTGGTACAATACAAATACACGTGACGTTAAATAAGGGATTGGTATTCTGCTAATATTTAAGATATTGCGTTTCAAACAATTCCTATGCGAGGCATGTAGGTAGGGTTTCACGAAGCCTCGGCATAAAGGTTATTACTTAGGTTCACAAAGGTCAATAGCTGCCGATTTGAGACACAATATAGACACCTCATTTGCATTTACCACAGTACATTAAAACAACAGCAGCGTCATTTCCAAGGAACACTCAATTCAGCGCACAGATACCGATGTATTTAGCATGATTGCGTGAACAGATTAATTGATATTGACGGGTTGTGGGCTATCTCCGATAATAACATATAGACAGAATAAATACTTTTTTGGTTATTATAGATAGGCTCGCACTTTGCCACTGCCGCACCTGACGGTAAGCGATGATGTAGTGGACTTTATTGGGCAACAAAATAGTTACACAACTGTAAAAGATACAATGACATAAAAGCCACATGGAGCAAAATAAAGCCACAAGTTTCTGAAATCTCATTGAACAATATAGATTGAGCGAGTTACAGTGAGTAACTACTCAACTGTGATTAAAACTAATCGCTACAGCGCTACTCAAATCAAATTGCATGTAGGAGTCAAAGTGTCGTGTATCAGAGCAACAGCAAAATTGACCATTCCTTCGAAGTGACGCTACTGCAATCTATTGACTGTGGTTTTACTTAACAAAGACAACCAATGTGGGGTTTACGAAATTTGCATAACCTTCACAACTTAGCTGAATATGTTTGTGTTGGGGGTTGGTTCCTCATAACTGTTTAACGGAGACGGAGCCTTAGTCCTTTTAGACAACAGAGAGACTGTTAGGTTGTCCTCATTTATGTAAGTAACAAGATAAATACACCTACGTCGTAAAATTGTATAGCAATGACGACACATTGCAAACAATACAACTACAACTTTCCTGCAATGTATATAATTACATCTAGACGTCTACCGTCATTTTTGCTTTCAGCCTCTTTTTTTAAATACTCCTCCTCCTCCTCGCGTCATGTTCCTCATTACTGAGGGTCATGATTCCCCCGACAGGACATCAAATTTTCTCTGACGATGATTTTCCATCTGTGTCTGTCCTTGGTGACGTGGAGGTCATCGTGCAGCTTTGTGTTCAGCATTGTACGTATTTTGTCAGACCATCTTATCGGTCTATGGCCCCTCGGCCTCTTGCCTTCGACCTTGCCTGTGATCATCAGCTGTTCGAGGTTATGACCATCCTTACGGGCAATGTGACCAAAGAACTTCAGGATTCTTCGCAGGTTGTAGAAAGCCTGGCCCTGGCGTTAAGTTGTCGAAGGATAGACTCGTTTGTGCGGAACGCAGTCCATGGAATTTGAATCATCCTTAGCCAACAACACATCTCGAAAGCGTCAATGCGATCACGATCAGCCTTTCTTAGCATCCACGTTTCCGAACTAAAGATGGAGAACACAAGAGAGTTCACCAGCTTCATCTTTATCTTACGAAATATGTTACGGTCTCTCCAGATTTGCTGCAGTCGGGACATTGCGCTGTTGGCCATACCAATTTCCTTCTTGCAAGGCCCTGTGTTGCTGATGGTAGCGCCCAGGTATATTAACTCATCTACATTTTCGAGAGACATGACACCTGTGATATGGAGTGAGTTGATGCGGTACACCACCATAACTTTGGTTTTGGAACGGTTGATTTTAAGACCAATTCCATGCTGATCCTTTCAATCCTCTTCAGCAGCCTTACCATTTCAGTTTAGTTAGCTGTTAATAGCGTTGTGTCGTCTGCGTAACGGAGGTGTGTGATTCTAGTGCCACCAACAGTGACACTTCCCTTCCAGTTCTCAAAAGTTCGCCAGATGATATTTTATTTTATTTGGAACAACAAACAATTACATAATAAAGCATAATTACATAATGAAGCATAAATACATAAGACTTAAAATTAACAATTATGTAATCTACAGCGTTATTCATAGCATACAAGCAAAAAATTTATAACACGCTTCAAAGAAAAATTCAAAGTAATAAGAATACCAATTCAAAAAAAAAGACAGTGATTTTAATCCCTGAATAACAAGTATGTGCATAGAATCCAATAACACGTACATGTGCAATGAATACAAAACATATTGTTGAGGTGTGTCCTCGTGTATCGGGAATGATAATCAGGGAGGTGCTGGCAGCGAATGACTCGTTTTATTTGCTCTTTGAAAATTAGATTTATTATTACAGTAAGTATCAGTAAGACAGAGAAGTTTAGAGTAGAAGGCAGAGATGGAAAAAGAGAGCCTGGTTCGAGGTCGTCGTTCCCTTTTATAGGCATCGTTCACTGCCCTCTCTCGGCAGGCCGTCGAACTCCGCAGCTGGGCGACGTCGCAAGCGCACGAAGGTGTTGTAGTGGTTCGCGCTTTCAGCTCAGCAACTGCTTGGTGGTTCGCGCCGTTGTTGGTAGATGGCGCTGTCTTCAACATCCTCCGCCGCTTTGAGAGCTTCAGGATAGCTCTCAATGATAACATTGTTGTGGTGATATTACCATCGCTGGCATGCTTGCAGCATCGGCGTCTTCCCTGGGTACTGGAAGGGGGCAGATCTTGGAGAAGGCCCGCTCAATGACGCCTGTAGCGGTGCGAATGGAGGCCACTCTGGGAACGCCGTCCTTTCCTGGGAACACATTTGTTATTCGTCCTAATCGCCACTTAAGAGGTGGCAAATTGTCCTCCTTCACCAAGACTAGTGAGTTCGGAGTGAGAGTTTCTTTGGTATCTTTCCACTTGGAACGCTTCTGTAGCTCAGAAACGTATTCACTCGCCCATCTTGCCCAGAAATGTTGTCTCAGCTGCTCGATACGGCGATAGCGTGACAGTGAATGCGTGGCTACTGTCATGATGTCTTTCTCTGCAGGCGCCGTCAGCGGTCGACCGATCAAGAAGTGCCCAGCAGTGAGGGGAGTGAAGTCATCAGGATCTGAAGAGATAGGATACAAGGGACGGGAATTCAGGACGGCTTCTATCTGTGCTAAAACCGTGCTGAACTCCTCGTAATTAAGATGTGCATTGCCTATTACGCGAACAATGTGGTGCTTGCAGGATTTTACCCCCGCCTCCCACAAACCGCCAAAATGAGGTGAATACGGAGGAATAAATTTGAACTCAATATGATTTTCTGAATTAAAGTTTTGTATGTCAGCAGAACATTTATTTAAGAAATGTGTAAATTCCTTAGCTGCACCCACGAAATTCCTACCGTTATCAGAAAAGATTTGTAAAGGTTTACCTCTTCGTGAAATAAATCTTTTTAGTGCCTGAATAAAACCTTCAGATGATAGTGAAGTAACAAGTTCCAAGTGCAAAGCCTTAGTTGAAAAGCAAACAAACAAACACAAATAGCACTTCTCCAATTTGGCACCCCTTCCCTTACGGTTAAGTATGTACATAGGCCCGGCGTAGTCTACTCCACACCGTAGAAAGGGAAACCCAGGCTGCAATCGCTCGTTAGGTAAGTTACCCATAATTGGTTGTGTTGTGATTGTTTTCATACGATAACATATAACGCATCGATGTACTACTTGTTTTGCTAAATTCCTGCCACCTAGCGGCCACCAAGTGTCTCTAATGTGTGATAAGAGCAGCTGGGGTCCCGCATGCAGTAATTTTTTATGTTGATAGTTAAATAACAATAAAGTAAAGTGATGTTTACTACATAATAATATTGGGTGTTTTTTATTGTACATGAAATCTGAATTTCCTAACCTACCACCCACGCGTATTATTTTATTTTTATCTAAAAAAATATTTAAACTTGACAAACTACGTGATGGTTTATTAGGTAAGTTATTTATTAATACCTTCACTTCATTAGGAAACGATTCCCTTTGTACCAACCTTACGAGTAATGTTGATGCATTATTTAACTCGTCAACTGATAAGGAACCCGTATAACGTTTAGTGTGATCTTTTGTTCGTGCATTGTTTAAGAAGCGACACACAAATGCGCAAGCGCGTTGAAGTCTATTGTACGAAGAAAATCTTTTAAATTCAATTACGCGATCTAAACTAGTAATACAGGTTGGTACACTAACAATGTTCGATTTCAGTTCGGGTAATATATCGGTTGGAGTCTGACATAAGTGGTTTTGTTTGTGTGACCAATTGTTTACCTTATCTTGTAAAAATAACGGTCCGTTCCACCACAAGGGTGATGTACTCAGTTCTTCCAATCGTGTACCGCGTGATAACAGGTCTGCCGGGTTATTTATTCCGCTGACATGTAACCAACACACATCACTTGTTAACTCATTTATCTCAACAACACGGTTCTGTACAAAGGTTTTGAGCTGATTAGGAGACATTCTAAGCCAACCTAAAACTATTGTGGAGTCTGTCCATAAAACAATATTATCGAATGTAACGCGGAGTGATTTTTTAATTTTATTTAGTAATTTCGCTCCGACAAGCGCGCCACATAACTCGAGCCGAGGAATACTAACTGGCTTGACCGGAGCTACACGACTTTTAGCGCATAGCAACTTCACTGTGATGTCACCATTCGAATTACGGGTACGAACATATGCGCAAGCACCATACGCAGTTTGACTTGCGTCGGTAAATAGGTGTAACTCTATTAAATTAGGTGAATCACACAAAACAAATCTAGGAATGCGCACTTTATATAGGTTTGATATTGACTCAACGAATTTCTTCCAAAGCAAAATTATATCGTGCGGCAGGGCATCGTCCCAACCTACTTTATTAAGCCACAGTTTCTGAAGAAGAACTTTGGCTACTATGACCACCGGACTTAATAACCCCAAAGGATCGTAAATTTGAGAGACAGCGGATAAAATCGACCGTTTAGTCACGTTGGAGAAATCATTGTTTACCTTTGACGTAAAATGAAACTCATCCTTGCTATTGTACCAACCAAGGCCTAATGTTTTGCTCGACACATTTTCACCTAATGACAAATACTTTGAAGTATCAATATTTTGCGTTGTGTGTACAAGATGACACTGAACTTTATTTGTGTGTAATTTTTCAGTGTATAAAGGACCCGAAATTATCCACCCTAGTTTGGTATTAACCAAATAAGGTCCAGAAGATAAACGGATTTTACCATTAACAATTAGGTCCCAGAAACAATCTGCACCGATTAATAAATCAATGTGTGAGGGTGTACAGAAATTTGGATCGGCTAACCTAATATCTTTAGGTAAAGAGATATTGTTAATGTCTATACTTGTGGCCGGTATAGTCGACGTAATGCTAGGTAAAACCAGACATTTAATGTGCATATCATGATCGCCGTATATCGATCTAAGATTAATTTCGCAGGAATGGACTGCCTGTGTGACTGAATGTCCTATTCCGCTTATTTGGCAAGTGGACTGTATACGTTGTGTGTTTATTTTCCTACATAAAGAATTTGTGATAAAACAGTGTTGACTGCCGTTATCCAACAATGCACGAGCTTTATAATATTTATTGTCCTTTCCAACGATTTCAACTATAGCGGTCGACAGTAAAACAGATTGTAAAGCGTGTTTACTCAGTAAACTTCTACAATTGTTATTGTGTGAATTTAAGACTGTGTGAAAAGTCTGAACTACTGACGACGAACTATTTCGCGACTCCGTTGTCTTGGACTGATGCGCTTGATCTACAGAGGGCACAGGGCTATCTGTAGTAAACTCATTGTGTAAAAGACTGTTATGTTTGCTATAGCATTGTTTACAAGGACCGGCCCGACAATCACTGACTGAATGCCCTGTCCATAAACAATTAATACAGAGATTCTTGTTCTTAACGAACTGAAGCCTATCCTTTGAACTTAAATCCAAAAATTGTTGACATCCATACAAAGAATGTTTTCCGTTACATTTAAGACATGTGCGGGTAGATTTAAAAAACTTTTTGTTGTTTTGAGTAGCAGCAAAACTATGCGTTTGTTTTTTAACAGAACTCTGATTTGCTTGAGAAGACTGAGAAGTAGTAACTTTAACCATTTCCAAAGTATCAGCCTTATTCTTTAAAAACTGTAGGAGCGAATCTAGGTTAAATATTTTATTTGAATTGCTTGCATTGGTATTTTTAAACTGCTCCCATTCTGTTTCAATGGTTACATCTAACTTTGTAGTTATGAGATAAATCAGCAAAGTGTCCCACCATTCAGTAGGCTCACCAAGAGCTTTCAAAGTTCGTAAGTTCTTAAGTACCGTATCTATTAGTTTCCTAATTTGTGCAGGCGATTCTTTAATTACGGCTGACATTGAAAATAACGCTTTGACATGATTGTGTATCAACAACTTATTATTATTATATCTATTCTCAATCAATTCCCACGCAACACTATAACTGTCTGAAGAAAACTCCAAAGACCTAATAACCTGCAACGCATTTCCGGACAGCGATGATCTTAGATAATGAAACTTTTGTATATTATCAAGTTGTTTCGAATTGTGTATCATTGATAAAAATGTATCTCTAAATTCCAACCAATTATCGTAACTACCGTCAAAGCTTGGAAGTGAAATTGCTGGCAATTTTATTAAAGTATTGGAATTCCATGTGTGTTCTGAATCATTGGAATTGCACTTTTGCATATCACTACTATTATTTATTAAACAATTAGCTTCAGCGACTGAACCATAGTAAGAATTATCAAAGGACTCTCTATACTCTAATTGTTCTGACATGTCTTTTTCCGGCACCAAATCCTCGATTAAAGATTGAATTCTACTAAACTCCTGATGCAAACCTTGAGCAGACTTTACGCGTAATTCTAATTCTGTCTTTTGCTTAGGATTAATTTCGTTACCTACTAACAAATTTACACATTTTTCGAACTGGGTGAGCATACCTTTAATGGTACCTCGTTTCTTTTTTAAATCTGCTAGCTTTTTAATATCCTCAGACAAACTCATTGTGGCAATGTGTGTTAGGTGTGGGTACTCACAATTTTCTGCAGCACTAGTGTGGTGAACAAAGCGCGCAGCTGTTTGGCGAACCTGTATACACAAAGCACGATTTTAGCACACACAGAAAGAATAGGTGAGGAGAAAGGATTGCCAGGCACCCCTGAAGTCGTTCGCTGGTAGCGTGGTGATGATGCGGCTTCGAAGGTCCAAATGTTGAGGTGTGTCCTCGTGTATCGGGAATGATAATCAGGGAGGTGCTGGCAGCGAATGACTCGTTTTATTTGCTCTTTGAAAATTAGATTTATTATTACAGTAAGTATCAGTAAGACAGAGAAGTTTAGAGTAGAAGGCAGAGATGGAAAAAGAGAGCCTGGTTCGAGGTCGTCGTTCCCTTTTATAGGCATCGTTCACTGCCCTCTCTCGGCAGGCCGTCGAACTCCGCAGCTGGGCGACGTCGCAAGCGCACGAAGGTGTTGTAGTGGTTCGCGCTTTCAGCTCAGCAACTGCTTGGTGGTTCGCGCCGTTGTTGGTAGATGGCGCTGTCTTCAACACATATTGACCTACAATAATCTAAGGTGAAAATAATAATCCTATCTTTCCACCCATTTAACGTGTTCTGTCTAATTCCCTGATCGCATTGCGAGTCGAATTTCGGAATTTTCCACGTGATATACTCCCCATACGCGTCAAATAGAATGGGGGATAGGGTCCTACCCTGGCGTACACCTTTTTCAAACCTAATGACGTCCTTTCAACCTTCACAAGACTCTGGTTGTTTTGGTAGAGCTGGATCAGCAAAACCAGGTGCTTAGGAGTTCTTCTAATACTTTCCATAGATCCAACCAGATGACACAGTCAAAAGCTTTACTATAAGCAAAAAACACAAGATGGCAGGAGTGTTGAATTCGTAGGACTTTTCGATCAGTTGGCGAATATTTAAGATATGTTCGTGAGTCCCCTTGCCTTTAACGAAACCGGCCCGCACCTGTGGTATTTACCAGTCCAAGAAGTAGCGAATTCTGTTATTAATTATGTATAAGAGGATCTTACTGGCGTGTGAAATGAGGGCCGGAGTTCTGTAGTTGTCACACCTGGAGGTTGATCCTTTTTTGTGCAGCGGCAAGATAATTGATTGTGCCCAGTCTCCGGGCCATTCGCCCGTACGCCAGATACTGTCACATATTTTATGTATTGCGTTTGCTCCTGACTATAGATTCATCATGTCTGTCTATCTGTCTGTCCGTCCGTATGTCACAGCCACTTTTTCCCGAAACTATAAGAACTATGCTGTTGAAACTTGGTTAGTAGATGTATTCTGTGAACCGCATTAAGATTTTCACACGAAAATAGAAAAAAAAGCAATAAATTTTGGGAGTTCCCATACTTGAAACCGAAACTAAAAAAAAAAATTGCATCAAACCCATACGTGTGGATATATCTTCAAAAATGATATTGAGGTTTCTAATATCATTTTTTTCTAAACTGAATAGTTTGCGCAAGAGAAACTTCCAAAGTGGTAAAATGTGTCCCCCCCCCCCCTGTAACTTCTAAAATAAGAGAATGATAAAACTAAAAAAAATATATGATGTACATTACCATATAAACTTCCACCGGAAATTGGATTGAACGAGATCTAGTAAGTAGTTTTTTTTAATTAGTCATAAATCGTTAACCGCAATTTACCAAGTACGAGTCCGACTCGCACTTGGCCGGTTTTTTAAATTTTGAGATGTAAAATTGACTGTCTCCAATTGTTGGGCTGGATCAAAATCCGTGTACCCACAAGAAGCCCACGAGCTCCTATAATCCCATTATATCCTCTTTCTCGCAGAACTGTCCTTGGTGCTAATTCTCCAGTCCTCCGCCTTTGTTAGGATTACATAGCTGCAGTGATTTTGTTGATGTGCACTCCGACTCCGACTTGGCAGGTTCCGAAATATTGTGTACAAAAATTTTTATAGTCATTTTAATGTGGAATTGGAATATAATAGAATTTTGTTTTGAATATCATTGAATTTTATAGCATTCAAATTAATTTTGATTTTATTGTTATCATAAGTAAAATTTTTAATTTGGATTTTATTTGTGATTTTAATTTTTGTTTTAATAGTATTTTGATTTTTGTATTAACATTGTTTTAATTGTATTTTATTTTTTGTTTTAACTTGGATTTGATATAATGTGATTTGATTTCGATTTTAATCCGGAGGTTGGTCGATAGCTTAATCATGTGTGCCTACTTGAAATTGGATGAGTATAACAACTCATCGGATGATTTGATTTTGTTCTCAGAAAACGCAAGAACTCTGGGACTAATGTTGCAGCAACTATCCGATGAAAGTGTTAGGGCCGGCCTGACAATGAACCTCACTAAGACGAAAATAATGACAAATTCCCAACAAATAGATATAAGAGTAAATAAAGAACAAATTGAATATGTAAATGAATATATATATTTGGGCCAACTTATAGCTACAGATGATTGCATGAACAAAGAAATCGAACGAAGAATAACTAATACTTGGAAACGGTTCTGGTCTCTTAGAGAAATAATGAAGGATAAAGATATGCCAATGAAAGCAAAAAAGAAAGTATACGAAATATGCATTATGCCATGCTTACTATACGGGTGCCAGACATGGGCGTTAACAGAACTACAAGAGAGTAAATTGAAAGTCTGCCAGAATTCAATAGAAAGGAGTATTTTAGGTATAAGAAGAAGGGATAGAGTGAAATTACAAGATATTAAAAAGAAAACAAAATTTAAAAGTGCATACACAGCCTACAGACAGCTCAAATGGCGTTGGACGGGACACATGTTGAGAGAAAGTATAGAGAAATGGACTAAGTTAGTAACAGAATGGTATCTAAGAGATAGCAAAAGAAATAGAGGCAGACAAACCAAAAGATGGGAGGATGACCTCCAGAAAATAGCTGGTCCGATATGGACCCGTTTAGCAAGAGACAGGAGTAGGAGGAAATCTTTAGAGGAGGCCTTTGTCGATAGACAAGCTGTTTCACATAAACTCCCAGTAGCCGATCACGCAAATGCAAGTTAGAATATATGAAATCAATTTAGTTTTAATAAGTAGGCATGTAATAATTAATTGTAAGAAAGAAACAGCAATAAAGGCTATTTTATTTTATTTATTAACAACTCATCTAATTTAAAGTAGGCGCCCAATGTCAATCACCCAATTTAATGCATGATGTGCTTACCTGTAAGAAATTGGAACACTAATCTATAAGTATATTGGATGTATCTCATATCAGTGTATTCAATTGTTGGTGAGCCAAATAAAAATATTAAAAAATCACCTCATACTTAAATAGGCGAGTTTAAGAAATTATACTACTGCACCTAATGTACATTTTTGTGAACGTACTTATTTAAAAAAAAAATATTCTTAATTATTCTTATTATCTTATTCCTAATATTAATTATCCACATCACGAAAAAGGTATAAGTAAAGATACTCACATACAAATTATGTAAGAAATACTTAGTGACCTTCCTGATGGGTCGAAGCGATTCGATTTATATCACACCGATAAGCAATTTTTGTTAAGCGAAATTGTAAGTACGTTCAAATGGACGCGATGCGATGCAATTTGACTGATTTACACTTGTTCTTAGAAAATGTTTGTGCGACATCTGGAAAGTGCCCACAAATCGTCAACTCAGACTCATAGCATGTACGCACAATCTTGTATATAAAAACAATGCCTTCTTTAGCGTCAGGTTCTTGTTGCTTGACGTGGCAGCTTACAAGGTGAGATGTATATGGACTCTCACGCTCTCTGCTCATCACAGACACAATGACGTAAAAGACAACCTTACATGCGACTGAAAACATTTTCCATGTCTACATTCAAAATGGAACCAAGACCAGTTAAAATAATGTTTCAGGCCCGTATTCTTCTAATAGTCGACAAACTCGCTGATGCATAATATATAAACCTCTCCAAGTTGAATCGCAATAGATACTCGGATGCCTAGTTCTACCTAACTAAAGAAGGTTGTCTATTTATTTGTCTAGTTGGCGTACCTAACGACGTTTACCAGACCTTGGGCAACTTGATTCAAGAGCTTATTTGCCGTCTTGCTTTGAAATACTAGTAGATTCGTCCTCTACGATATTACTTTACGTAGATTATAATCACGAAGTGTAGGCCTACTCCCTTGGAGAATACATTCATGAAAGTGCTGTTACACGAGCTACTGAAATTGAGAAGGTCTTGGAAATTTCTATACAATCATTGCACTGCCAACTGCCATGCATTGCTAGGACGGTGATACTGTGCCGTAAATTTTACCAAAATTGCCAATAATTGCGTCATTACATAATTTCCCTTGTAAGCGCGTCTTAATAATCATGACCCTGTTCCCGATACTGGTGGGCCTCTATTTTAAATCTTCTTTTTTATATTTAAAAATGTAGAAAATAAGAAGAATGTGAAATATAATAACAATAAAGGAGATCATAGTGATTATGTTTTTCCGAAAGATGACAAATAAATTACTTAAGAAAAACATCTATTCAAACTTATTAACAATTGAACGACGGCCATTTTACTCTTATAACCCTTATAACTCCTTCACATTTTTCTCCCATACAATGCGACTTTTCGCAAAAATACTCACCTATTCATCGTTGAAGTTTCTTATCGGTAAAGCTTGCTCTTAAGGTTACTCTTAAGGGGTGGCTCATGCGTCAATTCGTTTGTCCCCTCAGCTGTTTGGGTCGGAATATATCTTCACATCCATCATATAAGGGATCGACATCTGTCTATGTAAATGGGCTATTGGGTTCTTTGACGGCGCAATATTTTGTGTGAGATTTTTATGTACGTATTGGATATTTGGATCTGAACATGTATTTAGTTTCTTTCCGGGAGTGTCAAATTACCACCCCCATCGGCACATCAGAGTTAAATAATAAGAGTATACCTGTGTTTGGGCACACACTTGCACATTATAATATATTTGGCGTATTTGGTTAATGTCCGTTGACATGGCCACAGTGACCGAATTTGACCGAGAGGATTATTCTCTTATTTGTACTAGGACGAAGAAGAAGAAGTACCTAACAGTCATTGACTTTCGTAGTAGTTATAATTTATTTATTTATTAGGAAACTCAACAGCTTATTACTAATTTACATGAATAGATGTTCACCTCACTGTCAATGAACAGCCCAGTGCAGTTGTATCAACGTTACTAGCATCTTAGTAATTAGAACACACACACTGCACAGTGACAGCGAGATGATGACAATTATCTCTTAAGCCAATAACAGAGTTTCACGGCATGGATAAAGCTAGGTTAGGTTATGTTAATTAGCTACACACAAGTGCAGCTATTAGTGATCATGTGGAAATGAAGACTCATTGATCACATAAAATCAGAGTTAGTAGTATGTAAAGTAAACATGCAAATATGGCTATATTAATTAGACAAGGGGAAAACAAACAAAAAAACAAAATATTAGCGAAATCTAACATCATGAATGCATCTAAATATATCACACATAATCCTTAATCCTAAGAGTTATGAGAGTTAAGAGTTATGGCACAATCAGTTTACTAAACAATATGGCTATTAATATAGGCCGAACTATCAGTTTACTAAACAATATGGCTATTAATATATTAATATTTAATGGCTATTAATATAGGCCGAACGCTTATCTGAGACAAAGGTAGCAAGAGAGATGTTAACACCCATCAGCGAGCTATCGACTGACAGGTCACTGCACCCACGGCGACACCATGTCCTCCTATGTACTTTTATGTTTGAAGTTTTAATAAATAAGTAAATACCCCATTCCGTACCGCGCAGCTACTTTAGAATGGTCTCAGTTAAACGGTCGGACTATAGACACTATACTGGATTAAACCTCATTATTGCCTTAAAACTTAAGCTGTTGATTAAGTACCCACAAATAAAATAAACATAGACGTCTACACATAGATTTATTTGAAAAAATCAAACCATATTACAAGCCGTTTTCCTTACCCAGCAAAAAATCTTGTGTAGCGACAAGAAATTATATGAACAATCTAATCACATGTCTCATTTTATGATAGAAATATGATAAAAGCGTTACCATATAATACGATACTGCTCTTTACTTGGAAACACCTACGTCTTTAACGGTACAATAAAGTATAGTCTATAATATTAATGCTTCATATCTAACCAAGGCCTTTGCAAGTTGGCTTTGGCCCCTGGTACGCCTTTCAAAGGTCCGGGATCCTAGGGTCCCGAAAATCTCAATCACATCTATAATAATAGTTACAATAGTAAAATAATCCTGCTTTTTATATTATGCCAAAATTTATTTAGTATTTTATAACCATAATTTTAATCATACTGTGCAAGCTCACTGTGTAGTATTTTCGAATTAGTAGGAGTATTATGTTTTATGTACGCTATTTATAATAAACCAATTCAGCATTTATCTAGTACACTTTCCTCGCATCTGCATAAAATAAATAAAAAGGCTTCATTAGTGATGTAGGAACCTAGAGTAACCATTTCTCAAATATTAAATAACTGGCCTAAAAATAACTTTACAAAATAACTACGCTACCAAAAATAAATCTCTTAATATTTATTTCGGACCCGTAACAATCTCGGAGCCTTTTACAAAATAGGTGTAATCAAACCAGTTCTATTTTAACCTCTGGGACATTCTTTTACATTATTTTATGCATCCCTAAAATTCCAGTTTCAAGACGCTAGCTCTCGTTAAAAAGGAAATAAATGTATTTTTGTGCCTAGCAACACTTTGTGGAGGTTTTAATAAGATTGCTAGGATGACTTAGATGAGATGTTGTTCAGTTGATTTGGGTTATTTACTAAATATACAAAATCTATGAGCCATTTTATGTAAAGTTAATAAAATCATTAGTGTAATTATCCACCACCTGCAATTGTTCATGGATTAATGACTCCTGCAATTCTTGACAGTAGAAATGGCTACAACAGGTACATGATTGTGATCATTTTGATAAACAATTAATTTCACTGAGTACAGTCAGTGATTTTGATTGTTGATCTTATGTTACAAGACGCTAAAACACGTAAATCAAATTAGTTTCTATTATCATTATCATTTACCTTACCTCTTTAATGATAAGGTGTAATTTAGTAAAAGGACAAAACAACACATTTTACTTGTGTTAAAACAAAAGGAAAATACCTGCATTATTTATCACAGGCACTACATACCGTGAAGTCCGCAGATAAACACTGCGTAACAGTTACTAGAAGCGGTAGAATGTTTAATAGCAATGTTTTTTACAGGAAAACGTGGCGTTTCTAGTTCCTTGGGTCGTCGGCTGTATGACCTTCATGGCATTAGAAGCGATGGCCATGTTTTACTCCAATATTCTTAGAGATCATGTTAACAAGGTAAACTTTTATGTGCTTATTCTATTGATAATTCAACTCATCTTTGCGCACGCGGCGCTATGTGTGGGTAAGCATGTGTGGGTGGTTGTTTGCTCGGACGAAGACTGCCGCGTCACTGCCACACAAATGCATAATGTATTATTACAAGGGCTCGCACACATGGCGCCGCGCACACAGATGAGTTGAACTATCTGTACCTGAAAAGTACCTAGAAGTCATTAACCAAAATTATAAAAAAGTAAAATTGATTGTTATTTTTTTTTGTAATTGGTAATCTCCTGATCCGATTAAAAAAAATCGTTCACTGAAAGAAAGCTATATATCGCTGATTGGCATAGTTTACATTAAATTTGATCTCTAAAATATGCACGGTCTCCGTGGGATAAAATCAAAATCAAATGTTCTTCTATTATTACTGTGCCATAGACATGTTAAATTATTCACAAGTTTGGTTCACATATTAAACATGTGTTTGAGACTAATTAGGTGATTTCCCACATACATAAATAATTTGAATAGCTCAGCAGAGGACCGATTTCTGATTTGAGTTAAGAATGTCTCAAACCCTACTTTAAAGGCTATATAAATTTTATGTTTGTAGCCTAAAGTAGAGTTTGACAAATACTCAACTTTAAATGCTTAATTCAGAAATTGGTGAAGAGTCTACGCAGCTTGAGAATTTACTCCACATCCTCTTAAAATAGAATTACCATACAGCATACAGCGGTTATGATTGTCAAAAAAAAAACCGGCCAAGTGCGAGACAGACTTGCCCACGAAGGGTACCGTACCATTATTGTAAAAAAAAACGGCTAAAATCACGTTTTTTGTATGGGAGCCCCACTCAAATATTTACATTATTCAATTATTTTTTTTGTTATAGTGGCAACAGAAATACATCATCTGTAAAAATGTGAACTGTCTAGCTGTCACGGTTCATCAGATACAGTCTGGTGACAGACAGACAGATGGACAATTGAGTCTTAGTAATAGGGTCCCGTTTTACCCTTTGGGTACAGAACCCTAAAAATGGCATGTGGGACTCACTGAAAAGTCATGTGGGCAATCCCAGATACTTTGCCATTTAAGTAATTGTCGATAATCGTTTCCACTGACAGAACGACACTTTGAATAGATCACTTGTTAGTAGGTTGGTACTCTGGTACTTGTGCTCTCTATAAAATATCGCATACGAACTTTAATTTAATTAACTGCGCAGCTATCTTATATTAAAAACGTATGACTGCATGCATTTCCGAGCAGAAAGCTCTGTCTGCAATAACATATTTGTGACGCAGCAACGTCGGAACGAACCGTATCCAGTGCAATATTACCGGCCCGAGCGCAGAGCAATAATGATTTTATATCTGGCTTAAACTATGTGCAAAGTGATATCTGCATTCGAAATGAAATGTAGTACTATCGGATTGAGAAGTATCTATAAGATTTTTTAAAGATATTATAAGTTTCACATGTCCCCATGTCGTGATGTTTGAGTACGAATAAGGATGTTTGTTATTAGAATAAATGAAAATCAAAGGAACGATAGATAAATTGTATGAAAGATGATATTGTGGCTTCAAAAGAGGTCCCTATTGCGAGGATAGTAGAGATTTATTGATGAAGAAGACATGAATAGGTATGGAAAAAGTACATACGGCACCGTCTCGTACCTAATAAATTGGGTTCAGGACAGGAATATATGATAGGTTTAAAACCATTATAAGTGCCCACCTTTCTAATACACATTGTCATTCCACTTAAGCAGTAACTAATTCAAGCATTAAAATTGTGTATGTCACTGCAGAAATAAAGTTTTATGCATCTTTGCTTTGATTATGGCATCCGTAATCAAATTGACTATACCAGGCCCCTCAGAAAGTATTGCGAAAAAAAGTTTTTATATATGGGAGACTGGCCAGATATAATGTTTTTCGAAAATATGATTATTTATAAGTAAAAATAAGTAAGTTCCAATTTCAAAATTTCCCTCCACATTTTTTGCGAGTTAATTCAAAGTATTGTGTCTCACTGAAATATGGATCTGCGCCGGGAACATTTTAGAGCTATGATTTTATACGATTTCAAGTGTCGCCTGAAACCGGATGAATCGTACGATAGACTTCAAATGGCATTCATGAATGAAGGCCCTTCCAAGGCAACCGTGTATCGTTGGTATAACGAATTCAAGCGCGGTCGACCAACTTTGGGGGATGACGAAAGAAGCGGTCGCCCTTTGACGGCTGTTACCGAAGAAAACGTGCTAGCAGTGAAAAATTTAATCCAAGACAATAGGCGAATTACATATCAGGAGATTCAACACATATTGAAGATTGGATCGGGAAGCGTTCACGAGATTCTACACAGCCATCTTCGCGTGAGGAGGATAGTATCACGCTGGGTGCCGCACAACCTCACCGATGCTCAGAAGCAGGCCCGGGTGGAATGGTGCCGTGATATGCTTAACAAATTTGAAGCAGGCTCGTCTCGGCGTGTTTACGACATCGTTACAGGTGATGAGTCCTGGATTTATCAATACGACCCAGAAACCAAGCGCCAGTCGACTGTTTGGGTGTTTCAAAATGAGCCAACGCCTACCAAAGTGAAGCGATCTAGAAGCGGGGGTAAGATTTTGATCGCTAGCTTTTTTAATTTGACTGGTCACTTGGTATCAATTCCCTTACGGGATCAAAGAAGCATTAATGCCGAATGGTATACTACCAAATGTTTGCCAGAAGTTTTCTCTGTTATAAGCAACAAGCGACCAAACACAGGGCTCCGCGGGCTACTGCTCCACCACGACAATGCACCTGCGCACACCGCACTCAAAACGAGGGACTTCCTGGACAGCACGCCAGTCAAACTCCTGGGTCACCCTCCTTACAGCCCTGATCTAGCACCGTGTGACTTCTTTTTATTCCCAAAAATAAAAAATCAGCTCAAAGGGATACAATTTTCGTCGCCGGAAGATGCGCTGGCTGCGTTCGAGCAGGCTGTAAACGAGGTGTCTGCGGCGGACTGGAAAAAGTGTTTTGAAAACTGGTTTAGGCGCATGAATCTTTGTATAGAGGCTGGTGGAAAGTACTTTGAAAAGATTTAATAAAAATATATGTACGTATAGAACAATTTTTTTTAGTTTCGCAAAACTTTCTGAGTGTCCCACGTATACTTAATCTACCAAAGAATGATTAATTCCGATCACTATTGAAACAACCAGTCTTTCCTATTATGCCGTAATGCATTCAATGCTGCAGGCAGCAATCAATGATGCCATACATCGTCTGTCGTAGAGCGCAAACAAGGGAACAAAGGATCGACAGAGTAACTTTTTGTTGATCACAGAGTAGCATTGTCTTCTAACCGATGTGGATTTGATTTTTTTTTTATTGGCAAGCACAATTTTGAGAAACATGGGCAAGCTTGAAAATCTAGTGTAATTACCAGTATGTACCATTATCTTCTTCGTTTTTTTATCCCAATAGTACATACTGTGTTGAAAAGTATAATTATGTGTTAAACTAAGTTATAAATGTGGCAAATTGCATCTGAATTCACTTCTTCATTCTGGCGTGATTAACAAACATTCATCCATCCAAACTTTCGCATTTAGAATATTAAGTAGGATATAGCAGGATTAATTCCAACGATATTATTTTCTGGTATTAAAAATGGATATAGAAAGAAAAAAAGTAAGAGGAAATATTTATTTGTGACAGGAGACATGAGAAATAATCAAAAATAAATCAATTCAAAAAAATAAAACCACGTGCGAGACCAAAAAGGCTCCTATCATGTGCAGCGATATCCAAAAAGGAAAAAACGCTGCGCTGATATTCTGATAAGGCATACTGTTTATACCAAGGACACGCTGACGGAAATGGTAATACTTAAAAAATAAAATAGAATATAAACAAAAATAAACAAAATAACAAACAAACCAAATAATATAAACACAGACTTGACTTACTTGACTTAATGTCCTTTAACCCCTAGATGGGGCAGAGGGCATCCACAGATGTCCTCCATCGCGATCGGTCTTGAGCTTCACGCTTCACCTCGCTCCATGTCATTCCGATGCTCGTCGCTTCTGCCAACACTGTGCGACGCCAGGTTTGACGGGGACGGCCACGCTTTCGTTTCCCCTGGGGATTCCAGTCCAAAGCTTGTTTGGGTATGTGATCGGGACCCCTTCGGAGCGTGTGGCCATTCCATCTCCACTTGCGACGCTTGATCTGGCGGTCGATCGGGCTCTCGTGGCATTTCTCCAACAGCTCTACATTGGAGATGGTCTCGGGCCAGTAAACTCCGAGAATACGACGAAGACAGCGGTTGACGAAGACTTGTATTTGGCGTGAGATGTCCTTTGTGACCTTCCACGTTTCGCACCCGTAGAGCAGCACGGATTTGACATTGGACCCGAAGATTTTGAGTTTAATCCTTCAGGTCAGTTTCCGCGATTGCCAAACAGGTCTCAGCTGCGCGAAGGTTGCTCGGGCTTTAGCGATCCGTGAAACGATGTCCTCTTCATTTCCCCCAGTCTCTGACACGACACTCCCGAGGTATGTAAATTTGTGGACGCGTTCCACTGCCTCTGTGCCAATCAGCAACGGTGAGTGGTTCTTCACACCAGTTCTCATTTCCTGGGTCTTCCGGATGTTTATTTTGAGCCCCGTTTTTGCCGCTTCCTGGCGTAGATCTTTTAGCTTTGCTTGCATATCGGCGTGGGTATGACTCAGCAGGCATAGGTCATCGGCGTAATTCAAGTCTTCCAAGACGTTGGATAATCTCCACTCTATGCCGCGGCGCCTGTTATCGTAGATGCGAAGCATAATTCCACCAAGAACGACCAGGAAGAGGAGCGGTGACAGGAGGCAGCCTTGGCGGACACCCGCGTGCACTGTTACGTCATCCGATATGAGGCCGTATAAACACAGAAGGTGGGTCCAATTATGTGTTATTATAAAACATATATATAAATAAACATAATATATTAAAGTAGGCCGACGTCGGCGATGCTTAATGATCATTTGGGCGCACGGTTGGCGCAGTGGTTGAGCGATTGACTGCTGCGCTGCGTGTCGCGGGTTCGATTCCCGCACGGAACAAATATTTGTATGACCTACAGATAGTTGTTCCGGCTCTGGGTGTTGTGTATGTGAGTTTATATGTTTGTAAACGCACCCACGATACAGGAAGAAATTTCTAGTGTGGGGCAACGTTTTTAAAAAAAAAAAAAAAAAAAAAAAAAAAAAAAAAAAAAAAAAAAAAAAAAAATTGTCGAAACCATAGACAAACGACAGAGCGCGCGGACTAAAGAATATTTAGATAAAGTACCTATAGATAGAGCCATAAAATAAGATGAAATAAGTTTGACATGTTTGTAGTATTTTCCGGACACGCTTCCATTGGAAGTTTAACCAATCAAATCCACTTACTGCACTTTAGTTAATTTTTTCTCAGAGACACCAAAAACTGCAAGTTCGTGATGAAACATTATCTTCAACATCACCTTTCAGCAGATGCTTTATCAAGTTTCTACATTTTTATTTCATAGTATTGGTAACTGTATTTTCAACAACTACATTCTATAAAAATAGAAACCAAGTCTCAATATTGAACTCATTGCATCTTGAAACTTAGCTAAGTCAAACGTAATAAAATAAAGTTGCCATTCCAAATAATAAATTTCATTGTACCGCATAGCAACAAGCGCGTCCAATCCTCTAAGTAAACGGTCGGTTAATGGTAATACATATAATTTGTCCCTTGTTTGTTGCCGCACTAAATAAGGTCCCTTGCTGTCTGGTGCCAAGTTTGTGATATTGTGTAGTAGTGTGTTTATTGTTACTGGTCATATATAGGGTGTATCTTTGCCAATAAACGGGGTTTATAATGAAATATACAGGGTCAAATTCAATTAGCTGGCAACACTCCACTGACGTGAAGGGTATCAATAAATAAAGACGATAAAACGAAAATAGATCTCAACGGAGGACAAGACGACAATCGGAGGTCTAGTAGTTTCGTTACCTGAAATTGCAATTAAAAAAAGTATTGCTACAATAGATTGTGTCAATATGATAGGAAAAGAGGATCTTTCATAATTTTTCAAAATACTGTGGCATCTAAATTACTCAAAAATATTTTAATACTTAAATAACAGATAAATAACCACTTCTCTATCCATGCCACCAGTGCATCGGCCCTCAAAGCAAGACTGATCCATAATTTTTCGTGCCCACTAGTTCCATCATAGACCTAATATATCGCTATCCATCAGCCTACATCGAGAGCTAGTTCATGACGAAATAATCAATAACACTAAAAATAGGGTATTTTCGTTCAAACAGAGAGCGCTGCATACGGCATAGCGACGCAGCATATCGCGTGTAGTGATAGAGATTTTTTTCTGTGTTGTGTTGTACACACTACACTTGCTATTATACTGAAAAATAAACCTATACTTAAAGGCACGACCTGTTTATAAAGTAACTTGAAACCAATTAATTCGCGTTTGTTTTTCACAAGACACGGGTCTTTAAATTAGTTCGGCGTAAACTAGTGGTTTAATTAGAGTCCTGAAGTCATAAATGAAACCATACCTAGTATATTCTGAAATACGCGTTTTAATTAGAAAACTGTCTGCTAGACTTTGGAGTCTTGAGCGGGATTAAAGGACCAACTAGTGGTATTTTTGAGAATTTCATGGAACATGGCACATTAATCTGATTTATAGAATTGTACTGGAAATATTGACAGACATCATTCTGTAGTCGTCTAGTTCAAATTAAAATTAAATGTATTGTATCCATAATGTACATACAGGTAAAGGGTAAATTATTACTTTTTTTATCAACAGACCGATATCTCAATTTTTATGCAAGACATTGTAATAAATAATTCATTGTATTGAAATAAAGGAGGCTCATAACCACTCTCACAGAGAGGATGCCTGTATCCCAGCAGTGGAAACGTTATAAGGCTGATGATGATGATGATGATTGAAAAGAAACTGAACAAAGGAAAGGAATTGAATAAAGTTATTACTGATCTTTATTATGAACTTTTTTTTTTTAAAGTGGTATAAATAACACACAGGCACTCTACGAGTAATAAAAATATTTGTTATCGAATTGGCTCTTCTTGAAATTACCCTATACAAATACAAACAATTGTTCCTCCTGTTTGTAATATAAGTACGGATAGTAAAGAAGAGTGTGAAATTACCACAACACTGATTAATTTTGTCGTCGATAAAAGCTCACAAAACGACCCTTCGCATTCATGTCCATTATCCTTTTACGAGTTCCCAGAACAGAGGCAAACACACTAAACTTCGCTAATACATAAAACAAAGCTTGTTTCAAATATCCTTTGTTCCAACCGTACACCGTACTGAGCAACGGTCACATGACATCAGATAACGACCCTGCTTCATTTTACCATTTAATCTTTTATTTTGACAGGCGTCATACTCTCCGTGGTTTCATTTTTTACATGAATTGAGGCAGAAAGACCACGTCATACGCTTTGCAAAATCAAGCTTACGAGCATCAGCGTGATCACAATAAAAACTTGAGGTATATTTGACTTAGCGCATTCTGTTTTTGAAACCACATAGAGAAAGAAAAGTGAGCGATCGTTTTTTTGTTTTGTTGAATCGGAGTAACGCCAAAAGCTTTGAAGTCGGTTTTTGTCAAAAATCATGAAGGCTGTGCTGAACATTTTTTGTCTAAATGCAAAGGGGCTTTGTCAACTGATAACGATATGATTCATGGTGCGTGTTACATGCAAGGAGGCTTAACGAGAACGACGTCATGGTGTATATGTCAGGAGTATATTGTATACATGGACGTTATGTATTTGCTCCTACCATGCAAACTTACGTACGTACGTACGCCTGCTTAGGCTATTAGACGACCTTACAAAAGCCAATAGTTGTTACCTACCTCAACAGGTTACTACCGTCTATAGACCCTGTCATGGCCAAATATTAATGTGGCCTTCAAACAGAATTAATTATGTATGGTAGTATTATTAACCTCAGCAAGTTTTTTCCCAAATGCTCTATATTTTAATTCAGAATTTGAGACCATTTTCAAATTTTGTAATATCAAACTCTATATTATACACTGACTCCCAAGTCACAGACAATAAGCCTAGTTTGGGAGCCAGAGAACTTGTTACTGTGTATTATGTAATGTATGTTATGAATAAAGTTAAAGTTAAATACACGACAAAGTTCAAATTAAATTATAACAAAATGATCACTTGATAATCAACTTAAAATACACAAACCTAAATTCGATATTTGAGTTAATGGCGATGGATAGAATTTATTTCGAATTATGAATTCAAGTAAACAAATGTCGAAACCTCTAGTCGTTTTCAGTAGTTAACCTTGTCCCGTCATTCTTTTATGCCAGTATTTCTTTCTTTCTCGTTTTTGATAGGTGTTACGTTTGTATTTTGACTTATGTGTTGCCAGCATGTGGCGTATTGTTTCGTTTATTATTCGTTTTGCAATTCGAATTTCGATCGTTCGTGAAATTTTAAATTTGGTAGCACGTGTTTCATTGAAGTGCACGGCCGCTTACATACTTTGTGATTAAAGGTCGTGGCCGATACCACTGGGCCGCCACTATACTCTGCATTAGATTCTAGACTACAGATTAAATCAGTCGTGAATTTTTGCTGACTTCACATTTTACCCTTGACTATACCTATGGCCGGTTTCTGATTTAAGTAAAGCAGCAATAATCAGTTGAGTATTGTCAAATAATTTAGGAAGCGTTTGAGTATTTTACGTTTCACAATTGAGAATCTACCTAGATCAGTTAAGTAACTACATAAGTACCTACTTATCTATGGATTTGTCAAAGTTCCATTCACTTTCTCTTTCACCCTTACGTTCCATTTTACAAAATAAATCCGAGACATCACAAGATTGGAATAAATTTACTAATATAAATTTTATACAGCTGTAAAAAGTACGTTAGTTATATATTTCTTCATTCAAGATTTAAACAAACAAGTTATTAAAGATGTTATAATCTTTAAAAACTTGATTTTTCATATTTAAGCAATTTAAAAGATACCTATCTGAAATGTATCCAACCTTATTATGAATCTATGAAATGGATCGTAGGTACTAGTCTTCACTTCAATATTTTTTTTTTTCTATGTTCAATATTGTCATGGCAACCGTATTTATTTTGTCAAAGATGTCTTATCGAAATAAAATAATATCATCTAATGTAATTTGTTATTGCCAAAATCAAGAATTTAAGCTTATAATTACTAGAAGTAAATGTGTTCAGAGCAAGCAGTTGCTGGTTCTTGTGATACCTCATAGAACTACAGAATATTTTACTCAGAATTTCACAAGATCTCTCAAGAGGGCACTTGTACATCTGCAGTGCGTAGTACATTATTACCTTAATGCATCTGCATTTGAATCTGATTGCAATTGTGATTTACCAACAAATGTGGACTATTGTGATGCAATTTTTAATGAGTGACCTATGTTTTCAAGACCGAAGGCTTTGCTAGCCATCGAACAGCCTCTGAAGATAAACAATATTAGCCAGGGTCGGTGCCATTGGATATGTGTCGGATATTATGAAGGAGTACTGTGTTCTACCTATTTATTTTGCAAAATAATAAATAAATGAGACTTGTCATGTTGTTTTTATCAACTTTTATTGTTCTGATACCAAAATCGTATCATAAAAAAGCCAAATTCTGTACACAATTTCATCGTTGTAACCTCTTCTTGTCTTGTGGATCCTACTTAGTATTAATAATAGGTTCAGGTTTTATAAGTGGAACTTTACCACTAAATATCACATCTCGTGCTACAATTACCTTCCTCTTTGTTACATCCCAAAGTCGAAATCCATTATTATAGCGTACCCAATCATCATATACTCTTGCGTTCTAGAATCCAACTTTTTCAAAGATGTCAGGTTTTTTGCATAAGCTATCGTTCCAAATTCTCTTACATTGGATAAGTTTGGTTTCTGTTTATTCCACAGTTCATAAGGATAATTGATGGATTCGCTTGATAAACGGTTTATCAGATAGACTCCACAATAGAGGGCTTCTCCCCACATTTATTTTAAAGGTAGGCTATTCTATATAGGTATGAAAGTCTGTATGTTTGGATATTTGTTAATAACACCTCAATGGTTGAACATATTTGGAAGGATATACTTTGAAAAACACACAATGACCAGAATTAGAACCTAGGATATAATAACAAAAAATAAATATATTAAATAATAGGTATAATAATAAATAAACGGGATCACAAAGCCTTTTATTCTGAAATCAGAGATATAAAACTGAAGTCTATACAATACATGTTTATAGTTTATAAAATTTCCCTAATCTCAGTGTGCTTGGCATAGGCCTCCACTAACAGTTTCCACTAAGGACTGTCCTGAGCTACTCGCCAACACCACAGCGCACCATCGCTTACACTTTTTGCCTACATCTTGGACCAGAGGTCTTTCCCATATCCCATTTCCACCTACACTGTCTTCCACGGCTTCTTTTCCCATATCTTGTGTACCATTTTGTCACTTTTCTCCATGTCCCTTGGCTATCGCGCATCATATGACCGGTCCATCTAAACTTTATACATAATTCCTGTTGGATAACTGTCGGTTTTCGCGCAGGAAAAGGTACTGGCGACCACAAACACAAAAACTGGCACTTTTTGAATATTTTTCTTGAAGATCTCACTCATCATCGTCATCATTTCTGCCGAAAGACTGCTGGATACAGGACTTCTCCAGCGTCACTAAACCAACCGGTCCTATGCGTCTTTCATACATCGGATTTCCGTGACCTTAACCAGGTCATCGGTCTACAGAGGGAGGCTTTAAAGCGCTGCGTATTCCGCCACGCAGTCGCCACTCCAGAACTTAACCTATTGACCATCCGTTCTTCGAGCATCTGAGATCTATCACGCGTAAAATATTTGCATCCAATCTGATGTTTTAGATAATTCAGGGCAAACACTGGTCACGCATTGGTCTTCTTGGAAGCATCTCCAAGGAAGACAAGGTCTTCTTCGTCACTCGTTTTATAAGTTTATATATTATTTTGTATTTATTTCGCTTGATCACCATTTAAGCACAGGCTTGTCAACTGTTGTCAACTATCAACTGCCAAATGTAACCAGTGTAGCCAGATTCGACGAGCCCCAAGTCGCCGAAAATTTAGTTTTTCCATTTATAAAAAACTCAAGACGACCATGAATTCACTAAACAATAATCATTATTGGTTCCACATAAAAAAACATTCAGCATTTCTTTATTTGCCTGTGTTGTTGTGACTGAAGTATAATGAAAAATAGTGATGAACTGATAAAAGCATTTTGGTTTACATAATTGCTCAGATACTATTGTATTGGATAGTCTCATTCCGAAATCGCCTAAAATCGCCTTATTTGGAGGTAGCCTAATTAGCGCCGCTCGTAAAATTGGTCGCCTCGGCACCCTTCCGAGTAACCTAAATGGCGAAAAGGCACCCAAGCTGGCTACACTAATGATGTAACGTTGACAACGGTTTGAGAAAGCTTTGAGAATTCGAGAATGATCAAATGTGTTTTTCTAAGTTGTGAAACCCAATTGATCGTCGATGAAGGTTTTTTGTATGACATAAGGTATACTTTGGCATGACTTGACTACGTATACTCAAACCTTGCTCAGCATCGCAGAAAACTTAAAGTGGCAGATGATCAAGGGTGACAGATGCTTAAATCGAGATCAGCACGTACTTAGCGTCAAATACTTAATTCAGAAATCGGCCATGACTTTTGTCCAACTAAAAAAAAATTGAACTGTGCAAATAATCACACATGTATGAAATCGACTCGAACTGAAATTGCTTGTCATATACACGATTCTTGTTCGTACAGCTACGTATTTGTGGCTTTTTCGTATTGACTGATAGATTTGTGGTGAAGTGAAATTTTCCAAATTTTTCTATTTCCTCTGTTATGATTGGAAGGCAATATAATTTATCAGGAATGTGTTTGTTTTCTTTTGCAGTCGTTGTAGTAGTTTTTTTCCTTTACTATTCGTAGACGTAGATTCACACACTACTCACTGGTCGTGTGTATGTATGAAGTTGAAAAAATATTTCGGATGTATTCTTTGGTTAGTTATTCTGTTAACTAAATTAATTTACTGTGTAAAAACTATTTCGAAAAGAAAACAAAATCTGTAACACAGTTTCAAAAGACGCTGCTTTCGATTCGGTTCAATTTTTATTCCAAATCTTTTCCAAAACCTTTTGAAATTTTTGTAATGGCTAATATCTGGAATGAAATGACAGTGACGAAGATGATAAAATACCTTGGTATTTAGACCTGGCTCATCCTGCCAATAAATTTTGGTAGACGCTATTAAATACCCCTTAATTCAGTATAGAATATAGAACGCAGACCTACGCGAGACACAATGGCGTTTTAATTGTTTTAATTATATACTGCATGCAAGAGGTAAATCACCTTGTCTCGTTTATCAAAGAAAATCATCTTCTCTAATATCTCAATTACCTAAGTCAGAACTTTGCCGTTTGCTTTACAAACACGCCGGCAGTGTTGAGCACTGTTTTTAGTTAGTTTAAGCCTCCAGTTTTCTTAAAGTCTCAGGGAGCAGGCTCGGGATTCGTCACTTGTTTAAATGGTATAATGGATCCGATATCAGAACTAGTAAGGATCCCTTTGTTAAATAGTTTAATAGTCGGATCTAGTTACCGATCAGAAAAGTGGTGGTGGATGAGTTAGGGGATAACAGATTTGTGAACTATGATGAACAGCGCGGATCTTGCACGATTTTACCGGAAATAGTTTATTTCATTTTGTGATTGGGCTAAAGCTTTGCTCTTTAAAGGCTATTCATTTTATTTGGCCAACACTATATATTGCTGGTTTAACAAATTTTATGAAAAACTGGAACAGCTATGTTTTATTTTCTTAAATTATACTCCTATCCCGTTTGTTTGGTACCTTCGGAGTTTAAGTTTCAACATATAAACCCCCAGCCTATTTTAAAAGCTTTTAAAGATATAAATTAAATCAACAGAAGATCTTTAGGGACTATCTGTTAAAGTATGTAAATCAATAATTGAAACGATGGCGCCCTATTTAGATTTTTAGCATATTTAACTCTAGTGTGGGGCACACGGTTGGAGCAGTGGTTGAGCGATTGACTGCTGCGCTGCGTGTCGCGGGTTCGATTCCCGCACGGAACAAATATTTGTATGACCTACAGATAGTTTTTCCGGCTCTGGGTGTTGTGTATGTGAGTTTATATGTTTGTAAACGCACCCACGATACAGAAAGAAATTCCTAGTGTGGGACAACGTTTTTTAAAAAAAAAAGTGTCGATCAAGGAGTTCTGCCGGACCTCATACCACACAGTAAAGTAGTTCCATTGTAGCCAAGAAGCCAATAATTATAGGCCAGTGTCAATTCTGCCGGTTCTCAGTAAAGTCTTCAAAAAGTTAATGCACAACCAATTGTTCCGTCATTTTAACAAACATTCCATCTTTCATGATGCACTGGACCACCAAAGGACGTTGCACAACTGACGCTGGTGTCACCCTAATATAGAACATCTTTAACGTTTGGAAATAAGCACAAGACGCCATTTGATTTTTTTGCGACCTCTTGAAAGCGTTCGATTGCGTTAACCATGAGACACTATTGTTGAAACTCGAGCACTATGGGATTAGACATACGGCCCTTGAGTTACTTAGACTATATTTGAAAGCCAGACAAATTAGATTTCAGGTAAACTCACTAGGGTCTGAAATGACAATGGGCGTTTTTCAAGGCTATATCAATATATAGCCTTGAAAAACGCCCATTGTCATTTGAAGAGGAATGGACCCAATGGTCCATTCCTCTTTTTAGTTTACATTAACGATTTGCCCCAATTATTACAAAATCAACCGAAGATCCTGTTATTTGCTGATCATCTTTGATATGCAAACTAGATGGGCAGTCACAAAATCTTGATGACGTGAATAAGTCTATTCATCAGGTCCAAACTTGGTTCACGGCAAACAATTTGGTACTAAATGAAAACAAAAACCAAATGTATTAGATTCGCATTGCCAAATGTAAGAAGTAGCGAATGCGACATCATATTGAATGGAGAAAAGCTGGACAAAAAAATCAAACAGTTTTCATAAGAATCACTCCAGGCGACAAATTACAATGTATTGTAAGTATGTGAGAACCATGTTCCTACTTATAAAATTAATTAATTTTCCTGTTAATGCTTTTTAATACTTTATACCTGTGTGTAGAGCTATTCTGGGTGCATCGTCCTCACATATATTAATGTATGTACGTATGTTAATATTGTAAAACAACAATTTTTTTAAAAAAATTAGTAAGTATGGAGTTTCTTGTGCGTTCTTCTCCATAACAATCTACTTTCCGAATGCACGGTAGAATCAAATAATTTTTTATTTTTTTATCTTGTTTTTTTTTTATTACTTTTAAATTATTACTTTTAATTTTTAATTTTAATTTATGTGACGTTCAAAAGTGCCGTTTATTGGCCTAATTGAATAAATATATTTGACTTTGACTTTGCCATATATAAGTTAAGTCACCGAGATTCTCTTAGCGAGCTATTTAAAAAAGGTTAAAAGATTAATATTATGACAGTTTCTTGTCAATTCATTTATGAAAATATTATGTATGTAAGGAAAAATATAAATCACTTTAGTAAAGTTAGTGATAGACACAATTGTAATACTGGAAATAAAGATAAGTTAGATCAACCGTGTTATAGATTAGCTAAAGTACATACATCTTTCATGGGGTCCTGTGTTAAATTCTATAACAAAATATCTCTTGAGATATTAAAACTAAATGAAAGAAAATTTAAAACAATAACAAAACTAAAAAAATACACTTTGTAAACAAGCATATTATAAATTAGATGATTATATTCAAGATAAAATGCTTGGAAACATGCTGGTCCTGTTCCAGAGGGCAATCTTTAGTGTAGACAAAATCAAACTGGTTAAAGTTGTATTAAATTCATAATTATAGTAACGCTTTACTTTAATTATTTCTTATCTTTTTGTTTAAAAAAAGTGACTCACACACTGTTCCGTTGTTGTTGAATTAGGTAATTATCCTATGTTTGCAATATTTGTTAGGATATGAGAATCATGTTCCTATTTATCAAGTGAAGGAATTTATCTGGCAGTGTTGGTATTACTTTATATCTATATGTAGTATAGTAGTGCTGGGTGCATCGTCGTCACATATATAAATTTATTAATGTATGTACTTTAATATTGTAAAACACTTATTTTTTTTAAAAGAGTAAGTATGGAGTTTCTTGTGCGTTCTTCTCCATATCAAGCTACTTTTCCGAATGCACGGTAGAATAAATTTTTATTACTTGTAAATTTAAATTGTTAACGTTCAAAAGTGCCGCTTAGTGGCCCAGTTGAAATAAATACATTTGACTTTGACTTTGTACTGTCTATTTTTAACCCATGACGTAAAATAGGGGTGTTATAAGTTTGGCTTGTATACCTGTGTGTTTGTGCATTTGTCTGTGGCATCATAGCTAAACTATCTCCATACCAAACCTCATCTGAATCGGTTCAGCGGTTTAAGAGCGGACTCTAGTCAACAGGAATTTGAAAAATAGGTATTTGAAGAAACTATTGCCGTCGCGTCACCTCCAACCTCACCCCGTAAAGTGCGAAAGGGACAACTGCAGCTCAGGCTGATTTTACGTACAAAAACTTTGACTAAAAGACGTTTCGTATTCTGCTGTTTTCTTCATGAAAACTGGTCTGATCTAAAAAATTCTTATATCAAAATTTAGAGGAAAAGTATATCTTTGCTCCTATCATTTCCTTTTTTGTTAAAGCTAATAAATTTTGTCTGAAAGTCTTCTGAACATGGCGGTAAAAACGGGTAAAGCTCTATCTAGAACGCGGTAATGGCTTATTTTCGATATTATTAAGGCAAGATTGAAGAAAATGAGACACTACAGCATTTGCTATTCGAACTAGGCTAACGCTGCCTAAGTGAATTTGCTACACTAATGGCTTCAAAATTTTGTACTTTCAATAGTATGAACATTTTAGGCAGTAACCGTCTACAAAAAAAAAACCGTTAAGTTTGAAAAAAGATTTTCATAATATTAGTCATGACAAGAGATGACAATGTGATGTTTCTTACACCACACACACCCACCACCAACAAGTGGCGGTTAACACACACCATCAAAGTCTCTAGACAAAGTGTCAAGAGATGACAATGTGGTGATTCTTACACCACACTCACACCACTAACCAGTGGCGGTTAACACACACCATCAGAGTGTCTAGAAATGTGTCAAGCGATAACAATGTGGTGTTTCTTAGACTACGCACACACCACCAACCAGTGGCGGTTAACACACACTATAAGAGTCTCTAGTCAACAGTGTCAGTGCGGTTTTCGAAATGCCAAAATTTAAGGGATTGATCTCGAGATATTTCGCTTGGCAATACCATACGTTTTACCGATCGCTAACACGTCGTTTTCATTGATAGAAGGTCACTTGTCTAGAGCCTCTGGTACGCCCATATTGTTTAGCCACCGTACATATTTTATATATGGCTTGGCGATGGTTTGAGACCCTGGGAAGGACATAGGATAGGATTGTTATCCCGAAAATCAATTATAAGGGGGTGGAAAGGGGTTGAAGGTTTGTATGGTAAACTAATCATTTCTTAAGTAAAGCGGCCCACACACCTACTATTATAATATCATTGCGTGATAGAAAAATAGGTTATTCGATGTACTAATGCTACAAAGATAAAGTCGCGGGCAAAAGCTAGTTAAAATAAAAATGTTCGCAAACATCTAACTAACGTTAAATAAAATCAGACAGCAATTTTCCCTAGTTATTTTACTTACACACCGTGTACCCACAGACGGTTTTACTTATAATAATTATTTATTCATACAGTTGCTCCCGGCTAAAACAAGCAAAGACAAAAGTAAAGGAATTGAGTAGCGGTCGTTGACCCCGACTGGTAGATAATTTGTTTGTACCAACTCGTTTATAACCCGCTGTCCGTCGTCTGAAATAGGGATGACAGAATTACCCTTAGGTATATTGATTGTATAATGTACTAGCTGACCCCGCGGCCGCGCTCCCGGTTCGCTCCCGTCAAAATTATAGCTTATGTTACTCGGGCATAATGTAGCTTTCCATAGGTGAGAAATTTTTTAAAATCGGTCCAGTAGTTTCGGAGCATATTCGGTACAAACAAATAAACAAACAAAAAATCTTTCCTCTTTATAATATTGGTATAGATAAATGTATAAAGGTGTCCTGTATTTTTTTTAGTAGACTGCTGAAAGGCAAAAAACTAAATGATAAGATCTGTTCGCGGAGGATGCCCTGTCATAATCCCCTTATCAATATATTTAAACGTAAAGCCATAATAATAGGTACAGTTATTTTCTACCTTTATTCGAAGGGTAATGACGGTTTGTTTTCATTCTAATTCATACTTTATCTTTTGTTACAGCAATTCGACTCAATGTGCAAAGCCTCGAAATATGATTCTTAATACCACGGATACTATTTAATGTAAGTATATAAATATGTTAAATCCTAGTTGAAACCCTGCTCTAAAGGTCTCAATAATATTATATTCAATAAAAAATATTATAAACTTCTTATATGCCACTACATCACGTTTAACATTTCATGGCATAGCTATTATCCCAGAGAAGTATTATTGCTAATTCTTAATGCACTTTCTGTTTGCCATAAACAACACATAAAATTGAAGTCGTAACACTTTCACTATGGATTTAAGCATTGTCAAGGTTATTTCAGGACCTACTTATATTTAGAATTGAAAAGTATAAGACAAAGATCAGCCGGTTATGCATAGCCTCTCTTCTTATTCGGCGTCTTCATTTCTGAAGGTCGTGGCTGTCTTGGAAAGCTTGACGGAGTTACTGACGAGCTGTTTCAGGATCACTCTGTCTTCGACTCTTCTCAGGGCACTGCATAGCCAACTATTCAATATAATAACATTACCAGGGCAAATTTTTCACAATTATTTTGTAAAATTGTGATATGTCACACACACACAATATGATTGCGATGCGCCAAAAAGGCGCAGAAAGATAGATAGATAGATAGATAGATAAACCATTTATTCAGTGCACACAAAAGACACAGCACAACACACAAAATAACATAGATGTGGGTATATGGAAAAAAAGGTGCCAAAATACAAAAAAAGAAGAAGAAAAAACAACTTAATACAAATAAAAGTGACACAAGTAACATACTTACTTCAACTTAAACACAGTGCGGTGTGCGTCTCAAGGTTGCACCAAATGGGAGTCCAGCTCAGCATGTGTCAGGCAAATATACCTGACGCTGATATTCTGCTGGATCCCTGCAGTGACATACGGTCGCTGAGCAGTCGTAATATGTTTGTGTTATGACAGTGTGATGTGAGGTACATAGAAGCAATTGTTTTTTTATTGTGTTTGCTAACAGCATTCGAGGGGTAAATATATTTTCAATAAATAAATATATGTAAATAACATGAGTATTTAAATTAGTAGGTAAGTTATTTAATTACCAAGAGACCATACCTATCTTTTGTTTACAGGTTTTGACCACGAGATACGCCAAATAGACAGATTGGCTCGGAAAGGACATGACAGCCAGTTATATAACGGACGTGTTCAAAACAGTCATCCCCAGTTTTTTCTGTGAGGCTATAAGAAACTGCCGCAGTCGAACTCTGAACGTTACAAGGCATTTAAGATTCCTTATCGGCGGGGGAATATTGTTCCAGCATTTAGATGCGGCGTATCTAAAACTTCCCCTGAAAGCCGCTGTCTTATGCGAGTGTGTGGAGAGTTGCTGTGAGCACTGTCGACTTGCGCATTCTCTTCTACTAGCGATCCAGCTCAGTTTATTGTACAGATAGGTCGGCTGTTTGTAATTTACAACTCCAAAAAGTAGGCATGCCAAGTGCAACTTGCGACGCGACTTCATCTTGAGGATTGACTGGTTATTTAAAAATGGCGTTACGTGACTTCTAGGTGGGATTGTGAAGCAGAATCGAGCGCAGGCGTTTTGCACTCTCTGGATCAGTCGATCAGTTCTTGCAAGCAGTCGAGGGCCAATAACTACGTCCGCATAGTTCAGATTAGATAACACGAGAGACTCAGCCAGCTGGATCCGCAGCTCCTCTGAAAGATAAGGCCTTATTTTATAGAGGACCTTAAGCCGGTAAAAACAAGTGCGCACTGACTCTGACACGTGCGCTTCATATCTCAACCCAGAGTCCATGTTCAGACCCAGATTACGGGCCTCACCGACTCGACTGACCGACTCACCCAGCAGGGCAACGTTGAGTGTTGCTGGCACTGCACTGATTTGGGTCTTGGTTCCAAACAACATGTATTTGGTTTTGGTAGGGTTAAGTACCAAACCGTTATTTTCAGCCCAACACGCTATCCTGTCAAGATCATCGTTTAGATCCTTTATCGCAATGTCATAGTCACTTGGCTTAAAGGAAATATAGACTTGTACGTCATCAGCATAAATATGGTACCTACACCGCTTCAGGGAATTTATGATATCCGCACAATACAAAATAAAGATGATGGGGCCCAGTATTGAGCCTTGCGGGACTCCTCTGCAAACAGAAGTGAGTGACGAAACAAGAGACGAGCCATTGCTCAGTCGTATTTCGACACGCTGACGTCGGCCGGTGAGATAGCTTTGGAACCAGTGTATCGTGTTTTGGTCAAATCCATAGTAGCTAAGCTTTGATAGAAATAGATCTATATTTATGCAGTCAAAAGCTCGCGAAAAATCAAGTAGGACAAGAAGTGTACATAGGCCCTTATCCTGTGCTGATAGAATATTATCTGTCACGTCCAAAAGAGCCGTAGAAGTACCACGCTGTTTGCGAAAGCCTGACTGTAGCTCAGGCAGAATGTTTTTATCTTCTAGATATTTTGATAGCTGCTGACATACCGCCTTTTCAGCAATTTTAGAAAGGCAAGGCAGAATACTAATAGGCCTAAGGTCCTTAAAGTCAGTTGAATTTGTTTTTTTAGGCAGTGGCCTAACGATAGCAGTTTTCCAGATGTCAGGAAAGGTTGCTGAGACAATTGAACTGTTCACAATGTCAGTGATGACTTTCAGTGTATGTGGGAGTGTAAGCAAAAGCATATTCAGGGTTACCCTATCACAGCCTTCAGCGTTAGATTGTAGCTGGCGGAAGTATCGCAAAACCTGATCAGCAGTTACTGGTTGCAATGCAAATGCAAAGCTATCATCACCATAACGATGAGACTCAAAGAAAGTGCGTTGTGACATATTGCAGACAGGGTTACCAGGAACACTCATAAAGTGATTATTGATTTGGTTTGGATCTCTGAGGTGAGTAGGAAGGTCGTCAATTTGTTTCTTTGGTAATACAGTGTTTCTTAAATTTTGCCATAATGCTTTCGGATTTTTAATTTGACTATTAATATTAAATTTGAAATACGCAACCTTTTCTCTAAATATGGAATTTAACACCAGAGATTTTAACTGCTTGTAGTATGCTTTTTTGGACTCGGATTTCGTTTTACGGTACTTGGTCAGAGCCTCATTCCGCAAGCGCATCATTAATTTAATTGTATCTGTTATCCAGGGATATGACGGTTCCTTAATTATACATTTCTTGACCGGTGCGTGCGCATCGTAAATTGTTAAAATGTTTCCATTTAATGCTTCAACCATGTCATTCACATTATGCAAGCCAGAAATGCCGTCCCAGTGTATGCGCGAAAAATCACTATCTAGCACTTCTCTATTTATTTGCTTCATGGGTCTGTACACAACTGTATGGGGGTTATATTTACTACGCCTAATATTAAATTCGCACACAACAAGTGAGTGACCATTTATTGAGCCATAGGGCTCAACAGATACTCCTTTGTGGTTGAGATTCGAACAGACAAGGTCGATCAATGTTTCACTATGGTCAGTGAAATGGGTGGGCGAACTTACCAGTTGTTTTAAGCTCAGGCTATTCAAAAACTCACATACTTTCTTAGTTTGCCCGTTAGCGTTCAGTAAGTTAACATTGAAATCGCCAAGCAGTACATAGTGATCACATTTTACTAAGGAGCTAATGGAGTCAGTTATGGCGTCGAGAAAAAGGTCCAAGTCGAATCGTGGGGGACGATATGCTGTGCCTATAGCAATTTTATTTCCATTTAATGTAAGGGTAATCCACATTTGCTCGATAGTGTCGTATCTAGGGTCAATTGGGATGGAGCAGGTACGAGCGGTCAGGCCGCGTTTAAGATAAAAACCCACACCACCACCCCGTCCCCCATGTACAGACAGCGGTCGTGGTGAGTGTCGCAGGCGGTACCCTGGTACAGCAGGCGCTCGCCCCTCTTCGCCTGGTCGTAGCCAAGTCTCGTTAACTGCTAATACATCAAAAGAATGCCCTTCTACGGCTGCTATAAAGTCATCGTGGTTAGTACTAAGGGAGCCTACGTTCAACAAACCAACTTTAAGGTATTTTTCAAGCATATTTAAAGCAATGATATAAGCAACAAAACAGAGAAGCGCTGTCGCAGACGTAAAGTGTCGAAATTTTCGCCTTTCTCAAGGAACATAAAATAAAATTGTAACAAGTAATTCTGTGGTAATATTGGAAATAACCGTTGTCAATAACAAATAATTGAATTTCGTAAAAATAATCATAAATAAAGCCAAAAAGTTTTATATAAGTGATTGTAAATAAAAAATTAAAGTGAATAATTGCAAATAAAAACTGTATATTAGCTAGTGCAAACACTAGTTTTATAATATAAGTCTCTGCAAACAAAAATTTAAAAGCTACAAGCGAAATTCTCAGCGAATCGTGGCTATGAATAAGTGCAATAAAAGTGTAAACATCAGCCATGTTTTTACAAATAATATCTGCATAATAATATGTTTTAACATCCAAGTAATCTGTGCATGAAAACACGAATAACTTGCTGTAAGCCAGCAGTAATTGAAAAAAATTCACAACTGTCCACAATTGACCAGAACAATCAACTTTCTTATAATATATTTTGCTTAGTGTGTGTAGTGTGTAGTGTGTGTGTAGTGTGTAGTGTGTGTGTAGTGACCAATGACGTTGAGGGGTAAATAGATTCCCACCCGGTACCCCAGGAAACACACACCGCCCTGTGACACTACTTATTATATAAAACAAACTATAAGAAAATCCTCCAAGTGTAAAACAAAACAACAAAGAGATCAAACTGTTAACATCCACAGGAATAATAGGTAAATGCAACAAGTTTACAGGACGCGTTCGGATGTGGTACAAACCGACCATTACCCAAAAATCCTACTAATATCCTCTTCACATCTAATTCGTTCTGCTTTTTGGTGATCTTCTCTGCGAGCTAAAATTCTCCCTTCCCTTGTCCATACATACTTCCATTTGTTCTGACTCCCGGCCTGACGAGCATGATAAAATAACTGGCGGTTTGTCCGAGTTAGACGTTCGTTGACATAAACTCTGTGCGGCGGCCCAGTGATATCAAGGTCACCTGTACTTAAACCGCGGCAAACCCGGGCCGCGCGCAGCAGTGAGTCGCGCGTGGCGCGCCTTGCGAACCTCACGTATATACCCCGCGGTCTCTGCGCAGTGGGGTCAGCAGAGATATCGCCGTCAGAAGTCTGTACTCGATTACGGCGCACGGATCCGACTCGCTCAGCATGAACTATGTCCCTCTCTTCAACAGCAACGCCAAGCTTTATGGCAAGAACTCCAACCAGGTGTAGGGCGCTCTCACCCTTGCACTCCGGTATTCCGGTCACCTCAATGTCGTTGAGCAGGAGTTCCTGATCGCGCTCGTTCAATTGGCATTTCAGTTCAGCTATGGTATTTTCTAATGGAACCCCGTCCACTTTTTGCTCCAGTTTCTGTTCAAGGACGCCCACTCGTGCTTCTAGGCTATCCACACGCTTATCAGAGGCATTTAAGGAATCCTTTAGTTGAGCCATTTCCGTGCGAAATTGTTGGAATTCCTGATGCATCAGACGAAACTCGGCACGCAGCTCCTCTTTAAATAATCGCAGCTCGTCTGCCAAGTCAGGGGATAAATTAATAGTAGCGTTCAGCGCAGTGCCATGTAATGGATCGTTCATGAACTCCTCGGGGCCACTGTGCTCCTCTTCCTGGGCAGGTACCGCCCCACCTCGAACTGGCATCTCCGTCTTGTTGTCCCTGACCAAATTTTTTCCGCACTCATGGCAGCGCCAGGTGGGTGCAATAATACCCGTACCAGGCAAGGCAACGCAAGCGCGATGATAAAAGGCATTGCATCGGCCGCATTTAGCGGCCTCTATCGGCGATAAAAATTTGGCGCAACCACCGCACTTCGCTGCAGGCATTGTGTGTTTCCTACGTAAGTTACACTGTTATCGATCTCACCAAGTCGTTCCGCGCAATGTCAATAGATGACGCTGTTTCGAACATATACAAATGATAGTTTGATGGGAGTTTAATGGTTTGTTGACACCATACAATGACACTTGGGTAAACACAGTTGAAGCACACTCTCAGGCGACACTTGATTTAAGCGATTTTAAGAATATTCACTAAAATGTTTCAATATTTTTAATGTAAAGGGTAGATTTTGGTCACTAGTGTACAGATTTAAGTTTACACAATAATTACTATATACACACTGCACTTGCGCACTGGATAACGTTTCGTGTCCTTTATTACTGTATGTAGAAACTTTCTGTATTATATTTGTTCTCATTAAATGGGTTATTTTATTAAAAACACTATAAACCACAGCAAGAAGTACCGACCAACTTTACGACCAATAGTCACTCTCATGTGATAGTCACTCAGATGTGAAATTCAAAAGTCAATGCTGCAAACTTTTGTTAAATAAAGTTTTTCCAAGCCTTTCCAATTCTTTTGTGCGATGTATGTCATAAATCAACATGGGATTTGACCCCAAAATAAGGCAAAGAGCTGCATTGTGTACTTGAACAAAACTTCCCTTCAGGGAAAATATGCTTTTTAAATGTTCAAGCATATTTTCCAACTTTTTTTTACCTGACGTTGGCTTTATGGCTGTAGTGAAGGCAACTCTGCACATTTTTAACAAGGCCATCGCTCTTTTTGTTCGGAACTTCTTAACAACATTGTTTTTTTTTGAGATGGCTGTCTTTGTGCTTTATACAAGAAGTTTTAAGGGTCATATAGTCAAGTTGCCTGCTACGCAAGGATAAATAAAATGCCATCTATGAAAAGGGGACATAAAATAAGAAAAGTTTGGTTCCATAAAATACATCAAACGCGATGTGATCTGCAGCAAAATTTTATAAGCTTTGATTTGATCAACCTTCATTTTCGTCCAATATCAGTCGATGACAGTTTCAAAAACGATGCCAATTGAAGGTCTATTTTCACTTAGCCACTCTATTAACTGAACAAATAGACACTAATGTGAGTATTTACTAAACTTAAAATTGAACATTAGATACACTAGGTGTTTTCAGACAATTATTTATCTTGCCTTGGATATGAAATATCTACTCCGACGAACTATTAGTCCATTTAAGTTGACAACTTCTGTAATGGAGAAGATTCGTAGAGCGCAGCTGAAATGTGCCATCATTTTTACTGCAATTTTTTATTGCCTCTTACAAAAAAAAAAATTGGTAGGTAATTTTTTTCATACATTAATTCTCATTCTCCTGAAAAAAAAAAAATTGACTGACCACGTTTCTTTGTTATTAAAAACTTAGACGACCTGCGCTTAAATAATATAAACCTGTCTAAACTGATAAAAATTGTAGAAGAAGATGTTGCAACCTATTCAAAATCAAAATTAAAAGCAATTAATTTTATTTTACTTAGGCCTACATGGGCACTTATAAAACGCCGACAAAAGGTGCACGGCTCGGGTTGGTCGTTACCTATGGAGATGAACCGGCAAAAAAATCCACGGTGACTCTTTAAAAAAAAATGGATTGATTTTACAATATTTCCATGTTACAGCATTCGAACTTAGATATAGATAGATAGATCCGGACAACGTAGGCCCGGCAATAAGACGTAATTTTTTTTTTTTATATTTTTGTATAAATAAAATAAAAAAAGAAAGTACATACATACATACATAAACTTACGCTTTTTTCCACGGGGGTCGGCAGAAACTACAGAACGCAACCTGCTACGATCCTTACATACGAAAAGAAAGTAAAACGAGATAAAAGTTAACAAATGTTAACAAGCATCTAGAAATCTAGAAGGCCTTCCAAACAAATTCATCCATGTCTTTTTGGCTTTTTGTGACAGAGTCACAATACTTTTTACTAGAGAAATGCTGAGGTTTTCTAGGCTGCTGAGGCAATTAACACTAAATTATAAGCACAATCATACACTACGGGCACTGGATTGATCTTTAATAGCCCTGGACTGAAATAAGTAGAAGGAGACTAATGATATTTTCGCCCTGCAGTGGGACATTCCAGGATTGTAATAATAATACCAATTAGCCTACTCATATATTATTATTATTAATGTGAAAGTTTGGATGGATGGATGGATGTTTGTTACTCAATCACGCCAGAATGATCGGCCGTAAATTATAGTCTGAAATAGCACAAAGGTTTTTAACCCGGTATAATGTAACATTTGTATAATAAAATACTTTATACACGGGCAAAGCCGCTGGCAAAAGCTAGTAATTATAACCAACTAACTAAAACCTAAACCACTATTCTTTATTCTGTGCCTAAACCCTGAATAAAAAACCTAAATCAGAAAAAAAGAACCTAAATCTGACAGGTTGCTACCAAAAATAGATATTCTTGAATAAAATAATAATAATTCCTGAAATAAAAGATAAAGTTACCATATAAGCACTATTCATACCATTGTTTTAGAAATTATATACATTATTGTAAACGTTCTTACTTTTAAATAAATTATTGTTCTTAATCATTCTTCTTACTAGCTCATCATCTCATTCTCTTCCACAGTGCCTCTGCATATGGTGCGTCCTCCGACTGTACCATCTCCTCCAGTCCGGCGTCACATGGAAAGTTGCGGCCCCCATAGAGCTGTGACTACTGCCACCCCTCCTCCCCTCTGAGACACAGCCTCACTCGCAGCCGTGCGAGTCCACGCTCCTCTTAGGAGGGGCGGAGAGTGACACCGATGCTTTATGAACTTTGACGACGTTTCTCGTCTCTCTTAGGTGTTGGTTTTAAGTTCACTGTGAAAGCTTATTGACACGTCAACGAGACCATAGATTATGATATAGCCGTCAAATCGTCTAGATGCAAAAATGTAGGGGGGATGGGTGTGTTTGTAGGTACAAAGTATACAGTCACCTTTTCTCTATAAACGACTTTAACACACTACGAAAACGTAATTATATCATTGTAATTTCCACAAAAAATTGGTCAAAGTCCAAAATGGGCGTATTTTTTCGAAGATCTACTTCTATTCAAATGCTTTCAATTGGTAAATTAGTAATTTGGCTTTAATATCAAATAAGTCGTTTATTTCAAGACTTTGACAGTGTGTTACCATAAATAGTTTAAGTTGCCATGAAACATCTAATAAAACACACGTTATACAACCTACTCGTATACTACTAGCCATACGATACTATTCTTGTGTCGCGGCAAAGTCGGTAGGTCGGTAGGCTTTAGTCTCCTGTCCCCAAGTAAACGGTTTTCCGAAACAGCGTAAAGAGATAACAAATATTTCAGTGTCAGCGACGTCATCCTTTGCACCCAGAAAATGTATAAGCAATAAATTTATTGTGTCGTTTGTTTACTTAAGTTATGAATTTAAATAAGGCTGGTTTGCTATCCTTATTTAAACGCAAAATGCTTTACAATTACGATAAGATCACGGACTTTACCATCTTTTGTACTAAAGCGTTTATCTTCGGAAGCATATTATCTCTGACCTATTTACTCCTAACAATATGTTACTCCTAGATATTAGATCTTTAGTAAAGCTAAAACCTACATCACTAACATTGTATCGAAGATCGGGCCGTCAGATAACACCTAAAGGGTTTGTCTCGTCCAAAATCGGTTTTTTTCCAAATCCAGTTTTGTTTTAGTGTCTGGTTGTTTCTTACGAATATGTTGGTGATTAAGATGTAGATCTAAAATAAAGAATCAAGAGCTGAGATTTAGCTAGAAAACATTCGCAAAATTAGTGTTGGTTTGTAAAGGTCCGTTTGAAAAAGTTAGTTTGGTCTGATAAATAAAACAATCTTTAATTTGTGTTTTGTTTGATTTCTGATAGTTTCGTCAATATCCCATTTTAAAATCAAAATTCAGAAAATTTCCTCATTAATCGCGACATCAGTCATTAAAATTCCTTTGTTTCATTCAAGTACTTTCGCTCCATGAAGTAGTAATGATTTTCAGAGTGAAATTACCAGTGCAGTTATTATTTAAAAAGGTAATTATGCAAATGAAAATATGCAGCCGACGATAATTAAAGTAAAAAGTTCGAGTTTTGCGTGAAAAAAACGTTGCGTGTTTTAAAGTCTCATGCAATACAAAGTAACAAAGCGAATTCTTTTGTGAAATTTTATTTTTCGCGCTACCTTTGAAATAATAAAAAGATTTTTTTGCGTATTCTCTGTTACGACAATAGGTATGGTTTGAAGATGCCTCTCCAAAATATGTATATCTTTTTTAAAAAAAATATTTATAATGTCTGTCCTTGATCCGATTGTGATTAATCTTTAGTGGGTTGTTCTTTGTACGCCCGTGATAGTTTCTGGCCCAAAATATATTTAAACACACATTGTATCTTTAAGGGCTCACCTAGTATTTTAATAAATTAGAACACCAATGCTACATAAACAACCGATCCATTACAAATGTATTGCAATGGATCGGTTGTTTATTATATATTATTTTATATTATTCATTATATACATATTAATATTAAATAGAAAAAACGCTACCTAACAGTTGTTATGAACTAAAAAAATAACTAAACTTTTGATTTCATTTGGTAGATTGAATATAAAGATTGACATCAAATCGTATTCAAGTGAAGGAAAGTCTGAAAAGGATTATGAATTTCACAATAACCCAGTTACTGTCGATTTCTGTCTTCTTCGTTATTTATAAAGATTGACAGGGACAAAACATAAAAGGTATTTATGTTTCTGTATGAAGTGTCAGTCAGCAGTTCTTTCATATTATCGAGAGTACAATAAAATGTATTGTCCAGTGCGTATCAAGTTAAGATATGTAAAATATTTATAACTGACTTATATTTTTTTATAACTAATGTATTAGATTGTATGCTATGGTTATTTGGAGTGATGTTTTAGTAACCAGTTTTTAAGCTAGGGTAGTACGGAGTTTCCAAGAAAAATAAGATAAGCTGAAATTTGAAGGTTCGTTTGGCCACAAACCAGCGCAGCAAAACCAGTATATGGTTTTGCTGCGCTGGTTTGTGGCCAAACGAACCTTCAAATTTTTAAGTCTGGATTAAAAACCATTTTATTTTTATAAAGCTAGTGAACCTTAATTATATTAGAATTATTTAAAAGAGATACTGACTTCCACGTTTTCATTAGAAATTTGCAGTATAACGTTTATTTCGTCCGAAATAAAATTTATTTGACTAGAACATCATTTTAGAGAACTCTAAAACTGTAAATAAAGCTTGTTAATAACAATAAAGAACTAAATCAGTTAGAAAATGTAAATGAACATTCAAACCTAATTGTCAAAGAGAAAACTTTGCGATATCATCGTGGTTTTAAAAACATTGTGAAATCAAAAGAGAACTTGTAAAGCTTCTGTCGTTCGATCAAAAAGTTATTTGATCTAAAATAATTTGTAAATAATATAAACGTTAGATCCAAAGGAATATTTTGTATATAAATAACATAACTGTATATTTTAGATGCTGAAACTAAGTTTTTTTTACTGCTTGTAAATAGAAAATAACTTTTTATTGGGTAATGTTAACCACCCTTTAATGTAAACGCTGTATAAATAGACAAAGCAATATAAAAAAAATAAGTTACAATGAAATTCTGGTATTATAAACGTCTAATAAATTGAATGTTGAACCTGTTGATATCGTTTTAATTTCAAATGAACATAGATTTAGATACGACCGTCCGAACGTTTGCTTATATACGCGTTCACTTTACAAGATATATGGCATTTATATTATATTATCTTGCGCACGACCGCTTCCGAAGATATTCGACTGCGTGGCGAGCTCGCTTTGGTCAATTATGATGACTGACTTATGAATGATCGAATTGAGGGTCAGGGTGAAAAACGAGCGGTCAACTCTGTCTTTACTAATATAAGTCAATGCAAATGGGTGAGTTTTTTCATAAAAGTTCACTCACTTTTCTCTCTAGTCTCTGAAGTAATCTGAAGAAATTATTCACTCCCGAGGAAAGATTATCAATAATTCAACTTGAGCAATCTGCGACTTTTTCGCTTAAAAAGTAATTTATTCTATGAAACTTTCTAAGTTAATTATTCTGTGCTAAGTCAAAGAATAATTTTAATATTTTTTTCACAGTCAAGCTTGTTAAGTATTTATAACAATCATAAAGAAGTTAGGTATCTAAACTGTGTACTATTTTTACGATGGCTCTGTAAGACTTATTTGAGGAGCTGCTCATTTACTTATCAAGTCAGGACTTCAGAAGTACAAAGAGTAACAAATTCACACGCAGAAAAGTAAGTTGGTTTATCTTCCTTTTACAAATAAGCTATTCTAAAATACCTCATACATTATTTACCAACCACGACAGACAGTTTGCATCTCTCCATATGAACCTTGCCCGCCATTCGGTCACTGCAGCGTCTCAAGTCTAGCCAGGTATCATAAACAACTCAATTTGAAACGTAACGCCTGTCACCGAAGTTGTATTTTTTTCGTTTGAAAAAGGGTGTAAGTGTTACGGACTCGGTTTTTATAATAATACTAGCTGTTGCCCGCGACTTCGTCTGCGAAGCATTAGTAATTCGAATAGCTTATTTTTTATATCGCAGCATAATATTGTGGGTTTTCCATACAAACTTCTTCCCCTCTTTCCACCTCTTTAAGTAAGATTTCCGGGATAAAAACTATGCTATGTCCTGCCCAGCGTCTCAAAATATCTCCGAACCAAATTGCATCTAAATCTGTTCGACGGTTTAAGCGTGAAAAGTTGGATAGAGAGACAGACAGAGTTAATTTCACATTTATAATATTAACTCCGCCCGCGACTTCGTTCGTGTGATGGCAACCAAAAATAAGCTGCTATTAAACCTGAGACAAACGGACCAGTTCGGTAGTTCCAAATCGATGTAGAGGTCCCCATCCTAGTGCCATTTGATTCTTCAAAGAAACTTTGACACCCCTACATCGTTTTCTGGGGGTAAATCCGAAAAACTAATGATGCCATCCTTTATTATTTTGCCTTTTAACCCTTTAAAATGTTGAATTTCCAAAAATCCCTCCTAAGTGATCCCCAACGTCATAAAAAGAAGCTATGTGCAGTAAAAGTAATCAAAAATCTTTACCACCCCGAAGTCGTATTTTAAGGGTAGTTTCGAAAAAGTAATTATTGAAAACCTTTATTGTTTATTAAGGTTGGTATTTATGTCAAGTTTCATGTTTATTGACCCAAGAAATCAGATTCTTCAAAAAAAATTATATCCCCTAAATCGTCTATTGGGCGCACGGTTGGCGCAGTGGTTGAGCGATTGACTGCTGCGCTGCGTGTCGCGGGTTCGAGCCCCGCACGGAACAAATATTTGTATGACCTACAGATAGTTGTTCCGGCTCTGGGTGTTTGTGTATGTGAGTTTATATGTTTGTAAACGCACCCACGATACAGAAAGAAATTCCTAGTGTGGGGCAACGTTTTTTTTTAAAAAGAAAAAAAAAAAAAAAGGCAAAAGTCTTTTTTGGGGGGTAGTTTCAAAAAATAATAATAGCAACCTCTATTATTCATGTAGGATAGTATTTATGTCAAATTTATTGTTTTTAAAAAGCCAAAAGTCTTTTTTGGGGGGTAGTTTCAAAAAATAATAACAGCAACCTTTATTATTCATTTAGGTTAGTATATTAGTGGCAAGTTTATTGAGCCAAGAAATCAGATTTTTCAAAAACACTGTAATACCTCCTAAATCGTCTTTTGGGGGTAGTTGCAAAAAACTAATCATGACAACCTTTATTGTTTATTTAGGTTGGTATTTATGTCAAGTCTCATGTTTATTCACCCAAGAAATCAGATTCTTCAAAAAAAATAACAACCCTTAAGTCGTCTTTTGGGGGTAGTTTCAAAAAATAATAACAGCAACCTTTATTATTCATTTAGGGTAATATATTAGTGGCAAGTTTATTGACCCAAGAAATCAGATTTTTCAAAAACACTGTAATACCTCCTAAATCGTCTTTTGGGGGTAGTTGCAAAAAACTAATAATAACAACCTTTATTGTTTTTTTAAGATGGTAATTATGCCAAGTTTCAAGTTTATTCACCCAAGAAATCAGATTCTTCAAAAAAACTAACATCCCCTCAATCTTCTTTTGGGGGTAGTTTCAACAAATAATAACAGCAACCTTTATTATTCATTTAGTTTAGTATTTGTGGCAAGTTTCAAGTTTATTGACCCAAGAAATCAGATTTTTCAAAAACACTGTAATACCTCCTAAATCGTCTTTTGGGGGTAGTTCCAAAAAACTAATAATCAGAAACTTTATTGTTTATTAAGGATGGTATTTATGTCAAGTTTCATGTTTATTCACCCAAGAAATCAGATTCTTCAATAAAAATAACAACCCCTAAGTCGTCTTTTGGGGGTAGTTTCAAAAAATAATAACAGCAACCTTTATTATTCATTTAGGTTAGTATATTAGTGGCAAGTTTATTGACCCAAGAAATCAGATTTTTCAAAAACACTGTAATACCTCCTAAATCGTCTTTTGGGGGTAGTTGCAAAAAACTAATAATAACAACCTTTATTGTTTTTTTAGGATGGTAATTATGCCAAGTTTCAAGTTTATTCACCCAAGAAATCAGATTCTTCTAAAAAACTAACATACCCTAAATCTTCTTTTGGGGGTAGTTTCAAAAAATAATAATAGCGGCCTTTATTATTTATTTAGGTTAGTATTTGTGGCAAGTTTCAAATTTATTGACCCAAGAAATCAGATTTTTCAAAAACACTGTAATACCTCCTAAATCGTCTTTTGGGGGTAGTTGCAAAAAACTAATCATGACAACCTTTATTTTTTATTTAGGTTGGTATTTATGTCAAGTCTCATGTTTATTCACCCAAGAAATCACATTCTTCAAAAAAATTAACATCCCCTTAATCGTCTTTTGGGGGTAGTTGCAAAAACGAATGATGACAACCTTTATTGTTTATTTAGGATGGTATTTATGTCAAGTCTCATGTTTATTCACCCAAGAAATCACATTCTACAAAAAAATTAACATCCCCTAAATCACCTTTTGGGGGTAGTTGCAAAAAACTAATAATGACAACCTTTATTGTTTATTTAGGATGGTATTTATGCCAAGTTTCAAGTTCATTCACCCAAGAAATCAGATTTTTCAAAAAAACTAACATCCCCTAAATCTTGTTTTGGGGGTAGTTTCAAAAAATAATAATAGCAACCTTTATTATTCATTAAGGTTAGTATTTCTGGAAAATTTCAAGTTTATTGACCCAAGAAATGAGATTTTTCAAAAACACTGTAATACCTCCTAAAACGTCTTTTGGGGGTAGTTGCAAAAAACTAATAATCACAAACTTTATTGTTTATTTAGGATGGTATTTATGTCAAGTTTCATGTTTATTCACCCAATAAATCAGATTCTTCAAAAAAAATAACATCCCCTAAATCATCTTTTGGGGGTAGTTTCGAAAAACTAACAATGAAAGTCTGTATTGTTTATTTAGATTAGTATTTATGTCAAGTTTCAAGTTTATTAACTGAAGTAATAAGATTCTTCAAAAAAACTTTAACTCCCCTAAATCGTCTTTTGGGGGTAGTTTCGAAAAATAATAATAGCAACCTTTATTATTCATTTAGGTTAGTATTTGTGGCAAGTTTCAAGTTTATTGACCCAAGAAATGAGATTTTTCAAAAACACTGTAATACCTCCTAAAACGTCTTTTGGGGGTAGTTGCAAAAAACTAATAATCACAAACTTTATTGTTTATTTAGGATGGTATTTATGTCAAGTTTCATGTTTATTCACCCAATAAATCAGATTCTTCAAAAAAAATAACATCCCCTAAATCATCTTTTGGGGGTAGTTTCGAAAAACTAACAATGAAAGTCTGTATTGTTTATTTAGATTAGTATTTATGTCAAGTTTCAAGTTTATTAACTGAAGTAATAAGATTCTTCAAAAAAACTTTAACTCCCCTAAATCGTCTTTTGGGGGTAGTTTCGAAAAATAATAAGAGCAACCTTCATTATTCATTTAGGTTAGTATTTGTGGCAAGTTTCAAGTTTATTGACTCAAGAAATCAGATTTTCCATATGAATTTCAACAACCCCTAAATCATTATTTGAGGGTAGTTTCGAAAAACTAATAATGTCAATCTTTATCATTTACTTAGAATACTATTTATGCTAAGTTTCAAGAATTTTGGTCGAAGGAATTAGATTTTTCATACAAACTTTCAACCCCCTTTTTACCCCCTTAGGGGTGGAATTTCCAAAAATCCTTTCATAGTGCACACTTGCGTCACTTGAGGAACCTTTGTGCCAAATTTCATGCTTCTAGGCTTAGCAGTTTTGGCTGTGCGTTGATTGATCAGTCAGTCAGTCAGTCAGTCAGTCACCTTTCGCTTTTAGAGATATAGATTAATACTCCTATTTTTTTTTAAATTAGATTCATTAGTTAATTTACGAAAGCACCTACGCCATAATAATAACATTCTCGAATCTTACATAAAAAACATCTCGAGAGGCAAAAGGTCGCATGTGCAACATATACACCCTCTTAAATTATGACGTCACATTTGGGAAGTCTGCAAGTGAAAATGAGTTCTTTAAGGCGTGTCCCGCCGACTCATACTTCAAAGGTAAGGCCAACAAAATAGGTGGTAGGTATGTATCAGTTTCATAAAGAATTTACTGTCAAATATTTCTTAAAAATGTCAGTTTCATTACATCAATTTGAACAAAAATTTAAGTATTGTATCTATAGTACTATTACAAATTATTGTTAGATATTTTTGCCAAACAACAGAATGCGATGCCGTGGTAGATCCAGACGAAGATGACGATAAAGAGATAAACTAGCTTCGTCCTTCACAAAGTCACAACCCATTGGGCCATAACAGCAAACAGCTGTGAGAAATGGAAATAAGCCAGCAGCGGGACAGTATGGGCTCACATAACAGATCTTATTGTTTCATAACGCTAACGAACTTCAATTTCGAAGAGAACCCTTTTTTGTCGGTTTTACCCACATTATTCAATGCCCATGATTTAAAGTGCAGCCATAGTTTAATTAAATAAAAAATTAACTACAACCAGCGCTCTCTGAGGACTTGTTGAAATTACGGTTTTATTTCATTAAACTTTTGCCATTTTAACTCGGATATGAATGATAATTGTCTTTTACTTAGTACTTACTACACAGTTAGTTGTAAAAGCTTGATTTTTTCAAAGCCGCAATGTATTTAAAATTCAATTCAAGTTGACAACTCCACGCATACCTAAGAAAAAACATCATGATATCAGGTGGGATACAAAAAATAAAAACACTACAAAGTGAAAAATAACTTCAATTTCGGAAGTCGGTGTTCTAGTTTTAGTATCGTCGTTTTTTGACACCGACTTTATAAGTTATTTTCACTTTGTAGTGTTTTTATTTGGAAGTCGGTTGTATTTTTTGTAAAAAAGTTTTTTTTATTTTCACTTTTTAGTTGAGGTACACGATGGACCAGTTATAACTGATCCATTATCTACCTAAACTTTATACCAATAATGCCCAAAGTGAAGCTAGAATAGATTAACCCAATAACATGAAACTTTAACAAAACCGGTGGAATAAGAGTATACTAAGGTGAACTGTTTACACCTGCGTACCCCCTTAGACCGTACTAGTGTGATGTTATGTTACGAAATGGTTTAAACAATAAACAGAAATGCGATTGCAGCTATCCCGAGTGATTTGCCGTCATTTATTAAAGAGTTCTGATGTATATCTCCGAAGTTCTTCATCAGATATTGATGGAAATTAAATGGGACCACATGACAAGCACCAGCTTTCAAATAAAAAAAGAATTATCGAAATCAGTTCACCCAGAAACAAGTTCTGAGGTAACACACATAAAATAAAAAAAATATACAGTCGAATTGATAACCTCCTCCTTTTTGGAAAGTCGGTTAAAAACCGGCCAAATGCGAGTCGGGCTCACGCACGAAGGGTTCCCTACCATTATCGCAAAAAACAGAAAAAAATCACGTTTGTTGTATGGGAGCCCCACTCAAATATTTATTTTATTCAGTTTTTAGTATTTGTTTTTTTAGCGGGAACAGAATATCATCTGAAAATTTCAACTCTCTAGCTATCACGGTTCATGAGATACAGCCTGGTGACAGACAGACAGACAGACAAGTAGTAGTAATAGGGTCCCGTTTTTACCCTTTGGGTACGGAACCCTAAAAAAGATCTTTTAAGTATTCCTTTCAAGCTACGGATCGTTAAAAAGATATCGTAATATCTAATGAACATACTTTTTTTGCAGACGTACTGATGCTTATCATAGTTAACTGACGTAATCAAAACCATTTTCAAATCATAGCTTGAAGTTGTAGCGCGAACTGAATTTTCGACATGTGTTAATTTCGCAGGTATTCCCAATAGAAAACAAAATAAACAGTGCCACACTCGCATGCCTACAGGTTTTTCCTAACAATCACACATTATTTTAGTAACATAACTTTCCAGTCCAACCTCTCAAGGTCTTGACCATTAAAGGTTGAAAGCCATACGTTGACATACGAAACCCATCTGAGAGTTAAATAATACGTACCGAAAAGGATTTATTGTTATTTCATTTAGGAGCATTACCTTTAAATATAATGTAATATGAGGGATATATGCAGCCAGAAACGGAGTAAATGTAGTTAGATGAAGATGCATATTGAGTCACCACTAAGTTATTCACGCACCATCAGACTTTCGTCATTTTATAAAAGCTGAAAGTTTATCTGTGTATGTACCCAACACAGGTAAGAATGATCCCCGTTTATGAAGTTGCGATCCTTACATTTTGACATTTCAACCATTGCCATCGTCGGACGTCGAATGTCACTTGCCTACAAGTGACATTCTATCATAGAAAACGTGGCGAAGTACCGATTAAGCGCCATTTAACGAAAGCTGAGAAAATGAGATTCAAAGATTTCAATGTTTATTCACTACACTGTACCATATTATTTTTTTATTATTTGTCTTCTGCTTCAAAATCAATAGGTCCATCAAAACCTTCAACATCATCTACTAAATCTCGAGATCCAGCAAAATTTTCATAATATTTTCTCGCATCAGATGGAATGAGGTGAAGAAGGGATTTTATATCATCCAGCTTTGGTTGAGACATAGGTGTTCCTAGTGGCCAAAGTTGCTCATAATGCCTTGACAATTTCAATGGGTTATTTATTGCCCCTCTTTTTGGTATTTTATTGAGATCCACTTCATGAGTTTGACAGCCATGACTGGTTTAAAGAAATATCCTACCAGGTTTATTCTTAAAAATGTTTATTTCTTTTGTGGTTAACCAGCACAGCATTTGCTTCTATATCTTTTTTTCTATTATCTTAAGCCCATTCCCTCTCACAGAGAGGAGGCCTGTGTACCAGCAGTGGGAACATTAAAAGACTGATGATGATTGTCTTCAGCATTTTAGAATCCTCGTCAAAGTCTATTATTTCCATTTAAGTAGCTATCAACTTGTTTCTCTTACGACAACTGGTCATCACATCAATGTAGTATTGTGGTATATATAGCCGTGTATGGATTTTAAAGACTGATTCGATATCACTAAACTCGCTATCATTTACTAAGAAGACGTGCCCAGGAACCAATAATCGTAGGCTTATTTTCTCAAGGTTGTAATTTTCTTCTAGTACTGCAAATAGTATGAGAGTCAACTTAATGTTTAGGTTCTGATCACCACAAGCGTCTGACCACAGGATTAGTTCTTTTGACTTTTGAGTCTAGATTTAAAGATATATGTTTGCGTAAAGTGGACCTTACTTTTTGTGCTCTCCTGCCTGCTATTTCTTCCACCTAGACATAACAAATCCCTTACTGGTTTTGCCTGAATGCAAGGTGTACGTGTTCAATTTGTTTATGCAATTTGAAAACGGTTTGTAACCGTAATTTTGACCCATAATTTTTTATCACAAAACGAATGTGTGCACAAATTGTAACAAAAATCGGAATGTCACTTGATTCAACCTCTTTTTCTTCTTCTTAGCGTGTCGATGGCAAATATAAAAAGTTAAATGTTGTGTTTGGCCCAGAATTCAGCCACGGCAGCACCATTTAGTGACGCGTTCATAAGGTCTTCGCAAGTGCAGGTGACAGGGCATGCTGCGCACTCCGTGAGATGGGCCATGGTCTGTGGAGAGATGCTGCACAAGCACTGAAGAATAGTGCGATCAGAAAACGCCGACCTAGGTTGTCCTTGCTGCGGCCAACCTGAGTGCGGAGTCTATTTAGGGTTTTCCAGGTCGACCACGGCAGAGTGTAACCAGATGGAAGGCTCTCCGATGGCCCGATTAAGTTGTCAGGAGTCTTGAGTTTCTCTCGCCAAAGGTCGCATCTCGCCAAAGCGGAGTTGCCAACACATAGACCCGCATCCTAGAAAACTTTTAGCCCCTTATTATAAGGCTGTAAGAGTGAGTGATTTTTGAACACATAAGCTGAGCTAAGCTCATAGTTTATCATGCCTATAGTCAATCTGCATTCATAACTTTTTCTTTTCGATTTCTACGCTTAATTCGTTCTTACATAACGCAGTCCAATTGTCTAGAGCCTCAGAGGTCCAAGCCAAGTGACCATCTATCATCGAAAACAATGTGATAGACATCGGAAATATGTCAAAAAATTATGGGAATGTCAAACATTAACAAAATGTTACTGGCACTGGGCATGCCGAATATCGCCATTGCTGAAATCAAATGACACTCGTCTAAAGCTTGTCATATAACTACCTTGAAGCCTTTCTAATGTCCTTCCTTTTATTGCTTAAGTTCTTATTTTATTTAGCACTTGGTGTCTGTTTTCTGATTACTGCAATGCAGCTTCCATCTTTTACACTGAAAGTTCGTTATCCCTACTTATAAATAAAAAAACAAAATCAAAACCCAGCTCACATAACACTACAGCTAATGTTTTATTTAATACATCGCCCTATTAACCCAACCCAAACCCTCTCACATCACATGAAAGTCTACTTTTAAATACACTGACTTTTCTAGCGATATCTTGGCAAATATTTACTGGACAGTTAAAAAGAAACGCCACGACTAATGGCGCAGATTGTAGCCTCTGGGCTCATTAGAACCAGTCACTGAATCGTACCTAGTATCCCGTTTATGCCTTTGTAAAGTTTTGAAGAATTTACGACACACTGTGATGTGTCTTTTCATGCGAAAACTGGAGGATGTTTGGAGAAGAAAATTACGACCCGAAGTTAGAGCTGTCTTGTGCCGTTTGCAGGAGACATAAGTAAATGGTTTCTGCTATTAGCTATTTCTTATGTTTTAATTTCTTTAATTTGTAGGCTATTTGAATTATCTTTTTGTTGTGAAAAGTGACAAATGATATTCCTTTTTTAACCTTACAATAAAAAATACTGAACTACAAGCAACCCATAAAAATTGTTGTATTTGTTGTTAATTTGTTTAGGGATTGAATGTTATATTTGTTTAGGGATTGAATGTTATATTTGTTTAGGGATTGTTCAAAATTTGAATCTCTTCAACCTTACTGTATCATGAGTTCAAAGTACTGAGCACGATACGAATTTGAAAATGGAAGGGTCAACAAAGTACGTGTTAGTACTCTAGTGAAAATGACTTTTCTTTAGAGGCAGTTATGATTAAACAAATAGTTGAAAATTAAGACAATCCAACGAGGAAGCATTTTGGATTTATTATCTGAGGTAATCGCATTTAAAAAATTATATCTTTTAGCTTATAAAAATTAGAGGGTGATTTAAATGTCAAAGGTAAAAACAAACTTTATGGACAATCACTACCAGAGCGAAAATACGTATCAGTTTTCAGCATAAAATGCACGTTAATTACGAGAAGAAACGAAATGCTCGTATTATCTCTACTCTTTAAATGTTGGAACTAATCGTTTCGATATCCATTTCATTTGAAATTTAACACCGGTCATTGGTAAAGTACGCCAAAATTGTATTTTATACAGGATAAATTAATTGGTTGATGTAACTGGTTAAATAACATGGCTAGCGCAATGGATTAGCGCACTGCGTGTCTCGGGTTTCATTCCCGCACGGAACAAATATGTGTATGGCCTACAGATGGTTGTTTCGGGTCTGGAGAAAAGAAGTCGGGTTTTTTGTTTTTTTTTATTTTAAAGTTTTTATTACAAAAAAAAAACGAATGAGGTATTTTTTAACATAATTATAAGTGTTATGTTATATTTTTGAAATCTCCTCTTGAAATCCTTTATTTTGATACCCCACACGATGGGTTTGGCAGAAAAAAAATATTGGGCCACCACAATATGGCACCCAAAAGCCGCCATATTTCCAAATCGATTGATCATCAAAATCGGCCAACGTATTTGGTCTCTAGAACGCCACATAGAAACAAACATACTTACATACATAGACTGATAAACACATTACCCTCCTTCGGCAGTCGGGTAAAAAGAAATACCAAATTCTACTAATGATATACGAGTATTTTTGCTAGGCAATAGAAAATAGTTTGAGTGAACAAAGCTAAGATAATGTTAGTTCAGCTGGAAAGATACGGATATCCGTATCCGCACCAATTTAAAGTGCATTGTGCTGTATAGAGCACAAGACGGGAAGGAGTGTAGACTAGAGGACTATTTGCAACAATTGATCGTTGGACATAATATTATATGGAAACGACGGAGTAGATAAAACCGGAAATCGATGAGTGAACCGAATAGAACCAAAACTACGACAAATCAAATATTTTGAAGTAATGGAGAACAGGGTTATAGTTATGGTTATTGTAAAACATCACTTCAAAATTCGAAGGGCTAAGTGAATTTACCTTTGAATTTTCTTTGGTATCTTGATTTCGATGAGAAAACTTCACAAAATCAAAATTAATAATTGTTATTTGCGATTGCCTCAGAAAATAAATCTAAAATGCTTCCTCATTGGATTGTCTTCAATTTCAGCTATTTGTTTAATCTTAAAAAAAAATGACTTTTCTTTAGTGGCACTAAAGAAAAGTCATTTTCACTGGTAAAATTGTACAAGTACATGGAGCACACAAAAGTACTAACGTACTTTGTTTACCCTTCCATTTTCAAATTCGTATCGTGCTCAGTACTTTTGAACACATGATTCAGTTAGGACGAAGAGATTCAAAATTTGAACAACCCTAAACAAATATAACATTCCTGTAGCAACATACTAACTACAGGAATGCGAGCTATAGTTCAGCATTATTTTGATAGTTCTTCAGCAATATTTTGATAGTTCTTCAGCAATCCAGTTCCCGTTAATCACTGTTGCGAATACATTGTAGCTTCGACTTTTAGTTCGCTTTCATTACCGAGACGTTTTAATACTTCGAGTACTTCGGAAGTGCTTAGTACAAGAACTTACTCACTTGCGTGGACCGGTCTAATGGTCGAAGTTGGTTTATGCTAATACTTTTCACGTGGTTGTTGAATACTTTTAACATAAAAGCATTGTGTTGTTGTTGTGCTTAAACTAAGCGCTTTGATTTACTTTTCAGTATAGTAATAGAGGCAGTAGAATAGTTGTTTTGCTTAGTTGTATCAGTACTTACGGTGAAGAATAGTGCAGAAAATGGCGTGTCCTGAAACAAAAAATTAGAAGACAAGTGACTGATTATGGTACATTATTCCCTCATGGAGATTGCATGTGTCCTGAGTAAGCAACGTCATGGACTTATTATGCATCAATTACACCCTGTAGCATTGTGAGGGTCTCAAATGAAAATAGTCGAGTGATTCTTAAATATCACAATTAGTAAGTTCCTAATGACAACACTAAAAACGCGGAACAACACTGATTTTCCCGGGACGCTGACGCTCAGCCATTTCGTATCTATTTGTTTAGCTAATGAAAGCTATCTCCTGATCCTCAGGACTCTGTGTGCCCCGACCTAGGCTTAAAAAAGGGAAGAAGCTGGTACATCGCATGCGGCTTGCTGCTAATTGTACCGCATCTAACATGCGCACCCTATGGTGCTTCCAGGGCTCTTCGTACAGGCTGAGGGCTAGACCCCTTGCACGCTGCTAGCTACCTGCACGCTACCTACGCACGCTGCCCATGTCTTGACCTGCCTACCTGCAGCCTACCCCCACGCCACCTGACAGGCTGTCTCCGGGTACTACCTGTGGGAGTTACGAGGGCTGTCCGGCCTATTGCTGAGCCTGAGCTGAACAGGTCCCCACGTCTGCCACGTGGTGCCAAGGGACGGTACCCTTCTTACCATATATACTTCGTGATAGTGCTCGGAACAGAACAGTGAGCTAGTTATTTACCCGTGGCCTAGCTGTGGAACTTTATCTACTTAATTATATGTATTAACTTGCCCAGCTGTTTTACTTGTCACTATCTAACTGCCTATATATCAGTTAGCAGCCTGCGCAGCCTGCCATGCGCAGACCAAGCTGTTACAACCCAGTCGTTGCTGCTCTAGTGCTCGGCTATGTAGCAAGCCATTCATGTGCTCTGACATGCAATTGAGCTATATGTGCGAAATGATATGAAGATGCCTTATGCCTTATTTGTAAGCAAATAAAAAAAAAATATAATCCATCTTTAATTCCGTTCCAAGATAAAACTGAAATTTGTCAATTATCTTCTCAGCATTATAAATTCCCCACATGTAGAGTTTGTATGCCTTGGGTAGGCATATTATGTAAAATGTTGATGTAAAATAATGAAGGTATTTTTAGCCTCGCTGTCAGATTACGTTTTAGGAGTTTTTTTTACAAGAATCCCTTTATGTAGGCTAATGCCGACGATGTATAACATTGAATCTCACAAACTAAGTATAATGTAGCAAAAATGTTGTACAAAAAACGTTTTTATTAAATCTTGTATAGGCGATAAATTAGATAAGTTGACAAAGGGTGACAGAAAAGTTCGACAATTTTGTTGCTTGAAATTTTGAATAAAACAGGTACCTAGATATTTATGGGTCATCGGCTTACAAACAGACCAAAATGACTTGGTGGAAGTTGCTTATTGATACAACAATTTTTATGGGTAGCTTGTAGTTCAGTCATTTAAGGTTAAAAAAAGAAATATCATTTGTCACTCTTGACAACAAAAAGATAATTCAAATAGCCTTTAAATTGAAGAAAAAAAAACATAAGAAACAGCTAATAGCAGAAACCATTTACTTATGTCTCCTGCAAACGGCACAAGACACCTCCAAATTCGTGTCATTTATCATTTTCTTTCGTCACCAAACATCCTCCACTTTTCGCATCACAAGACACTTCACAGGGTGTCTTAAATTCTTCAAAACGTTACAAAGGCATAAACGGAACACTAGGTACGATTCAGTGAGTGGTTCTAATGAGCCCAGAGTCTACCGTCTACGCCATTTGTCGTGGCGTTTCCTTTTGACTGTCTAGTAAATATTTGCCAAGATATCGCTAGAATAGTCACTACATTTAAAAATAGACTTGAATGTTATGTGAGAGCGTTTGGGTTGGGTTAGTAGAGGGATGTTTTAAATAAAATATTAGCTGTTGTGTTATGTGAACTGGGTTTTGATTTTGTTTTTTTATAAGTAACGATTACGAATTTTCATCTTATCTTAGTCACCCCACATACTTCTTCGCTTATATCTGTCGACACAAAAGTCCCATTACCGTACTATGGCAGCGCCCTTATCTGCCTGAAACTCGGTACCAACTTAGTTCAACTTGCACTGAATACTACATTAAACTAACTTTAAGTGCCTATCTCGTGGATCGGAGTCCGTTGAATAACTTTATGATTTATGGCAATAACTTTTATAAAAAAATGGCTATTGGAGACTTCATTCATGTTTCTGAGAACTTGTTTTGAATTTGGAAAGAAAACGTATATTGTATGTCATTTGCAGTATACTCACACACACACACACACATCACACCACATCTGTTTGTGTTTGTTGTGATCACATCTGTTTAATATAAAAGTAAAAGACACAATTTATTGTGGAAGAACTCCACAATAAGTTGTGCCTTTATATTTTTATTTAAAAACTCGGAGTTTAGGCATATAAAATGCCGTATATTCAGTTTTTTTACACGTTTTTCTCCATACTAATATAGAGCTACGTTTCGGAATTAAAAAAAAAACGGTACGCAACTGTTCCAACTTTTTCTCATTGGCAATTGGAGGTAACTTAACAAAGGTTTTATTTATATTTCGAATTGGCTTGCATATCTATATGCTAAGCTGTTTATAGAAAAAAAATGAATACTAAAACACGGGAATAATTATTGTTGTTCTTTGTTCGTCATTGATTTCGAAAAGTTGTATTGTATTTGTCAAAATGAGTTCTAGTTGTTACTTACATAGTTTTAATTGCCGCGCATTATTTGAGAAAAGTACCATACAAACCTTGGCCACAACTAGGCATTGATGGACTTACGTATGTCTGCCTCGGCTTCGCCTCGGCTCACATTTACACGTTCTTCCATAAATAGCTCTTTTGCTGAACAGAACAGTGAGCTAGTTATTTACCCGCGGCCTAGCTGTGAAACTTGATCTACTTAATTATATGTATTAACTTGCCCAGCTGTTTCACTTTTCACTATTTAACTACCTACCTATCAGTTAGCAGCCTGCGCAGCCTAACATGCGCAGACCTAGCTGTTACAACCCAGTCGTTGCTGCTCTAGTACTCGGCTATGTAGCAAGCCATTCATGTGCTTTAGTAATCAATAGCTATATGTGCGAAATGATATTAAGATTCCTTATGCCTTATTTGTAAGCAAATAAACAAAAATATAATCCATCTTTAATTCCGTTCCGAGATAAAACTGAAATTTGTCAATTATCTTCTCAGCATTATAAATTCCCCACAGGCAGAGTTTGATATGCCTTGGGTATGCAAAATAATGAAGGTATTGTTATTGTTAGCCTCGCTGTCAGATTACGTTTTAGGAGTTTTTTTTTTACAAGAATCCCCTTATGTAGGCTAATGCCGACGATGTATAACATTGAATTTCACAAACTAAGTATTATGTAGCAAAAATGTTGTACATAAAACGTTTTTATTAAATCTTGTATAGGCGATAAATTAGATACGTTGACAAAGGGTGACAGAAAAGTTCGACAATTTTGTTGCTTGAAATTTTGAATAAAACAGGTACCTAGATATTTATGGGTCATCGGCTTACAAAGAGGCCAAAATGACTTGGTGGAAGTTGGTTATTAATACAGCAATTTTATGGGTAGCTCGTAGTTCACTTTTTTTTTCTAATGTTAATAAACACATTACCCTCCTTCGGCAGTCGGGTAAAAAGGAACCTCATTTGTCACTTTTCACAACAAACACATAATACAAGTAGCCTACAAATTGAAGAGAAAAAACATTAGAAACAGCTAATAGCAGAAACCATTTACTTATGCCTCCTGCAAACGGCACAAGACACCTCCAAATTCGTGTCATTTATCATTTTCTTTCGTCACCAAACATCCTCCACTTTTCGCATCACAAGACACTTCACAGGGTGTCTTAAATTCTTCAAAACGTTACAAAGGCATAAACGGGACACTAGGTACGATTCAGTGAGTGGTTCTAATGAGCCTAGAGTCTACCGTCTACGCCATTTGTCGTGGCGTTTCCTTTTGACTGTCTAGTAAATATTTGCCAAGATATCGCTAGAAAAGTCACTGCATTTCAAAATAGACTTGAATGTTAGATGTGTAGTATGTGAGAGCGTTTGGGTTGGGTTAGTAGAGGGATGTTTTAAATAAAATATTAGCTGTTGTGTTATGTGAACCGGGTTTTGATTTTGTTTTTTTATAAGTAACGATTACGAATTTTCATCTTATCTTAGTCGCCCCACATACTTCTTCGCTTATATCTGTCGACACCAAAATCCCATTACCGTACTATGGCAGCGCCCTTATCTGCCTGAAACTAGGTACCAACTTAGCTCAACTTGCACTGAATACTACATTAAACTAACTTTAAGTGCCTATCTCGTGGATCGGAGTCCGTTGAATAACTTTATGATTTATGGCAATAACTTTTATAAAAAAATGGCTATTGGAGACTTTATTCGTGTTTCTGAGAACTTGTTTTGAATTTTAAAAGAAAACGTATATTGTATGTCATTTTCAGTATACCCAATGATGGTGATCACATCTGTTTAATATAAAAGTAAAAGACACAATTTATCGTAGAGGAACTACACAATAAGTTGTGCCTTTATATTTTTATTTAAAAACTCGGAGTTTAGGCTTATAAAATGCCGTATATTGAGTTTTTTTACACGTTTTTCTCCATACTAATACAGAGCTACGTTTCGGAATGAAAAAAAAAACGGTACGCAACTGTTCCAACTTTTTCTCATTGGCAACTCATAATTCGTAACATGAAAAAACATACACAACTTACATGATTTTAAACTGAATTGACCTTCGATTTGACGGTATGCCAAAGTGGCCGATTCCGTATTATAACGGCACTTTCACATTCGCATCTCAGAATCTTAACGATTTTTTCTCAAACATGCTTGGAAATTTGAGCATTATTTTGACAACTTTCTTCGAGATAAATCAAAATTGCTGTACTGGCCAAATACATGCGAGCAGCGGCCGGCAAAAGTGGTATGAAAATCCATATCTGTCGCGTTAAGTGGCCAAATAAATTACATAGTAGAGTGTGCGCAAGTTAAGTCTGCGCGCGGCCAAAATCGGAACTAATCGTATGTCATATAAGTCAGGTGTCAAGAGAGTGTGTTGTATTCCGTGTTTTTATTAGTTTCCGAAGTAAATAATCGCCATCATTATGCTAAAAGTAATTTAAAATGATGGCAGGGTTGTTTTTTTGAAGTGAACAAGACAATAACGGGCATACGGTACCGTTTTACAAAGATAGAGCCCGCGTTGCTTATTTGACAGGTAAGTTTTAGGGATACCACAATACTAAAATTTCCCTAAATTTTCGTACTACCGGTGCCCGACAGTATTGGTTTTTGGGTGGAACATAAATATACCAGTGGGACAGGACCGGCATCATGTAAAATAATGCATCATTGTTATTTTGTTTTAGGCGTTTCTGAACGCACCGTCACCCAAATAACTCAAGAGGGTTATGTGTCTGCAGCTTATTCGAAAATTGTTGAAGAAGAAATTGTAAGTATAAGCCAATGCAGGACCATTGTTAGACCAAATTTAACAGTAGTCACTACTAAGTATTCAATAAAAGATTTACAATAATTTCATGAAATATTTTCATTATATTCTATGCAAGTAGAAAAAGCTTGTTGTTGTTGTTGTTGTTTCCAGATAGCTACAACCTAGGGGTCTTCAAGTCAAGAGTGAATAGGTTACTTCTAGGCAAGCGTGCTTCACCTTCGACCACATCATCACTTAACATCAGGCGAGATAGTGGTCAAACGCGAACCTATAACAAATAAAAAAAAAAAAAAAAAAAAGCTAGTAATTAATTATGCTTAACTTAAATTTCTTTAAGTTTCGAGTAATGAAAAATGACTATTGATTAAATGAAGGAAAAAAGATTAGTTATGCTGGCAACATTAAGCACGCCATCCGTCGCGCGCAGACTTATCGTACGCGTACTCTAAACTCATCTGTCGAGTAATTTAAAAATGGAACGATCTTTTACTCCGAAACATGGCAACCAAGCAGGTAACTTAACAAAGGTTTTATTTATATTTCGAACTGGCTTGCATATATATATGCTAAGCTGTAAAGAAGAAAAAAAATGAACACTAAAACACGAGAATAATTATTGTTGTTCTTTGTTCGTCATTGATTTCGAAAAGTTGTATTGTATTTGTCAAAATGAGTTCTAGTACGTACGTAGTTTTAAGTGCCGCGCATTATTTGAGAAAAGTACCATACAAGCCTTGACCACAACTAGGCATTGATGGACTTACGTATGTTTGCCTCGGCTCACATTTACACGTTCTTCCATAAATAGCTCTTTTGCTGGCCGCTGCAGTAATGTATTATTACGTATGCGAATTGGTCTTTAGAAGGTGAAAATGAAATAAAGTAAACTATTGGTGGGTGCAACACGGGGAAAATAAGGAAAATATTCAGGGTTGCAGTACCAAGGCGTAGAAAAATTAAAGCTCTACTAACTACGGTAGAATCAATTTTTATTACTTGTAATTTTTAACGTTCACTTCACTTCACTTCACTTCTTGTTTGAATGGCACCAGATTATGCCATTATAGTGTATAATTTACACAATTCCGCCAATGTCAGGGTTATACAGGATAAACGAAGGCGATTGATCGGTAAGAAGATAAAAACTTTTTTGCAAAAAAATACTACCGACTTCCAAATGAAAAAACTACAAAGTGAAAAATAACTTAATTTTTTAAGTCGGTGTCTTTCGTAGGTACCATTTTTTCGGGATATGGACACCGACTTAAAAAATTAAGTTATTTTTGACTTTTTAGTTTTTCATTTGGAAGTCGGTAATATTTTTTTGCAAAAAAGTTTTTATTTTTCCCTTGTTAGTTTAATAATATTAGTTTATATTATATATTATAATAAATAGGCAAGTTGTTTAGTAAGTTCCCTATAACGCCGAATAGATTACCCGAATAACATGAAACTTGAACGTAACCGGTGAAATGAGAGATCTGTGTACCCCTTGAGAGCGTACTGGCGTGATGTTATGTTATGAAATGGTATAAACAATAAACAGACATACGATTGCAAGAATCCCGAGAGTTTTGCCGCTATTTATTAAAGAGCTCTGTTGTATATCTCCGAAGTTCTTCATCAGACCTTCACCAAATTAAAATGGGACCAATTTCAAAACATACTCTTTCAAACAAAAAAAGAATTTTTTAAATCGGTTTACAATTGACGGAGATATCGGTGAACAAACACAAAAAAAAAAAAAAAACCTAAAGTCGAACATAGAACCGCCTCATTTTTGGAAAGTCGGTTAAAAATAGTTTTATAATTACCAAATTATGACGCTGATGGCCGGGGATAAATTTACCTAAAACAAACAAGAGACAACACTGTTATACCACACCGTGTCAGTAATATACGTGGGACACTCAGAAAGTTTTGCGAAACTAAAAAAAATTGTTCTATACGTACATATATTTTTATTAAATCTTTTCAAAGTACTTTCCACCAGCCTCTATACAAAGATTCATGCGCCTAAACCAGTTTTCAAAACACTTTTTCCAGTCCGCCGCAGACACCTCGTTTACAGCCTGCTCGAACGCAGCCAGCGCATCTTCCGGCGACGAAAATTGTATCCCTTTGAGCTGATTTTTTATTTTTGGGAATAAAAAGAAGTCACACGGTGCTAGATCAGGGCTGTAAGGAGGGTGACCCAGGAGTTTGACTGGCGTGCTGTCCAGGAAGTCCCTCGTTTTGAGTGCGGTGTGCGCAGGTGCATTGTCGTGGTGGAGCAGTAGCCCGCGGAGCCCTGTGTTTGGTCGCTTGTTGCTTATAACAGAGAAAACTTCTGGCAAACATTTGGTAGTATACCATTCGGCATTAATGCTTCTTTGATCCCGTAAGGGAATTGATACCAAGTGGCCAGTCAAATTAAAAAAGCTAGCGATCAAAATCTTACCCCCGCTTCTAGATCGCTTCACTTTGGTAGGCGTTGGCTCATTTTGAAACACCCAAACAGTCGACTGGCGCTTGGTTTCTGGGTCGTATTGATAAATCCAGGACTCATCACCTGTAACGATGTCGTAAACACGCCGAGACGAGCCTGCTTCAAATTTGTTAAGCATATCACGGCACCATTCCACCCGGGCCTGCTTCTGAGCATCGGTGAGGTTGTGCGGCACCCAGCGTGATACTATCCTCCTCACGCGAAGATGGCTGTGTAGAATCTCGTGAACGCTTCCCGATCCAATCTTCAATATGTGTTGAATCTCCTGATATGTAATTCGCCTATTGTCTTGGATTAAATTTTTCACTGCTAGCACGTTTTCTTCGGTAACAGCCGTCAAAGGGCGACCGCTTCTTTCGTCATCCCCCAAAGTTGGTCGACCGCGCTTGAATTCGTTATACCAACGATACACGGTTGCCTTGGAAGGGCCTTCATCCATGAATGCCATTTGAAGTCTATCGTACGATTCATCCGGTTTCAGGCGACACTTGAAATCGTATAAAATCATAGCTCTAAAATGTTCCCGGCGCAGATCCATATTTCAGTGAGACACAATACTTTGAATTAACTCGCAAAAAATGTGGAGGGAAATTTTGAAAATTGGAACTTACTTATTTTTACTTATAAATAATCATATTTTCGAAAAACATTACAACTGGCCAGTCTCCCATATATAAAAACTTTTTTTTCGCAATACTTTCTGAGGGGCCTGGTATGTTAAAATATAATAAAGCGACAATTTTAACGTTCAAAAGTGCCGCATAATGGCCTACTTAAAATAAACACATTTGACTTTGACCTTTACACTTAAAATATCTCTCACACATAACACACCTGTGTCCAAACAATTTTCTACTTCGGAAGTTTGTCGGGTGTAGCAAAGTTTGAACACAACAATATTTTGTTCTGGTTTATGGTCTGAAGCTAGCGAAGTTTTCTTGCATCATATAAATTGCGTGCTTTAGGGCTTATCATTATTTCGGAACTTTTTGTTATGTGGTTTTTTGGTGCCTTGTGTATGTTCAACCTTGACTCTTTGTATGTGTAAAGATGATGATTGGTTTTCAGACTCTGAGGGACTTTTGGGGTCAAGAGTTCAAACAGGAATCAAAGGTGTCGATTAACTGTTGCACCTGAACATAAAATCACTAAATACAACTACACTACAACAACAACAGCTAATACAATCTCTAGAGATGTAACAGACGGAGATTTAATCATGCAACATATCGATTTAAGAAGTCATCGAAGTGATTTTATGTCAAGTGATTTGTTTAGATTTTGTTAGTTTAAACCAATCACAACATAAAGAGATTTGGGAGAATGTCATAATGTAATGGTGATCACTTGATCAGCCTTTGTGAAACCATGTGGAAGGGTACGTTCACACAGAACCTCCGTATTCCCAAGATCGTTTTTAACGGATCCGTCGATGGAGGTGATGTTCACACCAATCAACTTTCCCGTTTCACGACTACACACACAGCAGTATTTTAATACTGCTGTGTGTGTAGTCGCTTATACGATGATGCGGACCTGTAAAACGGACCAGCTGTATGTTTTGTCGGATCGGTATTTTTACTGAATTCGGAATAATGTCATTTGTGTGAACTCGTTCATTTATTTATTTATTTATTTGTTTATTTATATATTTATTTGTTTATTTATTTATTTATATATTTATTTATTTATTTATTTAGGGACAACAAACAGCAGTGTAATAATAACTATACATAGGTTAGAACTTAATAATAAAGGTAACAATTACACTTACCCTTCTTTTTGAAAA